>VZTA01000037.1:103316-133855 GCA_013398855.1 Mohoua ochrocephala | reverse complement strand
AGTGGTGGTGAATTGTCCCCACAGCAGCCGCAGCCTGTCTCCCCTCTGATGCTGACAGTGAGAGAATGAGAGACCGAGCAAGTGGTGGGATCTTATTTGAGTCTATGTTCAAGCAGGCTCACACAAATACTCCAGCTCCTACGTCCTATAACACTGCTCATTTACAAAGAGTCATTTATATTGAAAAAGATCATTGGGTCCAACCATTAACCCAACACAGCCAAGCCCACCACTAAACCATGTCCCTTAGCACCATATCTACGTGTCCTTTAACTACTACCTTCAGGGATGGTGACCTCACCACTTCCCTGGGAAGCCTGATCCAATGCCTGACCACCCCTTCGGTGAAGAAATTTTTCCTAATAACCAATCTAAACCTCCCCTGGTGCAACTTCAGGCCATATCCTCTTGTCTTGCCACTTGTTACTTGGGAGAGGTGACCAACTCCCACCTGGCTACAACCTCCTTTCAGGGAGTTGTAGAGAATGATAAGGTCCCTCCTGAGCCTCCTTTTCTCCAGGGCCCTTAGCTGGTCCTTGTAAGACTTGTGCTCCAGAGCCTTCAACAACTACCAAATAGAATCTTTAAAAAAATAGACACCTCACATTTCAGCCATTTCTAATCTAAACATTTCCCTAAGTGAACTACACTCTGCTTTTATTCGAACAGCAGATGCACAACTTCAATTCCTAATTGCACATGAAGAAAGCAAACAAGGGAGGGAAAACAGGGAAAAAGAGGACGGAACAAGAATGGACAAAAACCTGAGAAATAGAAGCTTGTGTATAGATGAAATGCCTTGCTAGTTAATTATCATGGTAGAAACACAAAGAAAAGTAAAAGGGAAACTGGGAAAGGAAGAGTGGTGTGAAGTTTCAGGACTTTAGGCTCAGTCTCCTGTGGGCAGTTTAAGAAAAAGAACATCTCCCAGATCCTCATCAGAGAATCGGCACACTCTGAGCACCGCAGCTGCCGTCAGCTCTTGACTCTGGTTCTCATGATTTCTTACGTGTGGTCAACACCAGCCTTGGGTGTTTTCTACCCAAACCAAAGTTGTCTTGAACCTCTGAGATCCCAAGATCTCAGGAATAGTTTTGCCCCTTATGTACGACCACCAGATGTTGATCATGCCCACAGGCAGAAATCTGCCTCCAGGCCATTTGGGATCCTTGTGTCCCACTCCAGGGGCCATGACTCTCATGGGGAATCCACCAGGGAGGTGGTGAGGAGCAGATCCTGCCTGACAGAGGTAAATATATGCGTTGCACGTGGGTATTCCAAGCCTGTGCTGAAAGCTTTTCCTGTGACTGGAAGCAGGGAAGGTTATCTTATTATTCCTATTAAATCCAAGTTCCTCAAATGCCCAGGAGCAGCTGGAGCTCTGGGGCTGTTTGCACTCTTCTTTTACAGCTTGCTTCTACTTCTCTTTTGTGCTCCCCAGGCATACACCACAGGAACTGGGTTCCACCTTGGAGACTGCTCCTGTTCATTTTTCTCTTTCTTTCCATCGCTTGATCCTGCACATTATCTGGTATTTTGCAAACCCACGCCCCCACTTTTGCATCATAGCACCCAGACAGGAGCTGGGAGAGGATTAACCTCTGGGAGAAGCTGATCCATTCCCACCCAAAGAGGCTGTGTGTTAATTGTCATCAGGACAAAGCAGCTCTCATGTGTGTGAAAAGGCAAGCGTCCTAGGGCCTCACTGCCACTTCTAAGCCTCAAGGACGTGCTCCAGGAAAGCAGCTGCCTTCCAACGCTGTGCAGTCTTCAGGTAAGACATTATTTTTGTTGCTGTGATTCAAGAGGGCCTGTCAGGATTGTAATGTCTGGCGGCTACCTGGATTTCATCCCCCTGTGGTGTTGTCAGCCTTTGCAAGTTTGAGGTTTAAAGTGAGCCTTGAGATATTTAGTATCTGTCATAAGTCAAGGTAATACTTTTGATGGTGGTTTGCTGTTTTTTCTTTTCCTTTCTATGCTTTCTTTTTATTTGTTTTTAAACAAATCTTAACTTCATAAGCCAGAAAAAGGCTACATAACTCGAATATGCAGCCTCTGAGGAGTTAAAACCCTAGAAAGTATGAGGCTTGTTTTAGCCTTTGAATAACAGGGAGGGAGGCAATGTAACTTCCCTCATTACTTTGGAGTGTGGATCTGTAATTTTGTTTCTTTTTAAATACTTCTGGTCGATGGCAATGGTTGACCAATTAAAAGGGTAGGCCCAGGGCTTGCCTTTTTGCCTGTGTTTTTCTGTACATCCTCTGCTTTGCCTTCCTCAAACCATTGCAGAGACTGAAATTAAACACACACTATCGTAGGCAGATCAGGCAGGTGATTATGGAGATGGTTTCTCCCCATCTGCCAGGATACCACTGAACTGTTCTGTTTCCAGTTTATTGCTTTAAAAATAAACAAATTATTATCTCGTGGGCTGTACTCTGATGAAAGCTTGGAAGGGAAAACCAGCGAGAAGAAAAGGTGTTCTGGGTGAGTTGGGTGGCACAAAAGAGGAAGGGGGCTGAGGGAGAGGAGGAGGAGGCATGCTCGGGTAAGGTTTTCCAGCACTATGAGACCAGTGCGTGGAGGAGCAGCAGAGGACAAGGGCAAGCACAGACGCAAAGGGAGGACTGAGAACAGCCTGAGCCTGTCAGTGCCTTGCTCCATCTAGCTGGGATGCACACTCCGGAGGCAAGGATTTGACAGTCCAGACCTATCTTAAATGCAGAGATAGCTTGGCCCAGTAGTTACCCATGCTGTCAATTGAAACATTAGCCCTCTCTCCTCTGAGAGAAAACAGCTGACTGAATTTTATTCAGATGTCTTTAACATTGCTCCTGACAAGAGGTATCCTCCAGCCAGCTGCCTACAGCCTCGATAGGGGTATCTGTGAATGAACTGTCCAGCCACAGCAAATCCTGCTCTGTGATGAACTTTGGAGAGGCTTGTGCCAAACCTCCTGGCTAGGACAAGCTGTCTCGTCAGCTCAGGAGCTAGCTCTACCTTTCTGGCTTCTCAGAAAGTTGGACTGTGCTGCAAAGGGGCCCCTGATTCATGCTGCCCTGGTCTTTCATTGACGGCTCCCAAGGAGATAAGCTTCTTTTCTCTTAAAAACTGGCGTTGTAGAGGGAACAAGAACTGAGGGCCCTGTAGCTTGCACATCACAGGGCTAAAGGAGAGCAAACTTTTCTAAAATTCCCATAATGCTGTATCTTCCCCTTGGACAAGTGCCTAGGGCTTTCTGCTCAGTCAGTGTTGCCCCCTAAGCATCAGTGCCCACTAGTTTTGCACTGATGAGAGCTGTCTTGAAATAGAGATGCCCATCTGCTGAGAGCTGTGTTATGGTAAACAAACCTAACCTCTATTTGTTCTCCTGCACCCCCACAAAAGCAAACCCCCGGTCCAGACAGCATATGGAAAACGGTGGTGCTCCCTGCTCTCCAGCAGTCAGCTTTAATTAAACATATATCCTGTGTGGCCTGTTCCCAAAGATAAAGAGCAGCTCTGTGTTTTTCTGCATCAATGATTTTAGACTACAAGAAATGCCAAAACAAGACAGAACGAAAATTGCTCTCACTACAAGTACACAGAGTGTGCGTCTCTCTACCATGCTGCAACACCCCTGCATCGCACTGCTCTGGTCAGTTGTGCAGGATTGCTGGCATGCTCCATAAATGAAGATCACCGGGTTCCCCAACTGCCAGTACCTTACTAACCCCTGGGTTCTGATCCTTGAGCCCTACTGGCCTGCATATCCAGCAGCCTTGCCCTTGGCCCAAGCGCACAGCAGTTCTTAGAAATCCGACAATGCTGAATTGAGCAATGTTCTATCAGTAAATAACTAGTCCAACTCATGCAGCCTTTCTGGTTTCTCTTTAAAACTCCACCTTTTGAAGAAAAGCCAGAGGCTTTGACCAAAAGTCACTGTTTGTAGTGCTGGATATCTCAGCTTTCCTGGAGTCTTTTGCCTTTTTTCGGATAGCTGCCAAGAGAACAGATGGAGTCGCAGAAAATCATGGCCTAGGAGGGGAAGATTAAAGGCAGAAAGAGTCAAAGGAGAATTGAAGTCATCTCAGATGAAGTTTTACTGGCTTTTATCTTTTGTAAGATGAGCACTGGAGAACCACCAACAGGAACTATTTAGCAATGCTAAGTTAATGAAAGGCCAGTTGCAGTCTTCTGACTCCCCCAAAATGTAGCTCAATGCTCCCTCTACCTACCAATGGAGCTGTGAGACAACCTAGCTAAGGTTAGCTGCAGACCTTACTCCTTCTATCACCTCCCTCCTGTGATAGATCTATTTTTGACTCCAGTCAACCTGGAACTGAGAGTTGAAGTGAGATCTCAAAAAGGTACTGTTTCCAAAAGAGTACTGTCTAACAACTAGCTGCTTCTCGCCACTTCTTCACTCTTCACTGCAGAATGCCACTAAAATTTTCTAGCTGTCTTAATGGCTCATCTCAGTCGTAGGGCATTAGACTGGTGTTTTGGAGGCAGTTGAGCATGGGCGGGGTTCATATTGAAAGGAAACATGATTAAAAATAAATTCAAAGTAATTTCTGGAATTTAAGTTCATTAAGTCTCTGTAAATCTGATGGCCTGCTCATTTGCTATGGGATACTGTTGACGGCAAGAATTTGACAAGGTTCAGAGAGGAACTGGACATTTTAAGGATTATCCTATTAGAGTACTTAATGCAGATCCTTCCCAAAGCCAATGCATAGGACTCAAACTTCTCAGCATTAGAAAGCCCACAGCTGTTTTTCAACCTTTCCTCTTGCACAATTGCTACTGGATATCTCAGAAGAACAGTTACACAAACCAGAACCACAAATGTGACTGACTGAGAAAATTCTGTGTTAAGGGGCATGGGCCTTATTAGCCAAGATACTGAAGTGTAGGACTGCAACGAGCCTGAAACCATTGCTGCCTGGAAATAGAACAAACTTCCCCAAACAATGTTAGAATGGTAATATAAAAGCAAACCTTTACTTGAAAGCCTTCAGGTACACGATATGGCAAAACCTGCATGTGGTACACTAATTCTACAATTTTTATGAGGTTAGTTGATTAATATACCTATCATATATTGTCCAATTAGGAGAGTAGTTGGTTAGGTAATATTTCCCCAGACACTGCCCCATTGGAATCGGTCAAGGGGCTTCTTTGCCCCACTTTGTTATGTCTTTCCAGATTCTAGTTGGAAAACAGAACATCCTTGTAGTTGGTTCTCTTCTTGGAATAAGACTAAACAGTATGCCAGGAATGCGTTAGAAGGTTAGCTTATTGGTCCAAAATGTAGGGGAAAAGGTAGGAAAAGTACTAGGAGCTACAGCCATGTATTAGCAATCTACAAAGCTTACAAATAGATGAAAAATATAAAAAGCTAAAAATCTTTAGGCATCACTATAATTTTATTTTACATTCCCAGTAACTACTACAATCCCAACCTGAGTGTTGCTAGGATGCAGGGATCAAGCATTTTCTTAACTTATTTCAGACCACTGCCTGTCTAGCTCTGCCTGTAACCCTCCACAAGCTTAGACACCTGGTTAATTGCATGACAAAGGTGAAGATGTGTCTAGATGACGTCTAGATTCCAGCACATAGCTCCTGTCTAACAAAAGCAAACTGCTGAAGAAACCTCGGGCCGTGGCGGCACGGTGGATGAATGTACAACATACACAGGCATGCCCAGCCTCACCAGGATGCATGGTAGCCCTTCTTTCAGTCCACCTGAGTACCTGTCATCCTACAGCTCTTTAGCTTTCTCAAAGCTGTGCTTCCTTCTTGTCTCCACCACTCTAAGTCATGCTAGGAGGGAGGAAGAGGGGGGAACTTGCCAGGAGCATCTATTCTCTCTGCTTGCCTGCCAAAAATGAAAAATCAAATATGTTTTGTAGTCCGCAACTCGGCTTGCCTTGATCGTCTCATGAGTGTTGGAGAAAATGTCTTCTTCCATGATGTTTCTCTATCAATTTGATTATCAAAAGATCAGCGCTCATCCTCTAAAACTTACTTAGCACCTGCTTAATCATCGTCTTCTTTCTTGGTAAAAGAAATTCATTTTAAGTCATACATCCTTTGCATAGCATTACTATAAATTTCTTTTTTTAGTGCTAGGGGATGGGATGAAGATAGGATTCCCATTGCCAGAGTATTTACAGTTTCTCACTAGAATATGTCGATTTTAGAGACCCTATAAAATATCTTAAAACAAATTGCCCTTGCTAGCATAAAATACCATATGCATACACTACTGTTTGGAAAGTGACAATCCGATGTGACACTGACGCAAATGTGTGTCTCTGAGCTATTGTGGGGTTTTCAGAACAGCACATCTTGGAAGGATAAGCACAAGGCACCATGCTGGGGAAATGGAATTTCCTGTGTTGGAGGAAGAAGGTCTGAGCCAATGCTGCTATGATCTGATCTTTTTTTGGTTAACTCGTTGGGTGACTACAACAGATATGTCAAATGTGCCATTCACTTATCACCATCTGCTTCTAGGGATGGGGAGATTAATGCCGTATCTTCCTGAACAGTTGGTTTCTCAGCTTACTTTAGTCCATATAAGTGGCAGGCATTTCTCCTGTACATCTTCACTTTCACCTTGAAGAAATTCTTGGGGGAAAACGTGGCATGACTGGCAGATGGGTGCATGGATTTCGGAAAGAAATTGCAGTGTTTTGCACCAATTTCAATACGAAGAACATGAGCAGTAGACAAATGTGTGTGGATGTATACAAAGAGGGTCTGAGCATGTAGTGATAGACCCTCTTTAATGTAAGGTGGCATTTTTGGACTTAGGATCAGAGTCAGCAATGTATCTGGGAGATGGTGAAAACGAACTGTGGCCTCGTGTTCTGGCTCAGCAGGACCACAAACACATGGACCCTAAACACATGATTTTCTCTTGGTGACAGGCTACTTGACATAAAGATATCACCTGTGAATTCACTGTACTCAGTGAAAATTGCTGCTGACAAGTCCATTTCGTTACCCAGAAACCCCTGAAGGAAATCTCATCCATTTGCTACGTCTACCAGGCGCGGTTGTGCTAACTGCCAGGTTTTCCTACATGCTAGAAATGGGCAAGAGTGGGAAAAGGAATGGGGTGTGCTCAAAAATCAACTGCAGGGGGAGTGTCCATACTGGCTTCTGGGTCCAGTCTGACTGATATCTCCTTGTGACAGCCAGAAGCAAAGTCTGGGGCCAGGTTTGGGACCCACTTTCAGCATTTCTCATGCTAGGTGGGGCATTACTTTGTGCAGTTTTGTGGCTCTTGATGCTTCAGCTATGAGGGGATGAAATAACTTACTCAAGGTGAACTAAGGAGGATAAATTCACTCTCAGGTATCTGTGGACTAATTCTGTTATAACCAGAGACAGTCTAGATGAGAGAAATTGTCCATAGGAGGAAACTTAAGATCAAATATCTACTGTACAAAGTCAGATCCTTAAAGTAGTTAAACATAATGTATTGCATGCACATGCAGTGCCTTTATAAAAGATAGCAGCTTGAAGGGATTTGGAAACAGGTCTTAAATTGGACGGAACACAACATTCCAATTTGGGACACGTGGATGGCCTGGGAAAAGCTAGCATTGCTAAAAACTCTCAGTAGAGGGGCACTTGTATCTCTGATGTTGCTATGTTGGTGTCTCTTACAGAATTACTTGCTGATGAAATACACTTTGCATTTATGGGGGATGCTTCTGATGCTCCCCTATGTGCCCAGCGGAAGTGATTCACTCAGAAGTTTCTCTTCTTGCTATTAATTTCTCTCCTAAGGCACCGTAGGAACAGGGATGAGGGAGATGATAGAACTTGATAATCAATTTTCAGGAAAAAAACTTCCTGGGAAGAAGAGAGTTTATCATTAGCTGGTAGAGGGATTGGGGGCGTGCATCTCCAGAAATACTGTTGAATCACATGTCAATCAGGAGTCCATTCACTCCATTTAAATTGGATTTCTCTCTTCCAGAGGAGCATCAGCCACATAGAGCATGGCTGGCTGCTAATTGGATTGGTGCCTGTAAGCACAAAAAGGAAGAGGCCAAAGTGGCCATGGGAGGAGGAAACACTGTACATTGGACTATGCAGTCCATTGTGCACCTTCAGCCTTGTTCAGATTGTCTGTCAGTGGTGGAAACAGTTGATGACTTTTTGTGCTAGACAAGTCACAACATCATTTGCTTTGGCTTGCTAACGGGCTGAGCAGTGGCGCTCAGGAAAAGCAGCTACTCTATAAAAGAGCAGTCTGATGTTCTAAGGGTGTGTGCACATCTGATCATGTGGAGGGGATCCTCTGGTGACACATGCAGCACTCACTGCAGTGAGCAGAGGTTTCATAAGTTGTAGCCAAAACTATACTTCCGATATCACAACTAGGAAGCTGCTATAAATCCAAAGCATGTGTGAGGGGGAGTTTGTGTAAGTTCCTGAAATAATTTCAGTTAAATAATTACCATAAACAGAAACTGTGTCAATTAATTTCTTAATAGAAAGCTATTTTTCCAAGATAACATGTGACCTTTTCCAAGACAGCATCCCTCACTTCCAACTACCTTCAATATCATCATTTTTTTTAAAGGTTATATATGTAATGGAATAATTCCATGTCAGCAAATGCATGCTGATAGTGATCTTCTGTAGTTTGAAACGTCTTTTCATACCTCTTCTATTTTGTACTATGCAAAGGCCCTTTCTTCTTTGTTCAAATAATAGATTTATAACTACATAAAACGGAAATAGCTGGCAAAAGCTCACTTTTAATTACACTGATAAGCATTCTCCAAATCCCCTCCAGTTCTTCATATAATAATTATAGTTTGTCAGACTCATACCAATGAGTATGTGGTCCTTCTAAAGAGATCCAGAACCAGCACTCTGCCTGAATGCTCTGCTAGCAGAGCAAACACCTTTTTTCTTCTCTCCTATTTTGGGCCAATACGTATGAACACTAAAAAAAAGCGAAGGCTTGTGTTAGTGGAATTGGCAACCCCTTTCATAATTACTGGGACTGTGAGATATAAACGGAATTTAGGTCTCTTCCTCAGTAAGAATAAATTATTTTTACTTTTTGAATAAGTGTCAGAATTGGACTCAGTAAAAGGATTTTTATTATGACTGAGTATTTGATCTGTTTTTAATCAAGCTTACACTTTTTACTGGCTTCTCACTCATGCTTAACCCCTTAGTACAGGAAGAAAGCCCTGGAATTTTCCAGAGGCTGAAATCAAAGTGTCCCTAGCACTGGAGAATGACACAAAGCTAAATGAAGGAGCGCTGTTCAGTAATGCAGAATCTCATAAACATGTAAATTAGCTGCATCCACGGCTCACTTCTGAGCTCTCTGTGCCCCTTGGCAGCACTGTCTGCTGCAGACCTGTCCCTGGCTGGCACTGCATGGCCAGACGTGCTGCTGGTACCCCACAGGCAGCTCTGTGCTCCACGCTGGATACCAGCACGGTGAATTGCACCAGCAACTAAAGACAAGCTGAAAAGCTCATTCCTACCACGTTGGGCTGATGCACTAAATGTCAGTGGTGATGTTATTCTGCACACTCACCACGGATTTCAGGATTGTTCTGTGCAGTAAGTCCTGCTGCCAAGGGCTAAGCTGCCCCGTCTCTGCTGTTGAGGCTTGACACAAAACTCTAACACGAGGAATGCAATTGAATGCAGTGAGGAAGATCAGGGCTTGGCTCGCAGAAGGCTTTAGAGCTCTGGTTTGGAGCCTTGGCTCTGGAAACCCAGTTACCGCCACACCTACGGGTATCTGGGGCTGCTGCATCAGTGACACCCATAACCGAAAATTGAGTGATTTCCTAAAGCGGAAGGACCGCAAGGAGAATTAGGAATGCAGAACTGGACACAGGCTGCTTGCTGGCATACCCAAGGCTAAATTGGGCTGTTCCCTGATGCTGGAGAGCTGAGTTGCTTCTGCTGCGGGAAAGAGAAGAGCAGAGGAAAAGTGCAGGCAGAGCTGACTCTAATGCCTCAAGGGACGGTTAGCAATAGTCACCACCGCTTCAGGGGAAATTTAATTTGCCCATTTCCCTTCCACACACACCCACATGCTTCCACCAGAGCCTTGACATATGGAAAGCAGGCAGTGTTCGAGGCTGCTTGTGGACACAGCAGCTGGCTGACACCAAGAGCAGCTGTATTTGCATATGTAATTGCCCTGGAAAGAAAGTACCATTTGGCACCAATGCAAATGGGGAGAGGATGCAACTTGAATGCTCAGCACATGACCATCACAGATACTTAGTTTTCAGTCAAGAGGAGATTTCACAGTTTCTTGGGGCTTCATAAAACCCTGACCTTGCTAAAGTTGCAGAAGAACAGGTGGAATTAATGAGGTGTTCTAAGATTTGAAAAATGTATGAAAGTTGTTCCCTTGGTCCATCTTAACTGTTCAATAATTCCTGAGATTTATAACTAGTAGGACATACAATGTTCTGTCAAGTCAAGTTATCAAGACGATGACAGTTTAGGTTAGTCATAGTCACCAGAGTTGGATTATTTCATACTCTCTCCGGTGTGGCAGCACTGGGAAAAAAACACCACAAAAATGGAGAAGGCATCTCTTCTTAGCCTTGCATACAGTAATTGTTCATCCATGCCCTATCTTAGAACAAGATACCAACGTCAGCTAACACTCATATATAGATAGATAGATACCTGGCCAAAGGAGCAGTGCTTCAGTCAGTGATGACTACAGGAACCTATACAGCCTGCACCTGCAACCATATCCAGTTCACCTGGAATTCAATGAGCTACCTATATCTGTCGGTACTACCGGATATCTACGTAGTGCCTCATTCCAGCTAACTTGTGTCTTGTGGGGACTTTTAACTTGCTAAAGCATTCCACTTACAAAACCACTACTGTTCTCTACTTAATGAAGCTTGGAACTTCCCACTGTGTGCTGGAGCCCTTTGTATTTGGAGAGAAAAAAAAATACATATGAAGTGTGGTTCTGGAAACATAGACATAAGAGATTTTCCTCTATTGCAAGAGCCTGATTTCTGCAGAGATATTTCAGCAGAGTTTCATAAACAATTACTAGAATTCAGAGTGAGGAGCTGTGGGATTGATTATGTTTCTGCTCCTGAAACAAGATGGCTGATGCAGACTTTTTGAACTTTGTGGTACTCACAGCTGGGCAATCTCCTCTAGCAACTGAGATTTAACAAGTTTGCTTCAGTAGCCTGGTGCCAGCAGGGCTGTAGCATAAGCTGACACCATGTGGCTCAGGATAAGCTGGCAGTGCTATTTGTGCTTTCACACTTCAGCTGTGAAGCTACATCAGCGATGGTTCCAGACCCTGCGTGCTGGGATGCGGCAATACTTCCCATCTTGGGAAGAGGCAACAGCAGTGGCTGTATCTGCATCTGTGGTTACTTTGGCACTTGGAGCTGTTGAAATCTTGATTCTTGTGCCTAGAGTCTAGTTTAGCCTTGGAAGCTGTGTGGTGGGGGAAATTCCACTTTTGGCGGCAGCTGTGTGGTATAAAAAGTGTGTAGTGCATGAAGAGATCCCAGGGCGGTACAAAAGGTGTCGTGAAGAGACAGTGAAGCTTCTCACCTGAGAAACAATCTCATCAAAATAAGTTTTTAACAAAAAATAAACTTCTTGGCCACCTGGGAACATACTGGCTCATGTTCAGCTGCTGTTGACCAGCACCTCAGGACCTTTTCCAATGGGCAGCTTTCCAGCCACTCTTCCCCTGGCTTGTAGCACTGCAGGAGGTTGCTGTTACCCAAGGAGAGGACCCAGCACTTTGCTTTGTCGAACCTCACGCCATTGGTCTTGGCTCATTGATCCAGCCTGTCCAGACTCCTCTGCGGAGCCTTCCTGCCCTCAGTAGATCAACACTCCTGCCCAACTTGGGGTCATCGGGCTTTGTACCTTCCTGCAGAACAATCAAATTCTCCCAGCCTTTTAGGCTTGTTGAAGAATGCCATCCCTTTTTTTTCAAAGTAATTTACCGGAATAACTGAAATACATAATACATTTCAGACCCTGTTTCTATGTCCTCGCAACTGGGTACTTTAATTCCTTTATCTCTAGGAACAACCACTGCCATAACAATTTTATTCTTGTGTCTCTACACTAATACAGTACTGAGGCAGTGAAGATCGTATTGCTACTTTTGACCCAGGACAGACAAGGCTTAGTGGAAGAGTACGTTGAGATGTTCCAGCAGCATGTTATTTTGGAACCTGCAAGGTCTTAGAATAGCAATATTTTTCCTTGCCAAAGTTATGCTCTTGAAATAACTTAAGTAGAAGAGTCTGTCTCATTAGGTCTTATGATAGCAGGACTTGGATTCTATTCCCATGCTCACTTCCAAGCAGTGACCCAGTCTCAGTTGGACGGAGACAGAATTTCCCATCTTGTAGAACAGGTTGCATTACAGATTGGAGTCTTGTGGTTAGGCTGCACTCGAATGGACCACGCTTTATTAGCATTTATTGAGATCTCTTAGTGATTACTGCCACAGGACAGTAATCAAGTCTCTTTGCAAAACAGTGCTGAATTGTATAAAAGGCATCACTAGAGAAAAATACAGGGGGTTTTGCTGCTTCAGCCATGGGGTGTAACTGTTGGCCATTCCTCTATTGCATGTTTCAGGTACCATTGTTGAGGTGCTGCCTGGAGCAGTCAGCTTTTCACAGGATCGGAGATTCCAGCAAAGGTTTACCATACTAGAAGTCAGCCCATAAATAAAATGTAAGGAGAACATACATGTACCGAGAGATTCCCCATTAGCAAAAAAACTGGAAGAATTCCAGAGGATTGAAAAGTTTCCCATGACACACAGCAAGACCTCCACGTAAAGTCCAAGGTACAGAATATAAGGGAGGAGTTTGGAGGCCTCCATGGAATTCTTACTCTTTTCAGAGGAAACATATAATAACTGCTGTCAATATGCCAGCCAGAGAAGGGTAAATAAAGCTTGCAGTGTCTTTGACCATCTACTTGCTTGTGTAGGCATCGATTCTACATCTAATCATCCTTTGTCCTTTAAGTTTTCCCAAGGCAGAACAGGTTTGATTGAAACAGAATGTACCCTGGCTGGCTATACACAATCCCTTAACATCACACTCCTGAATGCCAAACCTTGGTCTTACTAAGCTGCTAGCACCTCTGTGCAGCGAGAAGGACAGAGAATGCCCCAGAACTGTGATAAGGCACCACATGAATACTGTTTCCAAACTTTTTAATCTTTCCCAGCACATACAAAAGAAACAGCTGTCCAAGAGCAAGGGTTGAAAGGGAATCTGATTGTTATTCATCTGGGATCTCCTCCAGCTCCCACTAAAACAGTATTTCCACTGAGTTTGTATATAATCTGATTTCAAGTCTCATGCAGTGAATCCTAGCCAATTCAGCTCTTAAGGGTTGTCCTGACTCAAATGCTAACTATCTGCATCCAAATGAAGGCTCTTCTTACTTATGAACAGATCTTATTCTTCTGTCTGTAGCATGAGAAATGTCATTTATTGCCATTGCAAGTGGGAGAACCAGTAAACAATATGGTTTCTCACACAGCAGCCTCTCATAGCAATGCCTATGTTGTCCTCCTTGTCTTCAATCTTTTTACATTTGTAACCAAACGCTTTCAAATGGGAATATTTTACTGTGGGTGGCAGAATCGACAGCCTGATCTTAAGAGCCCCTAATGATTTCATCCTGAATACTTCTTGAGCATGGGTTTAGAGAGAGATTATGTGTGCAAGGCATACAGTTCTGAAAAATCCATGGCTCACATATAATCCACAATACATAATATTTATTTCCATATCATAGAATATTCTGAGTTGGAAAGGACCCACAAGGATTGTCAAGTCCAACTCTTAAGTGAATGTCCCATGTGGGGATTGAGCCGATAACCTTGGTGTTATTAACACCCTGCTCCAAGCAGCTGAGCCAATCTCATCCAGCATGAGCCACAAGAAGACTGAAACAGCAAGAGAGGTGTCAACTGTCCCACTTACTCTCTCTTCAGTCTGTGTGCCAGCATTACAAAGCCCCACCTGACTTACTGTGTCCCACTAAGTCAATGCTGAGAACAGGCACGGTTGGCAGTAGCAGGCGGTAAGTACTTCGCTTTCAGGAAAAAAAAGAAGTAGTCGTCTCATTTCCTCACTGAGACCAGTGCACCTCTTGTGGGTGGCAGGAACATTATTTAAGAGCGTCTGGAAAGACCTTTGATCCTTAGGCTGAAGACACTTGGAAAGAGGGAAGTGGTGGTGGATGCAGGAACACAGCCCCGTGCTCCTGTGGCGTGTTCCTTTGGGTGAGGGGTGATGATGATTTGCTGAGGCACTCCATGGAAGCCTAAGCCACCACAGCCTGTGCTGTACTTGTTTTCTGAGGTAAACAGGAAATCTCAGACCTCAGTGATGTCAACTCTGAACTTCTCAGCAGGGCTAAATTCCATTTGAAAGGAAAAGAGCAGCAGGAATGATCTCTCTGTTTAGTTATCTCATATCTTGTCTTACATCATCCTCTCGCAAGTGTGCCAGAAGGCCAAAAGGAGACCTCTGATTGTTGTATAAATGACCTGCATAACAGGCTTTTCCGATTGTTGATATGGCCTGTGGAAGACTGAGTGAGCTTTGTTCCTCTTCTGCCTAATTCTGAGTGACTGGAGAGGAAAACCTTTGCTTTGAACCTGTGGGAACTTTAATCTATGGCTCTCTCCCTTCCCAAATGAGCTCTAAATCCAAAGAACTTACCTGCAAAAAACGCTAAGCTGGATCTGAATTTCAGCCTCCACATACTTTTCTTAGTATTCTCACTGGCAAATTGTGCCATTGCATTTGGAGTGTCATACACCTCTACAGATCTAATCAAAACATAAAAAATACCAAAAATAATATCAATCTTTGTCAGAGACTAGCAAAATGCTCTCTCTGGTTTTTTTTCCTTGGCCTTTCTCATACAAGTCTTGCCTCTTTTCAGGCTCCATCTTCCACCTGTTGGGAGAGCAAGTTGTTTTGTCACCCGTATTTGTTGCTTTGAGCTGCTGGAAAAACAGAAATAATGTGTAAGCAATTTAAAACTGCCCTCCTGAGAGCTCTCTCACCAAACGGTGTTTGTAAGTCAAACTGCTCCACCTAAACTGACTCAAAGAGAAAATGGAGTTGTTAAGCATAGTATACGATTCTCTCCATCCGAGGCTCTCAAGTTCCAGATCTCAGTGCTGGCTTTGGGACAGCACTAGGAATGTTCCAGTATGTCTGCCTGATTCAGCCCCCACTCTAACTTCTGAAGTTGTGGCACCTTGAATTGTGTCTAAATTAAAATATATTAAAACTATATATAGAATTGAGCTTCAAAAGCTGTGTCAGAAACTGTCTCCCCTTTGTTACAAAGCACAGTCCCACTCATTTCTCTGCTCCACAGAGTGCTGTCAAACATGTCCAGCCATCCAGCGCTCGCTGCAGCGACAATGTTCATCTTTCAAAGGCAGCGTTCTCAAAGCCCTCCACAAACCCCACTGCAGACACCTCGTGTTACCCCCTGCAAGGGGAATGAGTAACACTCATCTGCTCACACAGGGGGATGCTGAAGTGAAACCAGGCAATGCAATTTGCCCACTGTCACACGGCAAGCCTGTCTGTAGCATGAAGCTCCTACCATTCTAACACCTCAGTCCTGGTTTCTAAGCAATAGCCCAAGCTTCCTCTCTATTCAGCAACTGAAACTACTGCAAAGGATTAAGTAGGCACTTAACACCATATTGAACAGGAGCCAAAAGAATTAATTTCACAGGAGAGAAAGAAACCAGCACAAAGAATTCAACAAGTCGGGGGGTGAAGAAGCTGTGTGCTGATTAAAAGACAGAAACAACCTACACTTAACTGCTAAAGCCTGTAGCTGTCAAATCCCTCCTATACACCTGATTTGCGATACTTTGCAGACCAAAAAGACTCTTTCAATAAGGGAGAAACTTCCTATAGAACAGAAGGCAAGTCACTAAAGGTCTCCATAAAGTAAGCTCCTTTACTGGATAGTCAGCACAGGGAACAGAACTGGGCACTTCTCCGTGAGAAGAATGGCATCTGAATCCTGTTGCTCTACTACATAACCTAAACTGTGGTCCAAGCAGAGCATGTCTGTCTCAGAAGCACTACGCTGTGTCTGCGTGGATTAAGCATTATCCTTGCTCTGACAGGGCTGCAGATGCTATGTAACCTGTCACTGGGACAGCAAATGAGCTCATATAACCATTAAAAGGCCTTGAACCTGAGCGGTGTAAACCTGGGCTTACAGGCTGAGTAAAGCAAGCCCTTCATTGCAAGTAGCAAAGGCGACACAAAATGAACTAGAATGAAATGGTTCACATCCCCAATACACCACAGGAATGAAGCTGACCTGTGCTGCTCAGTTGTTACTAACAGGTCAGCTCCACAGGTATTTTTAACCAGTCTCCTCCTTTCTAGATGAAAACACAGAACCTCAAGAACGCAGTGAGAACCTCCAGTGATTCCTCAGCACACCAAGTAAGCAAAACCTTTCTGTTGGAATCACCACTAAAGCTCATGGAAGTCTTGCAGCAGCACACAAATGGGCAGAGCAGCATGAGGCTAAACACCTGCTTGTAGGCTGAGAGTAGAGAAATGGAGCCCCTGATATCTTCCTATGGATTATCTTCTTCTCTTCTGATTGAGATAAAAGAGGATCTCTGTGAGAATGTGTAGGTGCCATTAGGATTATTTCCTCCAGTTTCCAGGCTCACTTAAACCAAACATTCTCCATCTATTCCACTATACTGCAAAAAGCAGATGGCACATATGCTCAAAGAAAACTAGAGATAAAGGGTTTGTCTAGAACTTGGGTCTATTTCATGGGATCATTAAAAATGTTACCTTTCCCAAGGCACACATTAACATGCTTTGAGTCCTCACACCTTGCCTGCTTCCATTCAGACAGAAAGTATATCAAGAGGCAGGAAGTGCAGCATAAGCAAGATACTTAATTTGGGTTGATATAATAAAGTGATCAAACAGAAAAGTTGCAGCATGCCCTAACAGGCAACACCAAATCTCTTTTACTAACTGATCCTCACTAACAGCTACTGCAAGGAAAGGGAAAAATAAAATGGAGAGACAGCAAAATGGAAACCTCAGCCAGCCAACGGGAACAAATGCCAGCAAACTTCCACATAAGCATTTGAGACATTTTCTCCTTATAAAACAACTCGCATAAACAAAATACAGCCCTCAAATAATGAGGCTTATCCTCTTCTGTGCTTGATCCCAATACATATTCCTTTTTGTGGAACTTACAGTATGAGGAAGGAACACGAAAGCGACGGGCCGTACCATGCACGCAGAATGGAAAGCAGCCCTTTTCCCTCCTTCCATGTTGTTCTAGCATTTTGCCTTGTCTTTGGTTTTAGGTTCAAGGAATTTGCTAGCTTTTGCAGACGGGAATTCTTCAGCCGAGCCTGCCAGTAGGAATTGCTATAACTGTGCTTGCTCACGTGGAATAGCTATGAGTTTTCACCCCGTTGCAACTTATGTCATCAATGCTGAACACCACCACATCAGTGCTGTGCAGGCTCCCTCCTCCTGCAGACTAATCTCGCTGCTTGGCATCAATGGAGGAGCTTTCAGAGTTGAGGAGTACTGCCACACTTGAATACTCCGCTAATCCTCTTTCAAAAGGCATTGTTGCTATTCTTGGAATAATGAGTAGGAAGTTTCCTTGCTCTGTTAATGGGTCCAATTAGAGGCAAAAATTGTTGAGTTGCTTTCTGACAGCTTGTTCCAAAGATGCCATGACCCATATTGCTTCTGGGTGAAGCAAAAGAAGTCAAAGCATTCAGGCTTTTGTCTAAATGACAATTCATTAAACAACAACTAGTCAAGAATTGCTAGAATCCAAACAACCTCCTGACAAGAAGTGGTTTTTTGGCTCAAAAGGAACACTAAAAGACTTTTAAATGTTGATTAACTTTTTTTAATGACCTTCCAATGAACAACCTAGGAACAAAAAACAGTTTGCTGATTCTTAAGCATCACATTTTATTGAAAGATACAGGTTCTCATGAGACCTTATCATACATTGAAAATGTGTGGGTGGTTTCTTAGCTAGTTTTAGTGTTCATAAATATTCTCAAATGTTGCCAGAGGGAGATTACAAGAACTTATTCTTGTGCTCAGTGGAAAGGGATTCTGAATTCTAACTTATCTTCTTGGAGACTAGCCACTAGATGCTGTTATTCTGGTAGCACAATCCCATCATCACGGACTGAGTGCAGTGTTTTCTCCCTCATTTAGCAGCATGATCCAGCTTGGCTTAGGGTGTCTGAACTTCACCTGAGAAATGAAGTCTACTTCCCTGTAAAAGGGTGTGGGTACAGTTCCGAACTGCCTGTGAAGACACTCACCTCCTCTCCCCCACCCACCCCATCTGCTGGCATTCTGATGTCTGCTCCCATACCATCGCTGTGGGAAAGACATTGCACAGCTACTCACTGATCTGGGGCATAGCATGGTCTTCCTCATGCAGTAATGGTGACCATGGATACCAGTGTGACTGCATTCCTGTTGGGGAGGGGGAGGCGTTAGAAACCTGATTGCTCGAGAAGATGTGAAAGAGATAAAAGTTAATGTCTGGATGCTAAACTTAAGTGTCTTGAGACTCCAACCTGTGCGAGGAGCATAGCTGGGCAAAAAAAAGCAGTGAAGCTACCTTATCCTCTGTGGCCCTACTAACATATTTCATAAAATTTAAGGTAGAGCAGCTGTTTGGAATAGGAATAATAGGCAACTTTTAAAATACTCCCATTAATCCCCTAAGTGCTTTATGAGGCAGGTAGTGGGGAGAGAAAAACAGAGGGAATGCCACTGATGCCGACCCATCTCATCCGGTGGGAGATCTCATCCACGTGGGATCTGGCAGTCAGTATGCTGCAGAGTTGCGTGAGGAGGAGCTTTGAGCCGGGGATATCTAAACACTTTCTCTTGCAAAATATGCTGGAAGATTATTTAAGGATTTAAGTCATTCTGGGAAGAGCTAACTGCTCTTTTTCTATGAGTGTTAAGGAAAACTGAGCACCTGAAATGTCCTGGTGACTTTGGAAGACTGAGCCTTTTAAAATCATTCGGAGCAGATGGGAACACTGCTGTTCAGATTCCAAATCTGAGATGCGCTGCTCCACCGTGAGCCCCTGAGAAGACAGTTTCCTTGCCTTTGAAGAGAACTCTCTTTGCAAATAAATGCTCAGATCAGTAAGCCACTTTGGATAGGAACTAAGAGCTGCTCAACTGCAGATTTGCAGGTAAGATAAAGATACCACACATGACTGCAGCATGTCCGCAGAAACCAACATTCCTTGAAAGATGTCTGGTTCCCTTACAATTATTTCATTGTCCTAAAGCAAGTGTACAGGCTGGATTTTGTGAGCTCCCTCAACAGTATGCCATTCTACTGCTTTTAGACCTCCATGAGCTTCTGTGTGGTTCTTCATCACTCTGCACTAGCCTTTCTGCACTTCTGACTACGTTGTTGCAGCTGACTGGATTAGAAAAAGGGAAATTACCCTTTCATTTGTGTGTGATAGCTTTGTTTCCTTTCACCAGTGGAAACTGCAGCATGAGGAGCCTTTATATAAGAAGAAATGTGGAAACAGGCACAGATTGAGGCTCAGCTAGTTCAAGACTGGCACTTAGAAATGTTTTAGAAATAAGACTGGGCATTACTTGTGTCATATCCTTGCCACATTCAAAGGCATGCTTCTCTTCTTTGAAAAGGACTGGAGTAAGATCCCTGTGTTTAGAATGACAAAATTCACAGCAAGGCCATATTCAGGGTGACTCCAAAGCAGACAGACTGCGGCAAGTTTTCACTGCGGTTGTTAGACCCCCTTCACCAAGTTGGAAAGGTCTGTTGAGCAACACGCAGTGGGCCCACAGGTGAAGAAGCTTCCTTGGCTGTTATACATGAGTCACTCTGGGCATGCAGCTGGATTGAAGACTTCCAAAAAAACCGAAGGAGATGCTGCAGTAAGTGGTACCCTTCCCTCGAGGCACCACTGCGCCTGAGCCATCGCATGGTGCTGCAAGGCTCAGTGCCCCCAGCAAGATGGAACGCTGAAGCCACTTGAACTCCTGGTAAGACTAAATGGATTTTTGTTGTTAGTTTTGTTGTTCCATGATTGTGTGTCTAAACTTGGAGTCTTCTGTCAAACCCCATTTGGTTAACAAAAATCACCGGGGCACCGGTAACAGCCTGGTCTCAGTTCGCCAGCCCAACACCCGTACAACAGGTTTTGTGGAATAAGTGGCAATTCTGATTACAAGGAACTGCTGCTTTCTGTCCCAGAGGCAGCTGTGTCTCAGTGGCAAATAATGGTCAGTCTGAGTGCTCAGAAAGAAAAAGGATTCTGTAAATGGAAATTCATATTCTTCTGGGTTGGAAAAAAAAGTACTATGTCCCTCAGGGCAAGAGGGGAATTCCAGTCTACAGCCATTATTTGATGGAACTGTTTCCAATTACATATGCTCTGAACTCTTTAATTCACAAACTCTTTTTTTCTAAGGGGAATAGTGCTTCTGAAAAACCTTGTTAAGGCGGGGTACAGAGGGAGAGAATTTCTTAACTGCTTCAGCTACTGCTTCAGTGCAAGGTAGGAATGCCAAGAATCGCCCTGATAAAGTTCACACAACTATTGGAAACTCATGGAAATTTAACTGCGCTGCTATGTAAGAGCCCCTGTGAAGTGCAAACCAAAACCTCTAGCAGACCATAGAACTGGGATCATAGAGGAAGAGAAGTAGAATCCATTGGAATGGTCATGGGCACCTTGAGAGCATGCTTGGAGTAGGTGGTGTTGCCTGGTCGTGTCAAAGGGATGCGCTGGGGATGACCTGTAGGGCTGGGCACTGCTGAGGGCCATGTGCAGAAAGGAAATGCATGCCTGATTTTCCTTAGGAATATTAAGTAGCAAAGAGACAAAGGGTGAATTGAACTTTCACATCTGTGTACAGCTCCGTGTTACACTGATTCTGGAAATCTAACAGTGGCTAGCTGGAATGGATAAGATATTAGAGGTTGGAAGGATATTCTTTGATGTTCTTCACTCAACAGTTCGGTGTCACAGCCTGAAATTTTCTGTCATGATCCTTAAATTGGGAAAGACAATTATTTGTGACCTTTCCTATCACCCTCTTCTCCACAATCCAGAGCTGAACTCATAAACCTCTGAAGGTATGTCTGCAACGAGACTGACTCAACTTTTAGAAGCTAAACCACAGCTGAGGCCAGGAGGTGCCAATGAGATGTTAGCAAGCAGAGAAAGAGTTATGGTGGTTTGAATCTCTACGGGGTTGGGTTTTTTTCTCTTTTATATAGTACCCAAAATTTCGTAGTCTCTAGGTAGATATGAAACATGCAGGCCATCTAAGCCCAGCTCAACAGGTTGATCTTTTCATGTGCCAAGTGCTCTGAAAAAAAATCTGTGAATGCCTAGGAATAGAGAGGTTCCTTAATTGTGGGCTGCTTAGGTGTTATGGCTGGGGAGAGAGGAGTTTGATTATGCATATGCAAGTCTGTGCCTTTCTTCCATTTGTTTTCCGAGAGATTCTAAACCCAAAGCATTTGTTGCATTCTTCATAACTGTTCCTCAGCCTATCTATGTTTGCTAATCCTCACTCTCTCCCGCGGACAGCTTGGCTTGCTTTCCAGGGTCATTGAGTTTGAGTTATCACACTTTATTTCTACAGTAATTAAGACTTGTATAATAGTCTTGCTTTCCTTTGCTCTCTTTCTGTGACATTTTCTAGTTCTGGCTTCTGTTCTTTTGCTCTTTTGCTAGAGGCTCCAAGTTTGTTGCAAAGGGTTTTGCTGCCTGCAGTGCACACAGAATAAAAGTGCTGTGCATTTTTGTCACTAGACATCTACAGCATGGCTGCTTTTGTCTGCAAGGAACTAGAACCAGTGACTTTGTTACAGCTGGTAATGAGAGCTGCAAGTGTCAGGATGAAATTAGGAGATGCCAGCATTTCGTTCACCTTCCTCAGCCTTTCTCTTGCTTCTAATGGCTCAGAAAGACTGTGGCAGCCTCTGCTTCTCAAAAAGATCAAGGGAATGGCACTTACATTTACTGTTTGACCTCAGATGAAATAAAAATCCCCTGTCTTTCTAGCTATGTGACATTTTTGACCAATGGGAGATTCATAGGAAGAAAAACCTTCAGGGAGCAAAACAAAAAAAAGGAAAGGAACGGTGTGATGGAAGTACAAGAGGTGGATGGGGAGTGTTACAATAGCGTTTGGGCATCCTAATTCTGCTTCGGCAACTAATGAAGTTAGGGCTTTTACATCAGTCCGAGGAGTACGCCAATGAAAGGTAAGATGAAGAATTGTTAATAATGGAAGGAAATGGAGAACGCGGTCAAGAAGAAAGAAAAAAATTAAATCGTATAACCTTAACAAACTGAAATTCAAATGCATCTGGAGGTTGGTCCTCCAGAACAAAAGACAAATCCAGAGGCTCCTGCACTAATGTGCTCCATATGAAATTCCATAAGCTGTGAGGGAATTGTGAACCTCCGGGATCAAACGATACTCGCACATTTGAGAATGGGAAACTTTCCACCTCACCTGTAGCTCTGCTCAAAACAACAATGCTGGATCTGAGAATGGACTACTCAACATGCAAAGCTGTAAGGCCATCTGATGCAGGAGCAGAACCTTTGGATGACTAAGTGCCACGTTGCACAATGTGCTGCAGCTTTGTGGCTCCCGGACGGCATGTGCCTCTGGAATGTAGCAGTTGATAGCATTAGCTACTACCTCATCTCCTCCTTCCAGCTGTTTGTTGTTTAGCTTTGCTTGGTTTAATTAACCCAGCCTTCTGAAGGAGAGGGCCATGCAGCAGTCATTCTTGTGTTTAACTTCCTTCGTAAAAACCACAGTTGTCAGGCAGCGTTGGGGCTGGGGTGATTACAAGATCCTTTACATAAATCACTCTCCTGAAACTCATTTTTATTAACATGTTCTGGTATCAATGTTCTCTTTATTATCTCTCCCTGGGAAGGCTTGCAGTCTGTCTCAAGACCCTCAGTCTGTTAAAGGAGGAGGTGAAACAGAGGCAACTGATCAAGTATGCATGTATTACAACAGACCGACTGTTGCTCTCCTGTGTCCCTCTAAATACTTTGCAAGGAAATGCAAGGTATAATAAAGTGTTTTGCTTTTTGCTTCTTTAGCATTTATAAAGCCTTCATATGATACTGTATTTCTAATTTCATATCTCCTTTCCTCTCACAGTTTTTGTTCAAACTTATCTCCTTCTTTTGTGCAGATCCTTACTGAAAGGAACCTGAGACTCTTTTTCACAGCAGTGTGTGTCAGGGAAAAAGTAGGGGAAGAGGGATACAGGAAGGGTAGCTTACATTCCATTTTGTGAGCGTCTTGATGATGATGAGTTTCTTTTGAGGTTTTTTTATTAAAATACTGGAGTGTGGAAGGAAAGAAGTGTGCTGGCATTCTTATTTGTGATTCTCCAATATCCTTGACTGAATTAAACAAAAAGGAGGAAACGATAACAAAGACTTTGTACTTAGAGTGTTTAGAAAATAAAAATCTATTGGGGCTAAAAGTTAAAACACAAGTTAAAGAAAAAAAAGTATTTACCCATGCATCTTTGTCTCATTTATGGTAGAACCAGGATGGACATGAACCTTGAGACATGCAGCAGTGCACAGAAATCTGCAGTGGCATCGGGCGCCATGCACGTCCATGACTACGGCCAGTTGTTCTCACACAGACAACAGCCTCTACTGGTACAGCAGTACAGTGTACTGCCCTTCTTCTTGTCTGCTTATTCAGGATCTTTTTTTCAGTTAGCAGTGCAGCCTGTACTTCTACTAAGGCTGAAATAACTTGCTCTATTAACTGCTCAATCCAGCTACTAAAAGTTTAATTAAATCTGAATCTGTTGCCTGCAGGTCCACTAGAACACCAAGGGCCCCTGCTCTCTCCTCACTTCTGCCTGTTCATGGCTGTGGACTTCCACTGGATTGGCTTCATTGCCTTCCGTGGTTACTCTCCATTTGTGGCAAAGTAACAGAACAGGAATGTCACACTAAGCATCTGGAAGACACTGGAAACAGACAAAATATATGAGTCATTTTCTTTTTAGGTCCAGAGTTTATTCTGTGGAAAATCTTTATTTTGGAGACTGGTTTGAATGCTGTTTGGGAGACAGCTTGATCTATCTTTTCTTGTGAACCTATTCTTATATAATTAATGATTAAAACAACAACATCAAAAGACAGATTGAGAAAATTGGTTTAGATTCTTCATAGTCAAATCCCCAAACAGTCACACACACATATACAGAGAAATCCAGCGCATGGAAATTCAGCAAGGCTTTCTACCCAGGAGATTTTCAGCCATCTAGGGAATTGTCATGCTCCCTCCACCATTATAATTATGGCTTGGTGAGCATCATGGGACATCTCAAGTTCTCAGGGTCGCGTAGACTGTGTGCAACATGCAGGTACCCAAATGGGTGCAAGCACCTCCACACGTATGCCAGCGTTGTGTCATTGAAACAGCATTCCCGTCATGCAAAGCAGGCCAGAAATATCCTCAGTGGATGGACTCGCTATTATTAACTAGAATACCTATTAGCAAATGAGGCGGTTTCTGGCTTGGTGCTAGTAGAGATCACAAGGCTGTAAGGACAAAGAACAGCCTGAACTGCTCGGTGAAAAGGAGCCCTTGAGAAATGGAACTTTACAGAAGACAAGGGAAAGGGAGTGGTCAGTAGCAAGTAATCAGCCAACACTTGCACTCATCAACATGACGGGCAGGATAAAATTGAGATGTCACTTTTCCAGATCCCTATCAAGTTCTCTTTTATCTAAGTTCATAAATATGAAGCTACAGAGCCTTTCCTGCTTCATTTGAGGAACTTCTCTTTTTCCTTCATAATTTACATTAATATCAGTGCTTGGGGAAGCGAAAGATTAGTAGCAACTGTCTGTGGCAAGCAGAGTGCGGGGCAGGTTTCCTTTGTGCCGCTTTGCAGCTTCTTCTCACCTGCAGCACCTGCTTTAGCTTAGTCCTGAGCACCCATATTGCTGCCAGTACCCCCAAACCCTGTTAGCCCAGACCTACTCATCCACATAGCTCTGCTGCTGATGCAGAAAGATGTATATCTGTATATGTACTTATATATATAAAAGTATATAATTTATATACTGCTTGTTCTTCCAGTGTGGATTAGATGCATTAGAATTGTGTCTTAGTCTTTCTCATGCTATTCCAGTCTTTCTCCTTCACCCATCTTGCCACATGCAGCATCTGCTAGTCCTTTGCACAACACTCAGTCTTCATCTGAGTCCTGCAGCATCACTTCCTCCAGTTCCCCATGTCTCTTCCTTAAAATGCAGACTTCTTGCATTCAATCTGCCCAGCAACTCCAACCTCACAAATGCAGTTCTGGACTTTCACGGCATCTCTGCTGAGCAAACTTGGATTTGTCACCCACAGAAATACCCTCATAAAGGGTAGAAAAACACCACTAAGCTCACCTTAGTTTCTCTTAATTCAAACACATGGTAGCCTACTGGGATGGTAGCCACTCTGTGGCCAGACTGCCATCAGAGATCTCACCAGCTAGCAGAGGGTAGTGGTAGTAGACAAAATCTACTATTTCAGTTTAAATAGGAGCATCCTCTGTTGCAGCCTAAACAGATCTCTGAAGTTTGTGCCAAAGCAAAGCCATGGCTGCTGCTGATCCTACAGCACCTGCCACACTATCTGCTACAACAGATCAGGAATGGAGAGGCAAAAGAGGTTGTCTAAAAGAGTGAGAGAGAGACTCCTACTAAAAGAGAAGTCTTTTAGCTCCACGGGCTGTGGTCTGAGTGTTGATACTGAAGACGGCTACGCTTGATTTGAGTAGCACATGTAACTGTGGCTCTTTGTGTCAGTGTAGGGCAAGAACGGGGTGACAGGTAGACAGCATTTTGCTTGCTTCAGTCTGCATTTTGCTTGCCTACCGAGAGCTCCCACCTGTGTTTTTTTGTGCCCTGTCAGAAGTTTCCCAAGCTCGACTCCTCTTGCTTAGAAGGCTCTAGGTAGTTTTTAATTTTTGTAGCATGACTTCTTTTTTGCTTACTCAGAGTTTCTCCTAAGCTATCTCTGGGGCATTCTTAGTCCCAGGATCAGAATGTGCTCAGTTACTCTTTGAAGCAGAAAACACAGGTCAAAAGAGCTGACTTTTTTTCTGTAGTCATCACTGCACCACTAAATAAAACAATTAAATGTGAAGTTCTTTTAAAAAAGCCATTGGGCAAATATTCCCTTCCATCTTTCCTTATTTATGATTTTGTTAATTCAATGGGTTTCTGAAACCCATGTAAGTCACCAGCTAGAAAAACTGAGTAGAGGTGACATAAAGCACATGATAGTTCATAGACAATTGTGAGTGACTATACATGTTTATGTACATTTGAATCCCTCATTCCTCCAGACTTCACTTGCCTGCCAGAGATGCATATCTAGAGGGAAAGGAAGACATATTCTAATAAGGATACAGGTGTATCATCCACATGCCACTTCATCCTACCTATCCTACTGTTCAGTACATGCTGGCATGCCATGCTTCTCGTCCTCCCAAGAGCTGTCTGGGAATCCAGCAGCAGAAACCTTCCTCGTAGCCTTGTTCTCAGCACTGCTATATTCAAACACAGCCCCTACAGTGTAGCTCTCACACTCTGCTCTCAAAGCAGAGCTGTAGAACAGAGGTTTGGGGCAAAGAGAGGTTAAAATTGAAAGTGAGAAAGAAGAACAAGGGTGAAGTAAGTAAGAATAAACAGCAGGTGCTGTCTGGAAGGAGTCAGAGAAGTTTGGAGAGGGGCTCTAAGGTCTTTTCCTGAAGGCCAGTTTCCTTCTTGCTATCTTTGCAAATGCCACTGTACTATCAGGAGCCACTCAGGTCCTAACTTTTCTTTGTGACTTTAACAAAAGGATTAGTAATAGAGCAATGTCATTAAATTGGTCATATTTAAATTTTTTTTGGAAAAATATCTTCAACTAGTGCTACACTGGATCCCCTGGGAACAGTTACTAATTGTGCCTCTGGTTAGCTTTCACCTCAGGGAATTCAAAGCAGCAGCAAATAAAACCAGAATGGAGAAATAAAAAAATAGAGCTAGAAGATAATGAAGAGAGAGTGAGATCGTGATACTCCAAGATCCTGAGTCCTTTCAAATTGAGGAAGTCAGTATCCTCCCACAGTACAAGCTGAGAGGAGAAAGTAACCAACACAAATAACTCCTTGCTGGTAAGAGAAAGAAATTCCAGAAACATCCAAGGCACATTCACATCCTGAAGGCATTCTAGCCCCCGTTCCAGACCTTCCTTGCCAACTCTGCTGTTAACAAATGCAGCCTAGGTCTACACTGAATTCACCTATTGACTGCGGTACAAGTTCTGTAAGAATTCCCAGGGTGTTCCCACTATCATCCATGCACCAGAGTGTCCGACAGGGCACTTGGGTCTGTGAACCACTGGGGTCTGCCCCAGTACAGAATGGAAAACCAGGCAGGATGGACGATCCATTTCAAAGCGATGTCCCTGGGTAAAAGTTAACCGGGGTAAGCTAATGAAACTTGTTACCATCAAACCCTGTACCACAACCAGGAGGGATGGGCAAACACAAATGCTCTTCTTATTACTGGACATTAAAATTCAGCCCAGAATCCAATTAAGCCAGACATATCCGTCATGCAAGAGCTCTCCTTGGGTGAGGCAGGAAAGATCTGACAGCACAAGACTTTGTCTGCATGACTTGGTGATTGCATGTACTGCTGTGATTGTGCCAGGGGACACGGGGACGAGGCCACAGACCCCTCTCTGGCTCTGTACTCAATAGGAGAACAGGGGGAGGGGAAATAGAGCTGTGGGAAGAAGAAACTGTGTCTTGGTAGGCAGTGTTTTTTGAAGAAGGTACTCTGTCAACTTACTGACGTGCACTTCTGTATGTGATAATTACTTTCTGCTTCCTCAGGCTGCATGCAGTGCCTGCCTCTGTAAGAGGCTTTTTCTTTGGCTTCCATGAGAGGAATATTTCTGGTGTCTTCCATGTGCTTGCTGAGCTTTCTGCCATCAAAGCAGACTGACACAGCAGACGATAGATTCTTAATCTACCTTCTTTCTCTACCCCTCATCATTCTGTGCAACTCACATCTGGTTCATTGCTGCAAGAAACAAAACACCTCCAGTATGTGTGTGTGGTTTCCAGTACTTTTTTACTCCAACACATTTTCTTGCTGGACTAGCTGCTTTTGTAAACATCGCTGGACTTGCATGTAATGCACATTCACAGCCCTGCCAACCTGAAACCACGTGTCTCAGTTCCTCCTCAAATTCACTATTCAGTTTTGTCTCCAGCCTCCACTGCTCATTCTTTCTGGTGTACATAACTGACACCAATCATGAATGGTTGTTAAGGATTTTCGGCCAAATTACAGATCTTTAATTGGCCAAAATTCTTTGATATCAAGCTGTCCAGGGAGTAAATCAGATTTCACGACTTAGAGCAATACTATTTATGCCATAGAAGTGACCTCATAACCTTTAACACTTCTTGTCCCGTTTGTCTCTTTCTTTCAAGGCACTGCACCTACTTGACAGATCAGAGCCCTGGGACACAGGGTTTACTCTCAGCTTTGACTGGTTGGGTGAACTCAAGCAAAACTTTTTCCATGTCTTCATTCCCTCCTGTCAAATGAGAACTACCTTTGTAAGAACTGAAGAATCTACTGCTAGACAATAATGCAGAAGGGACATTATTATTGTTGTTGTTGTTGTTATTACTACTTACATTTGCATGGTATTTCTATTATTCATCCTGGCACAAGATCGTGCCATGGTTAGAGGTATACTAGAGGAAAAGCTTACATACTTGCTATTTGCTGCACTTTTAGATATTGGTAGGAACATTTACTAGCAATACTCCACCTGTGAATGAGTGCTTTACTTCCTAAAGCACTTTAAAATGCAACATTAATGAGTATTTGTACGCATTTCTTGAATGCGAGTGTTTCTGGTGTTAGATCTGAGAGTTGGCCATAGCAGATTGCAATGAAGCAATTTCCACTGGGTCGTCTCCCCTTCCCCTTTTGACTCCTTCCCGCTGCTGTCCACTCTTCTACCACCTCGTATCCTCCTCCACAGATAACTTCTGCTGAAGCCCAGATTACGGCATGTCCTGTCTCTGAGTGCTGCAGAAGCTTCAGAGAACATGCAGATGTGCACACTGCCGGGATGTACTCCTGAGGCAACGCTCCAGCCGTGCTTCCGGGCTTGGGATTTGAAGACCGGGCTAATATAGACTTAAAACCAGCCTGAGGGTTGCCCTTAGCAGAGAGCAGAGACATACTGTAGATGCCTCTCATCCTCTTCTTCCCCTCTTCCCCTGTCACAGTACTTCCCTTCTTCTGCTTGTCTGTAAAATAACTTGCTGAAAGCAAACGGAGTTTGGCAGAAGTCTGATCCCTGCCTTAAAAACTAGTAGATTCTTTCTTCCATTTGGGGGAGGCTAAATACCTTTAAATGTCTGAGACTCAACCTCTTTGCCAACACTTTTTATCCATCAAGGTTACACTCTAGTATTCCCTATCAGCTTGTACACGTGGCTGTGTAGGAGCCATGGTAAATGAGGTGATAAAGGTGGTATAATAGTTCCAGTCAGAGTATGTCTAGTGAAGAAAGTATTTCTGTATTCAGTTTAACAAAAAGGAGAAACTCACCCCTTTCTCAGCAGAAACAAGGGACCAGCAATGGATGTTCCTGAAGCTAACATGGGGATCACAGTTCCCAAATGAGTAATAAAGAATTCTTGGGGGAAGCATTACAGCAGTTGGCTGTGCCATCCCAAATGAATGTCATGGCAAGTATGCAGAGAATCTAACAGGCTAATAGCTCTAACTAGCTCCAGTGGTGGGATGGAAGTCAGTTCAAGAAGATCTGTAACATCAGAAGATGTCTATGATGTTATCTTAGGTCTCTTCAAATTGGAAGCCACCTTGTTAAGTGAATTCAGCCACGCAGATTTACATTTAAGTGGTGACAGAATCTAGCTCTTAGACCTACCTAGACTGCAAAAGGGCACAAATTACTGAGCCATGCAGTCTATCTACCTCAAAAGTTTGACTGGACATAGATTTATTAGCACAAAACATTATAGAAGAAAATTACTTGAAGAGAGTTCTTTGGCATGGGAATCAGTGAATGCTCAGAGCAAAGGTAGGAGATTCCTCAGATTCCCTCCCTGCTAGTTCAGATGAAGGTTAGTGGTCCAGTATCCGTGGATATCAGGACAAATCCAGATACCCAGTTACTATGGTGAAGGGGGCCATGTGAGTACCTAGGCAGACACAGGCAATTTACTGGTGTCCTACAGGGAATGGATTTGCAAATTAAAACCCAGCAAATTAAAGACAAGGACATCTGTGAGAATTCTGAACTGACTGCAGAGCTGAACTG
>VZTA01000037.1:75382-93387 GCA_013398855.1 Mohoua ochrocephala | reverse complement strand
CGCTGCGCTGCCGAGCGGACCGGCCGGTGCTGGGGCGAGCCCCCTGCGGAGCCCTTTGCAGACCCTCCAGCGCCCGATCTTCTCCTCCTCCCTGACTGGCGTTTCTGAGTGTTGCTGTGCTTTCGTTACCCAGGGTGGCTTGGTGATTTCTTTGGGGTTTTTTTTTCCAAAGTGACTTGAATAATTGTGTCTAGTTTTTGCTGCCGTGTTGATAAAACGTCCCTGTTTTTAGCTTACCTGGTTAGAAACACAGAATCATTAAGGTCGGAAACGTTCTCCAAGATCATCAAGTCCGACTGAACAGCACCACGCCCACTTAACCATAGCACTAAGAGCCATGTCTGCTTGGATTTGGGACTTCCACACTTCCCTGGGCAGCCTGTGCCAATGCTTAACTACTCTTGCAGTGAAGAAATTTTTCGTAATACCCAGCCTAAGCCTCCCCTGGCGCAGCTTGAGGTCTTTTCCCCTTGCCCTGTCGCTGGTTGCCTGGGAGAAGAGCCTGATTCCCACCCCACTACACCCTCCTTTCAGGGAATTGTAGAGAGTGATCAGGTCTCCCCTGAGCCTCCTCCTCTCCAGGCTAAACACCCCCAGCTCCCTCAGCCATTCCTCACACGACTTTAGCTCCAGACCCTTCACCAGCTTCCTTGCCCTTCTCTGGACTTGCTCCAGCACCTCAATGTCCTTCGTGTAACCTGAATGCAGGGTTAAATCTCTCGGAAGGAGTTTCTGAGGAAAATGGATGTTAAATGCACTTGCTTCTTCCTTGGAATTTTTGGTGTCCTTTAGGTTCTTTGGCAAAAAGCTAGGGCTTATTGTGGGGTTTTGCTGGGGGTGTAGGTGCTGTAGATGTGAGAGCTGACAGGCAGGGCCTTTGCTGTTAGACTCCATGCAGGTTTTCTTCATTTCTCAAGAAATACCTTCTCTTGCCCTTCTTTATCCACAGCCGTAAGTGTTTGCGAACTTACAGCCTTGAGTCTGAGAGACTGTGTGCTTTCTATTACATTCGTCAGTAAATAACCTGGCTAAGGGTAATAAAATTATTCTCAGGAGCTTCTGTGTAGATCCATGAAGTTATTTCTGTAATGGCTAAAATCCTATCCAATCGCTGTGGGTGCTGAAAATCCAGGAGGCACAACGAGCAGTCAGGTTTTAGACAAGCACGTCAGTAGATTTGACTGATTGTACAAAAAGTGCAAGGCCACAGAATGAAAAGCAACTGGTTTTAAGTGATTTTGAGTGTAGAGCTGCTCTCATTTTGCCTTTTCAGATCAGCAAAACCTGCACTGTAGCAAGTATTTCATGAAGTGAGGAAAGAAGAAATATGAAAGAGAATCTCCGTTTCAGATGAGCCGAAAGGTGTATTTCCAGTCTCTTCTGTTCACAGATAGCCTTAGGAATGTAAACTGATGCAAACAGAATCACCAGGATTAGAAACTGTTCACAGACTCGTCCTAAATCAGAACTGCTATTCACAGTTCTCTTGCAAGCACTGAGAGGTGGCTTTGGGGGATCATGAAGCATTGCCACATGTCCCCTGTGTGTTGGGGGAAGACCCCAGAGTGAACTCTAAGGAGTATGAGCATTCAAATCTGACACACTTATGATTTTATTGGAAAATCGTAGGGGAAACTTTCCTCCATCTCATTGCCTAGTGTGTCATTAATGTTTTATGACAGGAGATTGAGCAGAAACTGGCATTATTTAGCAAGGGAAGAGATGGTTATAGGGGAATGTGAAAAAAGGCGCACAGAGGAAGACAGGAGGTGAAAACACCTAAGCTATATTTGGGGAAGAGTGAAAGTGATCATTTGAGAAATTGTGCTGGCATGCTGTCTGCTTTCAAAGGCACTACTGAACAGCAGCATTTCAGTCTTGCCTCACAGGAACAGAGTCCAGGGACAGCAGTGGAAATAACATGCTTTAGGCATCAGTAGATTCTGGGATACGAACAGGGGTGGCTTTGTGCACACTCGTACATGTATGTGCACACACACAGCGCATTGTTAGGAGAGACTTCAGGCACAGATTGCTTATTTGGCAGAACAGAGGAGGCTGTTTCAAATCTTAAGGCAAGCCCTTTGCAGAGTTCTGGTTTTGCAGTGGACATCGTGTTCCTTTGCAGCACAGCTGGATAAAAGAGATGAAGACATAAGGGTCATAGACATCATACTGGCCTATCCAGGTAAAGTCAGCCAGGTCGTGGCACGTGTTCTTAAGGAAATACTAACTAAAAAGAAAAAATAATCCTGATTTGGATGATTGGGGCTGGGGCAAGACAGCTTGGAAGTCTTGTGTCATGGTGCTTCAATGCCTATCAGAAGATGTGACTTTTACTGCACAGAGTGAACCTGATGTATTCACTCACTGTTTCTGCACCTTTAATTTGCTTGACCAGCCTCATTAGCCTAATTTGTACTAATAAATCTTTGTCATAAATTAAACAGAGACCTACAGCCATGTATTGGTAAGCTAGAACCAAGTAGATTAGTAGGAGAATCAGAAACGAACCTGTTTTCTGTGCGGGTGTGGTGACTGGTGGACAAAAATGCTATGACCAGCCCTGACCTTCCAGGTTTCTATAGAGAGCATGTGCCAAAGGAAAATGCAGCAGAATGCTTTTGTGCCAAACATGAGGGGACTATGCAGGGATCTCCTTACAAAACTTCAAGAGTTAATGGAGTTGCATAATCCTCTGTAATAAAAAAAATTCAGTAAAGATGGGGTTTTCATCCAGGAGGAATCTGCAAGGACATCACCAGAAACTGAATGTCTTCTTTCTCTCTGTGAGCAAGAATCCTGCGTAGCTGGAAAACGCCTCCTCTTTTGTCCAGCCATCACTGTGGCCCTTTGATTATGCTGCCACAATACCTAGCATACATCATTTGCAAAGCTCTGCACGCTGGTGAAGTACTGTTCTGTAGAAGGTGAATGGTAGGGTTGTAGCCATCAGAAAAAGGGAAAAGCAGACACAGAGTGGTTAAATGATTTGTCCAAGGCCACGCAGGAAGCTGGGGAGAGAGGATGCAGCAGGAGGGAAGAGGCAGGGGGGAAACACATGATGACACCACACACGCAAAAAACAACAGATCTCTGACTTCAAACATCTTTGGCATTTAGCCCAAACTTCAGGTCATTAAATGCTGCTGCTTCTCTCTTTAGGAGAGATATTATCTGGAAGGAAACAATGGTGAAGATAAGGAAAGCCTGAATTCTGTTAAAATTATTTTTGCCATAGATAATTTGTTGGTATTGTATTTTTCAAAGTACTGATTATTTTCAGTCCATTCCAGAAAAAATAATAATGAATAATAATGGATTAATTATGTTCTTATGGAATAAAGTGCTTTCCTTATCCACTTAGCAAGGTGCTTGGGCATTGCACAGACAATTACAAATAAAGTGCAGCAGTAGTAATTAAAATAAGCATGCATTATAAAGCCACAACAAAATGCAAATGAGTCAAGCCCCAGGATTTAATGGAAAGGTCTAATACTACATGATTTAATTTTCTATTTCTTTAGCTATTTACTCAGAGTAAAATGAATCCATCAATAAAGGTTTACTAGTAAGCATACATGATAGGGAAGGTAGTAACACGTTTAAGTGTTTCAACGGCAGGAAAACTTTCACTGCAGAGTGCTCTTGTAACATTTTCTGAGAGGTCCTAATCTCACTTTAATTTTCAACACCTCACTGAAACTTGATGCAAACAAATCACTCCAGCCTTTTGACAGGGAGAGACTTCCCGTGTTTTTCCATTTGAAATTTTGTTTGAGGCATTCCCTTCCTCTCAGTTACACTCTGTCTCCTTTTGGACAGGAGGTCATCACAGCAAACCCAGGCAGTCTTTTCCTCATTTCTTGCATTTGATCCCAATTTCCTCCACCTTCCATGCCTCAGCCTTTGCAAGGTAACAACTTACCCATGGTAATTCAGTATCCAAAGTGCTTCCAGTTGGAGAAGCAGGGCATTTAACTCAGGTTCCCAGCTACGATTCTGTGGACTTATTATCATAAACTTATGGTAAGGTTTTTTATATTTCTATAAGACCTGCATTTCTATTGTGTTTGAGGAGAAATAGAATTTAGGAAGGTGTGTACAAGGACACAGAATACAACAAAGATTTATTGGCGTTTAAGGTCCAGTCCTTGGTACTCAAGGGAAGGCACATTTAATGTTGGTCAACTCACCTTAATTAACCTAACATTTTCTCCCCTTCTTCCTGTCAGAAATGCACGTGAAATCCCCACAGCTGATATTTCCCACCAGCTCTAAGTTCTTAAGGAGTACACACAAGGAAGCATGGCACAAATCATGTAAAACCCCACAGAATTAGAGTGAAAGAGGGGAGGTAAGAGATGCAAGAATCATGGTCCTGTGTTGCCATCTTCCATTCTGATTTCTGGGGGAAGACGGGGGCATTTTCAGCCTCACCTGGAAGTCAGCAGCTGCTCAAGTAGAAATTCTTCAGAACTGCTTGCAAACAGCCGGCAGACCAAAACAATTCTGCAGGAATTAGATGAATAATTTCAAAATAGAGGATAGAATCAAGACAATCATAATGTTCTCATGCATAATTCATGGCCAGAGAAAAAAAAAAGGTGCCTCTCCTGAATGCTTCTTTCACTCAGGCTTCTTTCACTCGAGGCTGCATCCAAAACTACTCAGATCAACGAGAGACGTTCCACCATCCTCCGTCCGAGCCAAGTCACTGCCTGCTTACACCTGTTAAACAGATGGATAAAATGAAGCTGACACGAGAGACGCGTGTTGCCCACAGCCGCACAGGACACCGCTCAGTGCCTGTAATTAGGAAACATTGGAATCAACAGCAGTGTTTCCTCTGCTTCAGGTGAGCACTGAGTAAAGGTGGGAGTAGTTCTCTGGCACCCTCTAGTCCAGCACCTAAAAGCCAGGTGTTGTGGTCTGCAGTCCTGACATCTGCAACAAGGTGAAATCTCTCTGTCTCTCTTGTGTTGCAGCTGTTGAATTGTTAATTCATATTGATACCGTAAAACCAGGAGCAGTGGGAAACATCTCAATTTATAAATCAAACATAAAGAGCTGAGATGGGGTAAGGACAAATACTTCTGTTTCTTTCAATTTTGGTTGGGGCTTTTTTTCTCTTCAGTTGAGTACAGCTAAACTGCCATATAAATATTTAAAACAGCTGCTCATCAGGAGAAGCTACAAATTCTGGAGTGTAGCCTTAGTTGAGATGTGTGGTTTTGACACATTGGAAAATCTTTACTGTATTTGAACTGTGCTATTGCAGCCTTCTGTTATTTACTGCAAATTAAAGGGAATCAAGGTCTCTCTTCAGATTGCACTTTCCCTTTTCATGTTGCTAAATGTTACATTATCTCCTGCCTTTTTCATGAAATTAAGCTTTGACCACTTAATTGATTAATTCTAGAGAGCAAAAGCTACACGGAGACATTTTCTTCAGAGTCAATCAGGTTTTTGTTTGAGCTGACAGTTGTTCAGTCTTTTGTAAATACTGCAGTAAAATGAAAAAAAAAAACTGAATATGAGCTTGATTCTCCCAGTTTTATCTGACTGGCTCCTCTGAATTATATGGGGATTTTCAGGTGGGACAAGTTTGTGTGATCTGACCTTGCGTGAGATACACGGGGAAAAAAAGAGAGAAAAAAAAAAAAAGAAATGGAGTAATGTTAAGTCTAAACTCATACTTCAACTAGAAGTTTTTTCTGCAATGGCAGAAATCAAATACTGTCAAGAAAACAAAAAACATTCATGAACAGGATGAATTTCAGCTCAGGCTACAATACAGCATTTTTCTGATGAGCAGCTATTTAAAATATTTATGTCAGCTTAGCTGCGTTCCACTGAAGAGAAAAAAAAAATGACAGAAGGAGAAGCATTTGTCCTTACCACATTTCAACTCTTTATGTTTGGTATATAGAAGATATTTTCCCTTTGCTTCTAATTTTGTGCTATCAGTAGGAATTAACAATTCAACAGCCCCAACACCAGACAGTTCACCTTGTTGTGGAATTCAGCTTAAAGAAGGTAAGACTGCAGACCATAACACCTGGCTTTTAGCTGCAGGACTAAAGACGAAGATACCAGAGGACTCTTCCTGCCTTTTCTCAGTCCTCATCTGAAGCAGAGAGAGCCTTTTCTGATTACAGACCCTCAGTGCAGTCCTGTTTCACCTTGGCAGTGTGGCTTGTTTGGTCTGTGCTCAGGTTTCATAACAGGGCTAAGCAGATGCTGACTTCTCAGGGAAATTAAGGCCAGGACAAAACAATAAAGCATCTGGCCTGATGTGCTACATACTGCATAATCTCATGCAGCTTGGAACGTGAGTTTAAGAAAAATGTATCTCCAGATATGCTTCTGGTACCACTGGGAAGATAGTAAAAGGTAGAGAATTTGTTTCATTCCTTGATATTTTGTCACTGTGGTTAATCTCTGTCATGGTTGACAAGTTGGAATATTTTTCTGATATGAATTTATCCTTTCTATTTTCCAGACGTGAGTAATTATACCGTTCTCCACCAGGGTAAAAGAGCTCCTTGTTTTCTCTCCTTGAAGGTGACTGATCAAATCACCTGATGATATTATTTTCAGCAAGATAAATGAACTGATCTCTTTAAATGATGTAATTTTCTAAAAACTCGAGTCTTTGGGGTTTTTTGGTTTTTGAGGTAATCTTTCAGACCTCCTGATATGCAGCACGGTCTAACTGGAGGCAGCCCAAATGTTTGCTGAAGAGGTCGCTGCTGAGATGTGCTCCTATCTCTTGTTGCTCATTATTTATGGGGTCAGGCTTTTGCTCAGGTCAACCTTTGCCTTCAAATCTGCTTTCAGACAGGATCCCTTCTGCTCAGACGTGCTGACTCGTGACAAATATTTCTGTGTTCTATTTTGGTGTCTGAAAGAATTTCAAGCAGCATATGAAGAGACAAAACTCAAAACTGAAAGAACTTGCTCCAGACTTCTCTTCGAGGAACACGACAGAATTGTTTCAGACATCCACCACCATCCACATGGCTGCAACTGACCCCACAGGGTAAGACCTCTGCCTCGTGCAAAGCACACAAAAGACCCCTCTGTTTGGGGAGACCCAGGTGTAAAGAGCAGGAGATAGGTCAAATGGTGGCAGATCACAGGTCTAGTTTTCGTGTTGCATGAATTAGCTTAACATAAAGTTAAGCTCTGGGTGCAAGCCATTCCATCTTGAGAATTTCTTCACAACTGATGGGATTTTGGCAACGGTTGAAGCCGATCTGGTGGCAAGGCAAGCAGCTGAAAACTTACAATATTTACCTTAGCCAAAGAGAAATTCCCCACTGATTTTCTGGCTACCTTATTTGCACGCCTCTCAAGTAAGAGCAGCCTAGCAGATCTCTTCAGATAGTGAGCAGGAGTATCTTCTGAAACAACACTACACTCGTTTTTAAAAGAGGGAAAAAAGAAAAAAACCCCCACAGCTCACAGCAGCACTGCTTTGTCATTCCATCCCTTGCAGAGATAACAGTTCAGTTACTCGCTTCCCTCTGCAGCACTTTCTGCAGTGCTCACCTTGGGAAGCAAAGAAATGGCAAAGGACACAGGGTCTTGTCCCTGGAAGGAGGGAGGGCTAAGGAGTCGAAGCAGTAACAGTGGCTGGATGGTGGGGAACAAAAACTGATGTGAATTGGGCAGCATGGCACACAGGGAGACCGGTGGAAGTGACAGAGGGCAGGGACTGAGGATGCACAGGCTGTCAGTCACTGTGCCGGGCAGAACTGAGGCAAGGGGAAGGCTGATGCTCGGTCTGCAGGCAAGACTGGTGTGGAAGTTGTGGAAGAGAAGTGAATGTGCAGAAAGAGGCAGAAAGGTACCTAAAGTGCTCTCAGTAAACTGGAGAGAATGGCTGAATATTTGTTATAAAGACATGCTGAGTACAGTCAGAGGAAGAACCCAAAACTTGAAAGTTGGGTTGAAGTCCACTTTTTAAGACTTGAAGAGCATATAGGTCTGGATCCTAAAGGAGCCAGAGCTATTTGCTGATGACTGAAGTTATGATTTATTTAAAAGCTTCCCATCTGTTCAGGTTTCTACTCTGTTTCACATTGAAATTACTGCTGGATGGATGTGGTAGAATGGTGATTTTGGACACATTCTCATTGGGTTTTAATTTTTTATGTGATGTTTTGGGCTTTTTTTACAGAGATCAGCACAAAAAGGCAAAACACAACCAACTGTGACAGAATATATAAAACCGAATGAGCTGCCTACAGATAAATGAAAACAGTCCAAAATGATAGAGACCAATGTGAATCATGACCAAGAAGCATATTTGTAATAATAAACATGTCATCTGTGTCAGATAAACAAATCACAAATATTTATTAAGCTAACAAACAGATTATAAATAGAGAGACATCCCAAATTCAGATCATGTCTCTCAGTGATAGTAGATATGAATTAGCAGCCATATCTGCCAAAATAAATCTGGCATTCTCACAGACTCATCATTTAAAAAAAATAACAATAACAATAATAATAAATAAAAAGAGGGAGAGTATAGAGAAGGAGAGGGCAGGCAAGCATTGTTTTTTTCTTCCACTAGTATGACATAGTTTAGAGAGATCAGGCTGCATTAGTGCTGCTAAAGATGATATAAGCATGACGATGATAAGAAAAAACTGGAGGCAGGGTTGAGGGAGAGGCTTCCCTGGTAGCTGCAGTTCTGACCCCAATCCTATAAGCTGCTCCAGGCAAGCAGGTGCATGAGGCCTCATTTTGAAATCAGTGAGTTCAAGCCAAGCACAAAAGTCTGTCTAGCCAGAGCATGCTGGCAGCTTCCACTTACCTCCTTCTGCCAGTCTTTCAGACGCAGATAACGCTTTATTGATATGGCATGAGTTTTTGTGGCATGAAAAAAATGTGATAGAGTATTTATTCTTTAACTCTGGTGGTTGTGGAATGAAGCCAGTCAGTTTAAAAAGACAAAAAAGTCATTTTCAGGAGGACCTAAAAAAACCCAATTGTTCTTAATGCAAACCTGGCACTAGTTTGTCATGTTGTCCTGAGCTCCTGGAAATGGGGAGGCGGAGATTCTGCAGCAGGGGGGATTCTTCCATAACATACATTCCCGTGTTTCGGACCATAGATCTCAGGACATAAGCAGTATCATACCAAACTGAACAAAACAGGCCTATAAAATACCAAATGTGACTGAAACAATATTGGGCTTGGCATTAATTCTTTTGTTTTTCCTTCCCTTCTGTGAAGGTAATGGTGCGTGCTCAAGGCCGAGCGCCTGCTGCCTGTGTTCAAAGGAGGAATGGAGTTGTGCCACCACTTGCGTGACTGTCAGGAGTACAGTCAAGAGGATGGGGCAAGACTTTATTCAGAGGTGCCCAGCAACAGGATAAGAGGCACAGGGCACAAACAGAAACACAGGAAGTTCTATCTGAATATGAGGGAAAACTTATTTACTTTGAGGGTGACAGAGCACTGGAACAGGATGCCGAGATAGGCTGTGGAGTCTCCTCTGGAGATATTCAAAACCCAGCTGGATGTGATCCTGTGCAACCTGCTTTAGCAGGGAAGTTGGGCTAGGTGATCTCCAGAGGTCCTACCAACCCCAACCGTTCTGTGATTCTGTGAATTAAGCCCAAAACAAAGTCAGGAGCTCTCAACTGTAAATCCCAGTCAGCATAATAAGAGGTAGGTGCTGTCCCAACTGTCCTCTGGATATAGTGCCACCACCACTAGACCAATTTGAATTTTAAGGGATGTTCTTGTAGCTGGTTTATATTTTTATTTGCCTTCTGAAAAGTCCTACATACTCATTTTGAGGCACACACAAAAATCCTTCTCTTCCTTATGTTTATATGATTGGATCCTTTCAGATATTCCTTCGCCCCTGCAGCAGTTGTTCTGTGAAGGTCCTGAGCCCTTTGACTCTTCCTTACAAGCCAGCTTCTTGCTCCTAATGCTGTTGGACTGGCCTGTCCTGGCCATTTCTGTGCTTACCTACTTCCCTGCATGCCAGAAAGGTCAAGTCCCTGCTCCACACACGGGCACATCCACAAAAGGCAGGAGTGCCCCAAGGCTTTGCAGGCAGAGGACACGGGTGCTGTCTCACCATTCAGGGCACGATGCAGCCTGTCCTCAGCAATCCACCTCAGCACCTCTGCCTGGCAGCAAAATACTTGGATAAAAATAGACAAAGAGGCCTCCTCAAACAAACTTACAGGATTTCTGGGCTCAGCCCTGATGCTCTGGCCTCAGTTCTGTTCATATTCATGTTCTGTGTAGCTCTGAGAGCACGTCTTTTGTTGATGATTGAAGCTCAGCCTGAGCTGGGAGGTTAGGAGCTTGGCTGTGGTCGTGCCTTCCTGATGAAAATCCTTGGTTCCTGGCTCATTTTAGTGGATTTGCTCACCCATAACTGAAGGCCATGATAAAATGGATGTAGTCATAAATTGTTTATTTGTCAAAATAAACAATGAAAAATTATTTGTGAATTTGAAATGCACTCACTGAATAATTTTCAGATTTAAAACAATGAGGACAAAATTTTGGGTTGGTTTTTTTTCTAAGCCCTTTGTCTTCTCCCAGGAACAGGAAAAAATTGAAGCCTGGAGTAATCTATAGATGCTTAGCTTTACTATTTTTTTTTTAAAAATGAGCTATGCAGTGGAGCTAGTATGCAGAAATACTAATAGAAGTATTTACTAAACAAATGCACTGGTTTTATTATGAAACAATGACAAAAATGCTGTTAAAATAGATGTTGTGTTGCACACTATTATTTTGGCCTCTTCACATCACTCTAAAATGGAAGGGGAATTAAAGGCTGAAGTGGGAGATATATATCCTACTGCTTTGTAAATGCAAAGGAAGATTACATCTGTAGGTCTTAGAATTAAGTAGGGACCTGATGTTACAACACAAATGCAAAAAAAATTTCATGTTTCTAGAGAAAAATCCTGTGGAATTAACATGGCACCTTGGCATACAGCTATTACAAGGCAGTTAATACAGCATAATTTTAAGGACCACCAGGAAATTTGGCCTGCAGCACAGAGGAACTGTAATAGCCTCATACAGTAAGCTTTGAAGTGAAGTCGCTTCGTGTGAATACTGAAGAGCAATACAAAGCATCTGAAAGACTGAAATGCAAAACTAATGGCTTCATTGGAAATGCTTAACATGTATTTCACTGCTCATTCAGAAAGAAACTATTTCAGGTAGGAATTTCAAGTTTTCGCTAAATTTCCATTTGAGTAGAAACTGGGAAAGAATCTCTGAATGCAATGCCTAGGCTCTTCTATGAATCTAGTCCTTTGCTTTTATTGCACATACCTGGAAAAAAAAAAAGGTTACAGAACTAATGTTGGCTCCAACCAAACAAATAGCAAATAACTTAACGTGAAACTGTGGAGGTTTTATTATTTACCAAATACACTGAAAACAATGTTTTAGGCATGTCTTTGGAAAAAAAGCAGAGTTTAATTTTTTGGTTCAACAACTAAGTCAAATAATCGATTATTTGCACAAACCAACCATTTGAACATCCCCTTAAATCCTAAAACGGGAGCTTGCTATTGACAACAAGGAATTTGGATGAACTTCTCACGGGTGTGAGTCTCATTCCCAGGGAATATTGATTTCTGTTACTTAGCTTTTGTGTTTGAAAAGATGAAAAATTTTTTCCAGCTTGAAACTAACTCTGGAGGAACAAGCTTTAATATTAAAGTGCAAATTCCATTTAAGTGCAAATTTTTCTTAACCACATATTACTTAATTTTCTGAAATATGTTTTTGGGAGGCAATGTCAAAAGTACAATTAAATGGTGCAGGACTGAGTCCTAACTGATGGTGACAATAATGAAAATGAATTGTTTAATGGAAGCTTATTTTTTCTTTCTTTCCCCCATGCTTTTACCTCTCATTATTCTGTTTGGAAACAGACTGTCCTAAAATGATTTGCGTGTCCTGCTGTCACTATTCAGACAAGCATTTGTCAGAATGTCTTAATACACACTAATATTTTCAGTAGGCTTTTAATAGAACATCTTTCTCTCCAGTTCCATTTAGTTCTAATCTTTAATGTAGGGTCTTGCATCTCTTTTCATGCTTCTCTTTTTATTAACTTGCCAAATAGATTCAGAAATCCCCCAATTTGTATCCAGCAATGACTTATGTCTTGAAGCATTAAAATGTACATTTAAAAACATTGAAGCTAATGTTGGAAACTGATAAAATACTATTAAAGTTCCTACTTCAAATATATGTGATTTGAAAAATACGAATTTTTAAAAGAGCTATTTTTATAAAAAGGAAGAAATATTCTTGAGAATTCCATCCTTTTTCTTCTCCTTTTAGGAGTTAAAAGTTCAGAAGAATTTAAAAAAAAAAAAAAAGTGATGTCCAAAGCTGAGTAGGGAGTGCAGTGAATTTTCATCAGAATGCTGAATTTTATTTGAGCCTTTCAAGATGGGAAAAAAAAAAAAATCAATCTTCAATTTTTTTGGAAGCAACATCTAATATTTAGCACCCACACTGTTCTAAATGAACTTAATGGATGTCAGAATCAAAAGAAGAACGATCTTCACGATGACTCACTAACATGGTAGCTGGGAGTTGTAGCTGGCTCCTTCCTCCCTGGGTTCATGCCCTCTTCACGTGGCAGAGGGCAGCTAGTGAATTTGTGACAACTCCTGGCTTTGTTATGGCAGCAGCAGGACAGTCAGCAATGGGGTTCGTGGCTGCAGCAAAGGGGAGAAGCTTTGGATAACTGGCTTCTGGCTGGAATACGAAATGGAAGCTGGGACTGCATGGCAAATAGCTGGGTGTTAGAGACTGTGAGTATAGAATTGTGTGCATGGTTGTCAGAGAACGTGAGGGTGTAACAGAATGTTGCAGATTCTGTGAGCCTTGTATGTGTTGACTTTAAAGTTAAACGAGTAATTTGGGCCTGTTGAGAGCACGGCTAAATGGATGACCTTAGAATACCTGTTGCTTTTCTCTTAGCCATGGCTGTTCTTAATATTTCTCTCTTTCATTTATTTTTTTTATAAAGGCCTGGTATGGGAGGTTTGATCTCTTGCCAGGCAGCCTAGCGGGAATGCTCTGTTCAGTTATGCAAGAAACATGGGTTTGATCCCTACCTCCTGTTACCGTGCTCTTAGGAATACACGGTAGAGAAATAAAAGCATCAGCCTGCAGCCACGCTGCTGAGCTGTGCTCCCAAAGATCTCACAAGGGCAGCGAGGTCGGCCCCACTCAGGACTCTCAGGGCTGGGGGTGCTCTGGCAGTGTGGAAAGGAGACACAGAACAAAAGAATGTGCATGGAACACCGTCCTCACCTGTGCTTCTCTCCAGGGACTTTCTACTCTTTGTGGTCTATTTTTTGTTACCTTTGTTTCACTGATATACCTTTATTTCAGAAACATGGGGGGGGGTTTAAGTCAACAAAGGCTATTACTGTGAGCATACAAAACTGTGTGGATGCAATGTGAAGAATGGCATTCTGGAGTTCACAGCTAAGAGTCTTTCCAGCGGCACTTAAGACAGAGAACTTTGCAGTCCAACTTTTCCTTACCAACTAGTTCAAGGTGCATCAGAGACACTGGTTCAGTGCAGTCCTACAAAGAGGTACCATTTTAACCTATGGCAGTAATACAGGAGTCATTTTATACTCATGTGTGCACTGAAGAAATTGCATTTTTATTGTTTATCATGTTTTTGTTTTTTTTCCCAGCATTGCCTGAGTGCTTCAGCCTGAGCCCTAAGTGGAACACTGTGGCACGTTGTGCCCTGGAGAACTGACAGTCTGATGGGCAGTGCAGGCACAGGGCATCAGAAGGGCCCTGGCACTCATGAGGAATAAGTAATGTGATGCTGGTGAGTGATGTTTAAAGCTGTGACTCCAGGGCTGAGCAGTAGGCTTGGATGATAGGGAGAAAGTGTAGAAGCAGAAGGGGTTGAGGAGGAGAAGAAACAAGAGTGGTCAAAGAAGGGGTACAGGTATGGTACTTCTATCAACTTCAGGCTCTAGTTTGTTCCACTCCACCGCATTTTACCCCAAAGCTCCACTTCTAGGGGAAGAGGAAAGCCACGTGTTTGTGAGGAAGCGTGTGGAAAAAGTGTCTCCAGATATCTGAGTCAGAAGAAAGCTTGTGCAGAAGGAAAGGGGGCTGCACTTGGCCCTTATTTTAACCCCCTGCAGTGAGAATACCTCAGAGGTAATGCAGATATTAATGTTATAGTTAGATCATCTATATGTCTAGGGGAAATAAAGGTACTTTGCCTTTTACTTTTCACTCCCAAATGACAATACACTGTTTAGTTTTGTCTCGTTTCCACATCTTGTGAGCACATACTGATCACTAGTGTGCACTCAGACAAGGGGTTAATTGTCACCAGACACAGAACAAGGGACAGATGTTCCTTCCTGCCTGTTCTTCTAAGGCAATGCTACAAGCAAAGCATTAGAGTCAGACCTGAAGCAGAACCTGAGCTCCAAACACTTCTAAAGGTTAGGTGAGCTCAACCCTACATGCAACTGCAACAGCAAAACATCCCTCAGATCTGAAAACCCCCAAAACAAGAGGGATGTCTGGAGTAGGAGCTGATCTGTGTTCTGACCTTGTGCAAAAGTGACTCAGACGGTTCTGCCTGAATGTTTGACAAACGCCGTTCAACAGACTACAAGAATTTCCAGCACCTCCAAAACACAACCACAGCAGCACTCCGTATTCTCCTCACCCTCACTTTTTACATTTTTCCTTCAGGTTCTGAGTTTTATGTTATTAAATTTTGGTATAAAACATTATAATAAATATTAAGCAGCAACATTTTCCATCCTAAAAATATCAAAGATGGAAAAATATTATTGTTTCCCTTTTTCTAGCGAGAAAAGTTGAGGCACTAATTACTTGCCCAAGGTGACTTTGCTCAGTAAAAGATAACAAAAGAAAGAGCAAGTTAATTTAATGTTTTGAAGGTTGAGTGTTTTGTTTTGTTGGTTTTTTGTTTTTTTTTTACTTCAGAAAAAGCACTCTGGTGGGAAACTGCAGTTTCAGAAACGTGAAAATGAGTTCAGATACAATGTGAATCTTAAAGGGTTGGCTGCTGCACATGAATTTGTGGCTGTGACACAACAATAGATGAGTGATCGGTTTGTGTATGGATAGTTGCAATGGGTCTAGCCTACAGGAAAAAAATGCTTTTATGCAAGAGTTCTGGACAGGGTGGAAGCACTTGAATATGGTAGTGATGGAAAAGCAGACAGACAGAAGAAGACTCTCGACAGTAGTTCTCCTCTTGTTGGAGGAGAAAGATACTGTGTGTGACTTTTTGTTGGCTGGAACTTGCCGATGCAAGGCAGGGTGAGCTCGGTGGTGATGGGTGCCAGTTGGCTCCCTGAGAGCAGCCCTTGCTGAACTACAAGGGTCCTGTCCTCAGGACCACAAAAAATAGCCAGTGAAAGGCTATGAAATGTACCCAGTAAACATTGCTCTGGAGAGAGAAGAAATCGTGTCCTGTATTCCGCTGGCTGGGAGTAGTGCTGCTCCATCTCCACCAGCCAGTCCCACGAGCCAAGCCATGGATGGAGACTGGTGCCTTTGCAGTTGAATTCAACACTGTGTCAAGCACCTGCTCTCCCGATTTGCCTCCAGACTCTTTCCGTGCTGTTGTCCACACCTACCTGTGCCCGGTTAGACAGGTCTTGTCTGCACAGGAAAGAAGTTTGATACGTGACAACATTACCCAGGAGTCCACAATCATTTACAGCCTCTCACCCACTACCAGAGCCTTCCTAGTGCTTCATCCAGTCCTGTGCTACCCTGCTGTTGCTTTTCACCTGGGACTTGCTGCATCCCTGCTGCTCTGCGCACCCAGCCTATGATCCAGTGTTCTTTTCTCTCTCTGTGTTAGCTCTCTTTTTATCCTTTAATGGTGGATTGTGCAAACCTGCTGGCTCCTCTTCCTCAGGTTGGGAGGGGGACATGGGAAGGGACTGCATCAGCCTGCCATCACCTCTTGCTTTCTCTTGAATTTTGTAAATGGTTTGAACTGGATTTCACCAAACAGCAAAAAGCATTTGGAGGGCTTTCCGTCAGCAGTATATAAATAAAAATGGATCAGAATAGATTGGATTGTTGCTTCTTACATCCGCTTCCCCATTTTGTTTTTGACAGGTCCTGACACCCACACACACGCTCCTTGCTCAGACTCGGCTAGATCTGATTTTTTGTCTGCTTTGAGTTTTTGGCAGGATTTTCCATTCCTCAGAGAGAGTTTCGATAGCTCCTACCCTGGTCCTTAGTGCTCAGGCCTTGTGCCCTTATGCTTTCCGTACTCGTGGGTCTTACCAAGCCCATCATTAAAACATCACAAGGGCAAGAACTGCACCTCCTGCAGGCTCTGAAACAGGGAAGCTGCTGCTGCTGCTGGCTCCTGATCTCCTTTGCAACTCCACTGGGTCCAACATCACTCCCCCACTTCAGTCTGCACTTCCCACTGCAAAGGAGTGGAACTGAGCAAACAATCTGCAACAGGTAATTTATGTAATGAATTTACCCTTTTCCCCTGAGCTGAATATGCATGAGTGGGTGCTGATGTCTTCAAGTGCATTCCCTGTTTGAAGAGGCTTGCCTCGTTTTTTTCCCCTGTGCACTGCTTTTAATGCTACATATCAATCACAAGTGTTCCCTGGTGCATCCAAAAGCTGGTATTTGCTATTCAAATGGTGTGAAGTTGTAACTGTTTACATAAGTTTTGAGAAATTGTTTCTGATCCTAAAGTGGAAAAGCATTCAAATACCTCTGTCATGTGCAGCACACAGCCCTTTAAAGTGTGGGTTTAATGTTTACAGATGCGCTCTCGCAATTCATTTTTCATGAGCGTTTGTGCTGGGAGACCTTGGTTGCTTGACTGTGTGCACAAAGGGAAGCGTGAAAGCAACACGATCACAAACCAGTGCAACATTCTTAAAAACTCCGCATTTGGTAAGTCAGCTTTTAAATTGCCCAACTCTAAGCGTGAGCACTGGAGTGTGAGTCAGAGTCCCCCTTTTGCTTGCCATGCTTTGTGCCAGATGTCAGGAAAATTAATCCACAAACACCAGAGGTTTCTGTTCAAAAAGGAGACAGAGGAGTCCTGTTACTTTATTCGAATAAAGGGAGAGGCCATGGGGCAGTCCCCTGGGCTCTCTCCGATTTTTTGAGGACGCAGCCTCCTATTTATCCCGATTTCCCGGCCTCGATTCCCTCTCTCTTTCCCCATTGCCTGAGGAACTTGAGAGGTACAGACTTCCCGGAACGCCTGATACCTAAGACTCCCTTCTAATGTATTCCCCCCCCCCTCCTTTTTTAAATTCCTATGGAATTTATGGTTCTTCCCATTGTTTCTTTCATCTCTCAATATCCCATTTCATTTATCAGCAGACCTACAGTTTGTTTGTAAAGACAAATCTCTCTCTTTCCATTCATCAATCAGTGGAATTCCTCCCATTGTTTCTGTTATCTCTCAGTGCTGGTTTTATCTACCAGCAGGCCCGCAGCTTGTTTGTAAAGACAAGTCCCTCACTCCTTTCACAGATAACGTGGAAGCAAAGCAGCAGCCAGGTGCAGAAGTTGGGCTGGAACTATCAGAACGTGTCTAGAGGAAGGCCAGGAGGATGGGGAAGGGTCTGCAGTGGAAGCCTGCGAGGAGCGGCTGAGGGCGCTTGGTCTGCTCAGCCTGGAGAAAACTGAGGGGAGACCCCGCTGCAGTTACAGCTTCCCTGAGAGGGGAGAGGAGCGGCAGGCACTGATCTCCTCTCTGTGGGGACCAGCGACAGGAGGGAATGGCCCGAGGCTGGGGAGGCTCAGGTTGGCTGTCAGGAAAAGGTTTCTCCCCCAGAGGGTGGCCGGGCACTGGGCAGGCTCCCCAGGGCGGCGGTCACAGCCCCAGCCCGGCAGAGCTCGGGAAGCGCTCGGACAAGGCTGTGGGCACACGGGGGGACTGCGGGGCTGTGCTG
>VZTA01000037.1:19729-75185 GCA_013398855.1 Mohoua ochrocephala | reverse complement strand
GCGGGGCAGGGGAACAGCTCCGGGAACGGCTCCGGGAACAGCTCCGGAGAGCAGCCGCGGCTCCGGTGGGTGCCCTCCCCCCGGGCCCGAGCGGGGCCCCTGCGGGGGGCTGTGCCGGGACTGCGCCGGGACTGCGGCCCGTCACGTCTGGGGGCCACAGGCGCAGCCCGTCGGGAACCCCGCCAGCTGTTGGGCAGGAGAGCTTAGCAGCGACTGTTCAGGAAGGATAGCAGGGTTGGAAAATGGTTCGTTGCATTTCTTATCCCGGGTGCGTTAGTAAGAGCATCGTGTGCAGGTCGAGGGAGGTGATCCTGCCCCTCTGCCCAGTGTTGGTGAGGCCACACCTGGAGTGCTGTGGCCAGTTCCGGGCTCCCCAGGGCATGTGACACACGGAGCTCCAGCAGAGAGCGACAAAGTTGATTAAGGGACTGGAGCATCTCTCTTATGAGGACAGGCTGAGGGAGCTGGGCCTGTTCAGCGTCGAAAAGAGATTTTTCCAGACAGGTTGTGGAGTCTCCCTCGCTATATTCAAGCTATTCAAGGACCGTTTGGGTGCAATCCTGTGCCAGGTGCTCTAGGATGACTCTGCTTGAGCAGGGGGTTGGACCAGATGACCCACTGAGATCCCTTCCAGCGTGACCCACTCTGTGATTGTTACGTGGTGCTTCGGTGCTGAGCTACGACATGGATTGGGAAATCTGCCAGGCAGGCATGGAGCATGGAAATCTCAAGTTGGCAGTGACATGCAGGACTCCCGATCTCCACAGTGCTCCAGGGAATGGCGAGGGCAATGCTTCTTTTCAGTATAGATCAGGTACCCCGTGGGGACAGACAGGAGATGCTGCAGCCTGAAGGGAGGAACAAAAAAAGAGAAGGAGGTGTCCGAGAGAGACATGGGACTCTGTGTTGTGGGTTATGTGATTTTTCCTCAGAAAGTTTGGTTAATGGCTTATGATAGGGTTTGGGTGTTTTGTACTATTCCAAGTACGCTCCCAGGCCGGTAGTTGTGCTGTTGTAATGATTTGTAAAATAAACCCATATTGTCAGTGTTTGCAAGTGAACCCAAACGCTGATGTGATAATTGCAATTATTGGAATAATCTTTTTCTGTGTTCAAAATAAAGAATGAGTTGGCCAGCAGTAAGAAGACCACAGGGCTACTAGACCTAGCTGTGCACATGAAGAAAGGATGCTGATGGATGTAGGGAACATTGTGAATCCACATCCAGCAGTGATGGTCATTGATAGTATTTATCTTAGTAATCACCAGGAAATCCTGTGATGAGCTTTCGCCCCTCCTTTTAGTTTTTTTGTTTGTGGGGGTGTTGTGGGTTTCTTTTTTTTTTTTTTTTAGTTATTTAATGTGGTTCAGATGTTGAATGGTTGAATACCACCTGGATTTTGCCAAAGGCCTCTTTCCAAAGAGGAGGCTCTTCATCCCTGTGCAGAAGAGACTAATTCTTGACTCTGTGCAAGTCACAGTGCAGCTTCCAACAAGGAGTGTGGGATAGTGCTGACTGTGGTCGTGGCATTTCCCGCGATCGAGGCAAATGTCAGCTGGGAGTTTGCCTGGAATGACCTCTTTATTTCATGGAGGTTGCGTGGCGGGTGTCGCTGGCAGTGATTTGCAGTCTGGGCTGACCTATCCTGGAGTAGATGAGATAGGAGCTAAAACTGCCCCCACTCCTTGCCATTTCCCTGAAACGTGGAGCCTTCCTGGAGCAGTGAGAGGAAGTGGGGCGGAGAGTGCTGCTCTTGCCAGAGGCAAGGCCTGGAAGCAAAGTGGCTTTGGCATGTCCTTGTAGAGGCTGTTCTGCACGACAGTCTTCTGGGAATCGGAGGTGCTCCGGTCAACTGTCCCTTGCTTAGACTTTATTTTAGGAAGGTTGGCTGATAAGTTCTCCTGATACTTCATTATGTTTGTCTTGTCTGAGTAGTAAAGCTGGGATGTAGAGGCTGCCTGATATATCTCTGTATTCCTGGGATGTGTTGAATGTGGGGGAGACAGCCACACCTCCAGAGCCCTGAGGTAGAAGAGTGCCTGAGGCACTCCCAGAGCAGCACAGGCTGCTATTCTTAGCATCTGTCCTTCTTCTATCACTCTGGATATTTAAACTGAGTTTTAAATCTTCATTCCTTCAGATAAAAAGTGCTGTTCTCTTCTCTCAGCTCAGGAGTTCATGGGCCAGAAAACTGAAAGCAGATAATTCCTGGGAGCTACTCTGCAATCTGGCTTCTGGGTAATACCAGGTAACCGTCGTCACTTCGAGCTCAGCTTGGGGAGTGCAAGGGAAGGGTAAAAATTGAGGGCTGGGGAAAAATAGTACTGAGGTAATCCTGAAAGCAAGGCAGATTTTTTTAATAACATTTTTTTAGATTAAAGGTAATGTGCAGAGGAAGAAGAGGATTATGTGTGAAATTGTTGTTTCCCGTGGCTGTGGGGTAAGAGATTGAAGGGAATCATTTTTATCAGTCAGAAAAGCAGTTTCTGTAGCTAATCAGCTCTGCTTAGACCCCTTCACAAGATAACCTTTCCAAGAAAATAGTCCATCCAGGTGTCATTTTTTTGACCCAGCTTTTCGCCAGCTCCTGTCAATCAGGCCACTCTGTAGGGATATTCCTTCCAGCAAATGGGAACAGACTTGAAGACATTCCTTATTTAGTGAGTTCCCCTCCTGTCATCCTCTAGAAATGCAGGCATTGCCTTTGCTTTTGAATGTATAAAACGGGCAGGAGCTGATGTGGTTGCCGGTTTGATTTGGTTGTTTCCTTAACTAAATGTCTAAGGATTTGTTGTGATAGTGCATGTGGAGCCTGGGGGCTGTAAAACTCCCGAACTTTGGGGCAGAGGGTGCTGAATGTGGAGGTGAAAACCAGGACGTTGCAAGTTAGGGTTTGTGGCAGTGAGATGTGTCAGTGGTTAGGTCTGCGGCTAGGGTCCCTCTGCAGGACGGTGAAGCTGATTTTGCATCAGAAAATTAGAGGGAAAAACTAGCTGGATTTTTTTTTTTTTTTTTCCCCTAAAGTGCTGTGTTTCTGGAAGTAAGTGTTGCTGTGGTCTGATAGTGAGAATGAGACGCTCCAGACATTCTGCAGGAAGCTCTACAGCAGCATTCTGGTTGGCCTGGTTTTGGAATTCCACTGTTTAAGGGAACTTATTGCAGAGAAATGGCTCTCTAGAGGACTTTTCATAGCCAATGGCTTCTGTGTACTTCAGGCATACAAAACCGAAGTGCCTCCATTTAGGAAATCGAAGAAAGAGCTGTGTCTGGATGTTTGGGATGGGATTCTCAGCTTTACTGGTGTAGCTAAGCTATTTGTTTAGGCTTCTTTTGTAATAACTAGTGATCGGAAGGGAAGGCAGGCAATTAGCAGAGTGTTTGTGGTCAGTTGTATGTGCTGCCCTAGAATCAGATCAATTGTTCATTAGAGCATCTGATTGTCTCCATTACTGATGAGAGCCAAAGGTGACAGTCGCAGAGGGGATTATCTGATTAACTTTGGATATCAACATCTGTCCGTCAAAATGAGCTTTATGTATCCAGCTGGAGGAAATCAATTTCAGCCTGTGCTTAGAGGACAGGGCTTTCTCAGCAAGGTGGTGCAGTGAGGGAGGCTGCCTGTGCTTCACAAAGCAGAGCTGTGTGTTGAGGGAAAAGATTGTCCCAAAGACAGTAGTGGCTTGGAGGGTGTCTTGGCTTATGGAGCTGGCAGGATTGAAGTGCACCTCTAAATTCTTTTAAGTCTCTACTTTTCAGATTCTCTTTATAAAAATTTGTGATGTACTAGCATTCTCTCTTCTGGAGAGTCAATATCATTTGTTTGTACCTGATCCATCTTTAAATGTCAGGTATTTTGCAATTTGCCAAGGAGTTGCCATATGCTATTGTAAAGCTGGGCTCTGAGGTCTCAAATTTTGATTCTTTCTCTTAAGCCCAAGTGGAATATGGCAGTATGTGACAAACCAACAAATCTAAGTGGCTCTGAGTAGTTTTTAGGGAGAGTCTCCAGATTTCCCCTCTAGTAGCTGCCACAGGTACTGTTTTTTTCAAAGCAAAGTGTCTGACCCAAAGATGTTTTTAACAGGCCTTGGCTTCTTGAGAAGGAGCTGCCTTGAGTGCTGGGCTCACACTTTCAGAAGCAGATTTTTGACAGGCCAATGCTTTTCTTCAGGTAATCCTGCTGACTGTCAGGCTCCTCAGTGCTCTACTGCTTCTGCAGGGCCATGGTGTGATGTGAGGCTGACTCCTTTTGAAAAGGCTTTGGCTGTTCAGGTAGTCCCATATCACTAGCAGTTGTGGGAGCAGGAGATGCCCTGTAGGATTCGTTTTCTACGTGGAGTTTTCGTTGGTGATGTTCTTCTGAGGTAATGCTATGCTGTAAGGATAGGCTGAAAGATTGAGGTTGAGCAAGTGTGCTCTAAAGCTGGAGGAGAGGAGCAGAAATGGCTTTTACAGCTGTGGCTAAAGTAACTTTGTGATGTAGATGTGGCCGTGGTGTGCTGCTGCTGCTGAGAGGGAGGGAGAATGATGGCTTCTCAAGCTTTTCACTTTCCTGCACCTGTTGGCAGTTTCTGTGTCTGGGGAACTCCAGCTCCTCAATTCAATTCACTCCTTGAGAGTGGGCAGGGTGGGACGGCTGGAATGGAGAGTCTTTTTGTTCCAGAAATAGCACTGGGAGGCAAAATCCCAGCTGATGCCAAGGGCTCCAAAAATGAAGAAACCCCACTCTTGTCTAAAATAGCTACTAGAGGTCTTGAGACCAAAGCAGTAGCATCTGCAATGGAGTGTGAGGGTGCTACTACTACAAGAGACATCTAGTAGCATGAGCACCCTGGTGGAGTACAGCCTGCTACGGGGCCTAATTAGGGTCTTATTAATGCTTTCTTTCATCACTGCCTTCCAGCCTTCAGATGGTGATTAGACCTATTTATAGGGGCAGAGTTCCTTAATATTCAGCACAGTGTACTTCTTGCCAATCAAATCAGTAGCATCTGCATCTTTGATTGCTGCTTAATACCACTGTAGAAGGTGGTTAATTAAAAAATATAAATAGACTTTTCATCCTCTTAACTTACCAAAGTGCTTCTCTCCTGCTCCCACCTTGCTTCCCCAAAAAAACCGTAAACTTGGATTAGTGCGGGGACTGTGGTGAGCCTCTCATCTCACTGCTGGAAATGCATCCTGCTCTCCTATCCAGGATAGTTACCTCTTGTGTGCTTTGCTGGAGGACTAAATTTCATCCCCTCCTGTGAATGTCAACACAGGGAAAAACTAGCTGGATTTTGCAAAATAATAGGACTCGTATGTAGGCTCTTATGCTGCATTTGAGCAATTTCTAGCTTTTATTTCAGTGTCTACGTCTCTGTGAGTGTATGTGCACACACCGCCTTATCCTGCCCCTGAACAGGAGGAGCACGTGCAATGACATGTTTTGCTTTTCTAGCTTTTCAAGTCTCTTTTTTAAATACAGTTCTCTGTTTTTGCAGCTGGTAAGCTCATAGGAGTGTGCTTTATCTTTGGAGGGCAAGCTGATATAATTATCTTTTTTTATCATTCTTATTTTTTCCTTGGAGGGTTTAATTCTGGTATTTGTTGGGATAGCCTCTAGGCAAGCCTCCAGAACAATCAAGGTATGACTTGAATATGCCAGCAGATTTGACCATGGGAAAACGTTTGTCCAGGTGAACATGGTAGAAAGTATTACATGTAAGAAATTACTCTCAGTGAAGAATTTGGGATGGCTTCTCACGGTTAACCAAGTTATGGATGTGACTTTCCTCTGTCAGAGGAAACAGCACTTTCGATAAGCTATGCCCACAGCCTGTCTACTCCATCTTTTCTACTCCATCTTTTGAGTCTGTTGAATCTTAACCTGTAGTTCATTTGTGGCTTGGTCTGTTCCCGCTGTGGAACCGTACTGGTGGTAGTTGGGTAGTGGTATGTGGTGAGGGATATGCAGACCTGTGTTTTATTGCATATTGCTGATCTCTGTCCTCACAGGTGGCTACAAGGCATTGATCTTTTATTAGGATCCTACAAAAGAGAGACATGGGGTTAGAGATAGCCTGTCACTTCTTTTTGGAGATGTTACTGCCTGTGGGAATTAAAGGCCTCTGGTTCTTGCTGCCTTTCCAGTGCAGTGACAGAAGCAGCAGCACAGTAATTGCTAAAGCAGCCCTTGTAGCTTTGAAGTATACACACTGATTTTTTTCAAAGTATTTAATCCCTCTTCTCCCCTGAGCCTGCCCTTTTTAGTTTCTTGAAACATGTTAAGGAAGCAGGTATTGTTGATGTCTTGCCTTATTCTCCCTTTATTTTCACAGCAAAGTACACGTCTGGTAAGTGCTTGTACAGTGCTTTACATTCTGCCTATGTTGAGGGCAGCCAGGCTATTTTCTTAATATTGCCTTTGTTTATGTTCCTTTGAAAAACTAAGACATTTTGAGGTTGTGGGTTTGTTTTTTTTTGGTTTTTTTTAGAAAATATTGCTCTATGGAGGATTGACCACTGAGATAATTACCTAAAGAACTTAGGAAGTGTTGCTTCTTTTACAAACTCTGTTTGCTCTGTAACAAGTTCTTTTGGGCTTGCCTTAACATAAGAAGTTTTATTCTATGGAGAGAGGTGAGCAAAGCAGGTGGAGTGTTTCTCTGCCTGTCCAGAGCAGTGAATTGTATACTTCTTTTTCCAGGTGCAGAGCTCCACATATCACTCCGAGTATTAGACTTGGCTGCGGGGAGTGAACACTAAGCCCAGTTGTTGGTTCCAAATGCTTGAAAACCCTGGAGTGCTCAGCCTGTATCTGGCTGGCCTGGTTTAAGTATTTTGGAAAGGCGAGACAGTCTGGTGGAGACTGATTCTGTTTCCCACTCTTGCTGTTTCTCTCAGCTTCTGCCAGTGTGAGTGTTGGAACTGAGAGGGAGAGAACGGCTTTGAGTGCCCAGGGACAGCCACCAGCCCTGAGGAGCTTTGGACCAGCTTGCCTGAGGTGAAAGGCACGGGCAGCTTAAGGCAGAAGTGCAAATCTGAGCAGTCAGTAGCTTCAGTCAGATCTTCCAAATCAGGACATAGCCCTTGGAAGCAAGTGGTGCAGTGAAAAAACAACCTTTTTCTCTTTGTTTTCACTTTAATAAGGTAAATGAGGTTATTATATAACACCAGAGCATATTTGTCTTGATCATGAAAGTTGACATAGAAAAAATAATTGAATAAAGAATGGCTGGAGCCCCCAGATGCTGCAGCTCTTTTCCAGAGCCTCTTTGATCACAAAAAAAAAAAAAACCCAACCAACTCTGTATTGCTGTTTCTTCTGCTTTGTGTGACCCATTGGTGGTCACACAACTAATGATTAAATCTCTTGGGTGATCTGACATCTGTTTTTGTGACTCATACTTGCTTTGGGCATGTGTGTCCATTTCTCACTGTAGCATCAGAGTATTTCTTGTCAGCTGTCATAATTCCAGCATGCTGTACTTCCTGCTGAAACACACCAACTCCCTTTGTAAGATTCTGGAGTGATGCTGGAACCAGTTTGTTGCTTTGCTAAAGTCCCTTCCGTGTGTAAGATGTAAGCAGTTTATTTGCACCTTTGCTGTTTATGTTATGTGAAGGCTTGGCACCCATTGGATGGGGTAGAGGAGTTGACATGTTTTCACATGCAGCACTCGCTTCTTTATTTTTTTATGTACTAATTCTGAGAGTGGAGCGTGGCAAGAAAATGTGCTGCTTCCTTCTCAATGCCCTGGAGTTTGAGATAAAGGAAGAGTCAGTCTTACTAAGTGACATTCAGTCTTTGCTTTCCTTCCTGACTTCTGCTGGGAATATTTTGAGTTTTCCCCGTTAAAATATTCCTTATTCCCGCAGTCCCTCTCTGTTATGTGAAGCAATTCGCCTTTTATTCTAAGCATGTGGTGAGGCCATTGCTCAAATTGTTTGTAAAACTGGCTTATTTCTCCAATTCGTTTGGTCCTAAGAGGTAACAAATAGCAGCTGTAGCATAGGATTTTGCCCAAGTCTAGTCGTTTAGTTGTTGCTGTTTTCCCTCCTCCTTGCTATAGATCTCCAACTTGTTCTCTTGCACAGAAAGAATTGTCTCTTGTATCTGTCTCTGGCAGCAGTTTCCAGAGTCTGCCCTATTTCTCCACTGTGGGTTTTTTAGGAAAGGTGAGTATCTGAAGCTCGTTTGAGAGTCTTCACTGAGAACCTGTGAAGGTGAAGTTTACCGACAGACAAACTGTGACAGTGCGAGCAGGAGCAGCCAGGGATTTTCCTGCTTTGCCCAGTACTGGGTGCTCCTCTCTTTGCAAGGGAGCAGTGCGACCTGAAGGACAGTCTGTAGCTTCTGACTGCAGGGAAAGAAATGGTTTGGGAGAAGCTAGAGGAGCACTGCTCCCGAGTGGGAGCAGCTGTCAGTCAGCAGCTGAACTGAGCTTGGTTTTAGAAAGGTCACTAGGAGAATTAGGGTTGGTGGGAGTCTGAGAGATCATATTGGGGCTGTATAATCTCGTCTGGTCTCAAGAGGTGAAAAGCTTGGCTTTCTCGGGATTACCTTTGCACAGGAATGGTTTTGATAATGAAGCAAGTTTCAGAAGTTTCCTTCTTGCCCCTGCTTCCCGCTATGCCTCATGACTGGACAATTACAGCTGTTTATCTGGCTGCAGTAAATTGGGTCACTGAACTGATTTGAGTTAAAAATAGGCATCTCAAACATCAGCAGCACTGATGCAACAGCAGAGTTGTGACCAGTGGCAGGGAGGATCATAAACTCCCTTTGCTGCTGGGGCCAGAGTAACTCATAACCAGGTCCTTGCTGTGTTATCTGGTCGCTTTATTCCGTGGTGACAGTCAAATAGTAGATTTGAAAGGAAAAGGATTGAAGCTTGATTGTGGTCAGCAGATCAGAAACTGCTGTCTCAAAATTAGCTGTACTCCTCTCAGATTAACTTGTATGCTTTACAGCTCTAAATAATAATTTCCTGTCTGCTGAGTAGGCCCAGTCAAGAAGACTAATCAGTGTGCAAACATTGCCGCTAAAGAGTGCAGATACAGAGTCTGGCTGCCAGTGATGCATGAAATGAAACAGAATAGGTCTAGGCTTCCTAGACTGGCAGCAGAGCCAGCTCTCTAATGGCTGGGCTTGATCTTGCAAATTTGTTAACTGTGGAAAGGCTTCTACGTGTCCTTACATCTCATATGATGCATTACTAAACACCCTCACCAAAAAAACCCCAAAACAACCCGGTAAACCCCACATCCCAAAAGAATACCCTTAAATAACAGCCACATCACATTTATAGAAAGCTTTTCCTACCCTACTGTGGTATCATCTTAAAGGACAAATTTGGAGAGGGTGGATGGTGTTCCTTTCTTTAAATGTACAGAAATGGCTGCAGACAAGTCTAATCTGTTGTCTCTTCATTTTGGGAAGCGAGGTAGGGAATGGAAAGAATGAGTGAAGACCCCTCTAATTTTCGCATATTAAACTGTGGTTTTATGTTGTGACTATCTCTTCAGGCTCCTGTCTTGTGAATTTCTCCAGTATGGGCCGTGTTTCTATGTTATTCTCAGCCTGCACTGCCACAGAGCCAGGAATGCAGGTTGCACACAGCAGTGCTCTCTGGACTAGCTCCTGCAGACTTTCCAAGTACCACAGAGGGAATGTGGTGCATCCTGAGACATCCCTGTCTGTTTCTGATACCTTGTTTTTTGACCTTCCTTTGTTTTGCTTCTCCTCAACTTACTGAATATTTTCTTATGCAGAGGTACAGAGCTCTGTGTGATGAAACCCTGTCATGAGCACCTGTAAACTGTGTGGGTTTTACAGCCTGAATGAGAAGAGACGCAGAGAAAACAAGTTTGAAGGGAGTTGTGTAGACCTAGCAGAAGAGTTTGGGTTAGAAAACTGTATGGATGCTCTCCTCTGTTCATTGTTCAGCATGTCCTAACAGTAACGTATTTGTGAGTTTGCAATTTCTAATGTGCTCAGAGAAATGGATTTTTTTTTTTCTCTTTATGTTCTTCCAAGTCCCAGGAACTTTTTTGTTATTTTTGTAAGTAAAGACATGGGAGGCAGGCTTTTTGGGAATTGCTGAGGGAGAGGTGAGCAAGGCTCAGGATGGAAACAAGCCTGATGGGTGACCTTCTCCTGGCTGAGCTGTAGAGCAGTGGTGCTGGCTCAGCTGCATCCAAAAGTGCATACAGCTCTGGGGTGTGTGTTGCACACAACTGAAACATTTCAGTGACTGGTTAGGCTTGAGATGTGAAAGGATTCAAAAATAGGGAGGCTTCTTTCAAGATAGTTACTAAGGAAAAATCCAGTCACCGGAAGCAACAAAGAGCTCCTGGGAGTCTCCGAATGGAAGAACTCCCATTAACCTACTTGGAGCAAGGGGGTGTGTGCACATGCATGCCTTGTAAATTCATGGCTTCTGTTCTTGGAAGGGACTGGTGGTGTGTTTCTTGGAGCAGAAGTGTAAGGTGAAATACTGCCTTTTGCTAATAGGGTTGGATGACCTGAAATATATCCACACACATGGAATATGAGGAAATGGAGGAGGGGACAGGGTGATTTCTGACGAGTCTTGTTGCCAGTCTGAACTGACTTTGCTTCTAACTCTGGTCTTTGTTTTCAGCACAGTACTGAGCAGAGATTTGTTGAGTAGCATGCTAAAATAAAATGATGGTTTCCAAGAGCATTCGGATAAGCAAGAGATTCCCACCTCACTGTAGCTGCCTTGAATTTATTAAAAATCCAGTATGTCAACCTTACTACTTGTGCCTTTCTCCTCAGCTCACCAATTCTGTTGCAAATGCTTTCCTAAAATAATGAGTGGAGCAGAAAGTGGAAGTCCCTGAATAGCTGCTGTGATAAAATGGCAGCGTGTTTACTGTAATGACCTCTCTGTTCTTTCCTTTAGGTACAATGGCCACAGTAGCCCAGAAGCACTTTTTGGAAGGGCAGACATATTCAGTGCCCCTGATCCAGCCGGACCTACGCAGGGAGGAGGCTGTGCAGCAGGTGGCAGATGCACTTCAGTATCTGCAAAAGGTATCGGGTGATATCTTCAACAGGTAAAGTGCTCTCCTGGGGGGTTGGGTGCTTAGCATTCAGCATTACAAAACCGAGTGCTGTGATTAGGTTGCAGCAGTGAAAGGGCATTGTGTTGGTAAGCAATGGAAGTTCAGAAAAGGGATGAAAAAGGACCAGATGCACTTCAATACGAGTTTATTAGATTCAAGTCTGTCAAAGTTAAGCATAATGAAATGGCTGCAGTTAGCCAGAGATTGTTGGTTATTAATTTTTTATTCAGTGGCAGACTTCCACAAATTGCATTACTGCTTCTGCTGCGCTTATCCTTTATTCCTTCTTGCTCATGAATTAAAGGGGAGGCTTTGTTATTTAGAGTATCTTGAAGATACGTCTTTTTGAGTCATTGTACTTGAAGCAGCGAAGTAGAAAATGTCTCTTTGTTCTGATCTCTGTGAGGTACAAACTGTTCTCTTTGGGCTTCTGGTGTTCTGCACTTCCCTTTATGTGTGTTGGAAGGGCTGAGTGCATGAGACTGGGTTTCTTGCCATCTAAGCCCATCTCTTCAAGGGTTCGGTCCAGACTTGGCACCTCTTGCATATGATCGTGTTTAGGATTGGATCTATAAGACTGCCTCTACAGCAGATCAGAGAGATTATTGTGTTTGCTTGCAAATGTCGGTAGATAACGTGGTGCCTTTTTCCATCCAGTGCCATCTTTGACGTCTCAGTGCTCTGAGATGGTGTGTAGGATCATTGGGAAGGAAACAGATCAGCATTTCTTCTCATAGCCTAATTAGTAAAAGCACATGCTTTGGTTTCAGGAGGTCCCATGACCATCTAGTTTAATTTATTATGGTGTGAGCAGGGTCATGACACTCTGTCTATTTTTGAGTTTTGGAGAGTTTTTTTAAGGGTAGGTCGAAGTTCTTTGGTTTCCGATAGTGCTTCTTTGAAGGGCAGCCTTTGGGTAGAGAGCAGTCAACTAAGGCTGAGCTCCGGTTATTGAGGGAAATAAGGACTTTCCACTGGAATAGGCTTTGTTTGGGCAAGGGCTGTGGGCTGGATTAGGTTGGACACAAGGTCTCCTTCATTTGTGCTCTTCAAAGTAGGGGAACACTTCATGATCTAAGGCTGGGAGAAGGCTTTCTAGAGCTGCCATAAACATGTGGAAAGCACCTCTCAAACTTGGGCCTGGTTGGCAGTGCTGTCTCTCTGTGGGGCAAATAAAGCTCTTGATAATACAGGAGTTGCTCTTTCTCTGTCTCTATTTTTCCCTATTTTCCCTCTCCTCACTGCTGCCTAACACAGTACCCTGTAATTTCCCTAGGGAGACAAGCCTGCTGCTTTGTATGCAAGTCACTCCCGAGTACTGAACAGTGACTGTGATGCTGTTCCCTCACTCTTTGGTGCACTCATGACTTTTAATTACCAATTTTCTCCAACAACAGAGGAGGCTTCATTGGCTTCTTTGTTTGCTTTGCCTTTCTGCTGAGGTCTTGGCTCTCTGATATAATTAATAGCGATTTAGTAATTATGCAGGCATCTGATTAGAAGTTCCATGACCTTGGTTGTTCCATGTCAATCAAGGGGCAAAGCTTTCAAGGTGAGAACTTTGCCACTTAGTGAAGAGTGACCTTTTATCTTCCCTTTCCTGAGATAAGGCAGCTCTGTCTTCCATTTCCAGGAAGGAGCTGCCTTATCTGGGGAAGCTGACTGTTCTGATCTGCAAAATAGCAGCTTGCAGTGCTGACGGAGAGGAACCTTGTTCACTGTGGGAGACTTGGCTGAGTGTGTCAAACTCATTACTTCAGAACTACAAAGATGCAGATGTTCTGAGGTTGTTTTGTGGGAACAGTTGGATTGGTACAGTGCTTTTGAGAGTGGCAAGCCAGTCTGTACTTTGTTGAAGGTGGAGTGAAAGTGTCTCTTAGTCTCTATGAAAAAAGGAATATTTCCACAACCAGATCTTTGTTTCCATTTTAGCTAATCAAAGTTTCTGCTCAGAGTTGTTGCTGACATGACAATTGAGTATGAATTCTTAAAATGAACATGTCAAGATGACACGAGAAAGATACCTTTCCATTTAGGGAATTAGAAGAAAATGCAAGGAGCTTTCCTCCTCTTCCCCCCTTTTTGGGCAATTTGGGAAATAACCCATGTGACAAGTCTCTGCCAGCCTCTCTCCTTTCCAATCATTCTCAAGGAAACTTACTTGTTATTTACTGTGGCAAGATACTTGGTGAATGAGACACTGGAGAGTTCGTTAGTTCATAGACAATCAAGGGATGTGCAGGTGCAAAACCACAGGTAAACTATGGCTGAGACCCAGTGCATCCCCACTCGGCCCAGCCTTGGAGTGCAGGCCTGGGCTGCACTCAGGAATCACTTAGAGCAAGGTACATCAGCTCAGCATCCTTCTCCATCGTATTCCTAACCCTCAGGAGCAGAGACCCACCTGAGTTTTTTCACACGGGGAACATCAAAGCTCTTGGCTGCTGGGCAATACGGGTTGATGTCTTAGGCCAGTGCTGTCCCAGCAGTGCCTGCCTCTGAGGAAGTCCTGTCCTCTTGGTGCTGATATCAGTGCTGTGAGGAGATCAAGAGGCTTCATGTCCTTCTCAAGTTCACGCTTTGAAGTAATGGAAGTTTTAAGCTTGTGTGTGTTAACTGAATCCAAGTAATTAATCTGTTGTGGAAGCTGCAGTAAAGATCAGATTCACCGCCTGTAGTTACTGCTTAAAACATACATGTTCTAACGTAGCCAATCTGACATAATACCTGTTTGAATTTAACTCCTGGACTTTTAAGGAGGGTTTTTAATACAGGTCACGGGAGGTGGGATGACCAGTTTAAACACTCAGTTAACAGTAGTCTTTCATCTGTTTGTTTTCTCGATACCGGTATTTTCTGGGTGGGAGCTTGTGTTGGAATCATGTGCTTTGGAATATTTTACAGGAATGTTGTTGTGATAACTACTTGAAGTAGGTGATGGGTTTAGATTTCCTGATATGCCCCCCTAGTTAGGTAGGCTTGTCCTTTGGGATTTCTCCGTTTCTGAGGAGTTTGTGTTGGCAGGAAATGTTAATAATCTCTAATGTTGTCGGTTTGCTATTCGAAGTGTTCACTTTTGAGTAATAGATGTGTGGAAAATTGCTTTTGCAAGTTATCTCGTGGAGTGCTACAGCAGTAGAAAGAAATCAAATACTTGGAATTGGAATGTTGTTATCAAGGTCCTGGTTTCTTTTGCCTGTGATCCAACCTCAAGTTGTCCAGTGTACAAAATTTCTCATCCTTGTACTTCTTTTTTTCAGTTTATAGAAGAATTTCTGGTCGTTATTTTTAAAAATCTTTATTCAGTGTCTTTTGCTTGTCTGGAATAATATTTTGCTAAACCAGTGTATCCTGTTTCTTCCCCAGTTGGATTCAAGCTAATTTCATGTTACATATTTGAAAAGAGCTTTAATATTAAGCAAAAGTTTAACTGAGAGCCACACTTCTGAGAACCGTAGCTGGAAAACAAAAGCACTGTGGAAATGCTGTTAGGGGTGGGGAAGAAATCTGGTAAGGCTGTGATAAGGACGGTAAGGAGTAGCTGGCTGGGCAGCAGAGCCTTAAGGGATGTTTAGGACAGGAGCAGAGCTGAGATGTGAGTCGTTCTGAAATTGAAAATACCAACAAAATCTTAATCGTGAGGTGCATTTGGGTGTTTTAAAGCCCTCCTTGTTTTAAACTTACTACTTTGGTTAGTCATGATGATCAGTAATGGAAGTGGGGGACTGAATACATCAGTGTAAATGTATTTAATTTAGGAGGTCTGTGGAATGGAAACTTGTCAAGAAGGGTCTTGCTGCAAGCTGTACTGTGTGTTTGTTGTGCAATGGGGCTCTGGGATGCAGCTTGGAGCTTGGACGCTGCATGATGTTGGTTCCTCTGCTGGCTGCGAGGGTTGGCTCTTTCTGGGAGGAGAGCTGTCCACTGTGGTCCATGGCTCACCATGCAGGTGAGTTTGTACCGAGAGACGCGCTGTAGCACAGGGAACCCCTTTTTCTCCAGTTAGTTTGAGAGTGTCATGACTCTTGTTTAACAGCAAAGTGCTGTCCCAGGGGTCACCTGAAAGAGGATGCTAGGTCTAGTTTAGTTTCAGATACCTCTCTTGAGAGGCTGTGGGAGCAGTCATTTGCTGCCAGGAAGATTAAGCAGGAGCAGTGAGGTAAAGTGAGTGGAGTGTCCTGCAGACATGAGGAAATGGAGTACGGGGAAGACATTTTGCCTGCAGATAGTTGTTATTCTTGTGGATGTATGTCCAAGTGATGTGGATTTACTTTCCTTTTAAGCATAGCACACACTTTGTAAGGCACTATTCATTTGTTATGGCTGCCATAATCCTCTGGAAGCTAACTCTGACAGCTTGTAAAGATGTAGCTTCAGAGAGGTTCCCAGACTGTGGGAAGAAGACTTTAGGAGGTGACGTGAGGGTGTGATCAGCATGCTTGGAAGGTTGGGGGCAGCTGGCACTAACAGGCATCCTACACCCTCAGGAAGAGGCAAAGGGAGAGTGACTGCTCTGCAAGAGACCAGGTCGCGACTCTTTCTAGATGCTGCTAAAATCCTTAAGCTTAAGATCTTCTGGGATCTGATCTGATCTGCGCTAAATTGCAGGAGAGGTGTTCTCCTGCTTCTGGAATTGGTCTCAAAGCTGCTAAGCAAAAGGAGGCACACAACAATTTCAGACTTTAAGGAGCTCTTGAGAAGGTTCTTTGTACTCTAACAGTGGTAGTGGAATATCTTGTGGAAATGTGAGACAGTTTGATCAAAACAGATGGCATGTGCAATAGGAAAGGCAAACAGTAAGGAGAAACTAAGGTAATTCCAGTACATATGAATTGTTGATTTATTTTACTTTGTGCTTTTTTTAACCCCGACAGGGAAGTCTCTTGTTTGTACTCTGTTCCTTTTTGGAGAAAATTCAATGTTGAGTAGCAGCCTTCAGGTTCTTGTGAGCTAATTTTGTCCAGCAGTAAGTTTCTCTTAATTAAAATGGTTTTGCCAAAGATCTTATGAACCTCCCCATCCAGAGTCGTTCCTTTACCCCTCGGTCCCTGAGCACAAGTGGCTGTGGCTCTCTGGAAACAGGCAAGGAGAAGCAGATCATAACAGCAAATCAGCGTGTGCCTCACAGCAGAAGTGTTCCCTTATTTCTTAGCCCACAGTTTTGGCAATGTTGTCGGATTCTCCCACTATTTGTGACACAACTGCCATGTTATTCTTTTATTACTCAAAGCGATAGCTCTACCTTCTCAACCAGCTTCAGACACTGGAGACTCACACATGTGTTGGAGTAATTTTCTGTTCCTATGGATGACTTTTGTGTACTCAGTCAGCCCTGGAGGAAGAGATTCAAACAAGTAATTTTGTTTTACAGGCATGACTTCCATTAGGGAACCAGCGTGGAGAAAACTGTCTAGAAAATAACACTGAGTGGCTTGAAATGTGTATTGCAGGCTCGCTCCTATGGAAGTGGGAAGTGTGCACACCGAGGGGAGAGTTGGGGGAGGAACACCAGTGCCAAAGGTCCGTTCTTCACACTTGACTGGCGGATGAAATTCCCTTTCCATGGTGCTTCTTTCTGACTTGCTGTGGTGCTGTCGCTGGGTTTTGCAAATGGGGAAGGTTATAAGGGTTTAGGTATAAGTGCAACTGACAGTTTGAGGCAGAGCAGTGCTTTTGGAGACAGTAGACCCATTTGTAGATGCTAATGAAGGAGTTTCTGGTTTTCTTCCATCTAAATCCTCCAGAACCTAAATTACCCACCTGGGGTTTCTCTTTAATACACTCTACCATCCAAATTCTTTATCCCAGGCTCCAGAAACTTTCATCCCCTTTTCTAAATCCTCCAGACAAACATTTTATTGAAGGAATTCACCATGCTGTGCCATTGATAATTTTTATCCCCTCCTCTCCATGGCACAGCATGGTGAATTGGATTCCTTTCTTAATTTATCCAAGAATGCGATCCTTATTCTGGATTAATGTGCATTATAAAACCAGGTATTTGCATTTTAATATACTTCTAGGACTCTTGTTTTAGATCAACCAGCAAAGCTGAATCTGAAAACATGCTTGATGGGCCTAAGAGGCATAACAAGACATTCCTTTTAGAGGAGGAGGTAAAGCTGTTGCACTTCTGCTCTGTGGCAGTGCAGTAGGAACAGCCTTTCTGATTATCTGTGACATATATATAACATTCCAATAGCTCAGTGCCAAGAAGCAAGGAAGTCCACGGTCTCCACAGTGCAGTTCTCTCTGTTGCTTTGTCCCAGTAACTGGGTAGTTTGGTTTTGCTTCAACACCACTTTTGAAAGTGACATCTTGGATTTTGTTAATTTCAGAATGAATTCAGATTCCGTGTGATTTTTTTTTTTTTTCTTTTGAGGAAGGGAGGGTGAGAAGCTGACAACTGAGCATCTGGCAGGGTTTTCTTTCTTTTTTCTAGCACGTGGGCAATTTAGGGGATGGGGAACAAACAACCACACAGCCAAAATCATGCCCTTCATTACACTTCATGCTTACTTTTAGCTGGGGTGAGGGGTTTAGCTGCTGTTAAAGCATTGGCTGTGAGAACATTTCCTGTGTACATCACAGGGAGCGTGGTTAAGCTGTTAAAGCTATTAAAGTATGAATTTACGGTTCTGGCAGTTTTGGGGTGCGGAAGGAGGTTTAGAAGGTACACTGTACGAATTTGTTCTGGTGTTACTGTGAAGATGGTCTTTCCATTCTTAATGACTTAATTTGTGAGTTAGTGCATAGGAAAGATAGTTTTTAAAATGACAATATGAAAAATGAAGTCATGTGTCTAGACCAGTTCTGAAGGTGCCTGATCACTGACATGCCTCAGACTGTTTCATTGAAATGGCAGAGCAGCTGTCGGTGCAAGCAGAGAGGTGTCTGCTTTTTGATGCTGTTAGGAACATCTCTGCCCATGGCCCAAAGTTTTCAGCGGAAAAGTAACTAGAAATCCCTCAAGAAAGTAAGAAAGTGCTGTAATCACTCAAGAAAGGTGTTAGATGGATAAGGTATCATAAAGAGTTGTTCCAATTTGTTGAAGAAGCACACTCAAATTAGCTTGTTGATGGGCATATCATAGAAGGTGCCTTTTGAGATTTGAGTGTGACTGCAATTGATTGTAGGAAAAAGAAGAAGTAACACTAAAGAACCTGTTTCTGAAGAGTAAGTATTATGAAATAAAAAACTTCATTTGCAAAAAAAATGTGAAGAAGTCTTTCCCTTAAGAGAAGGAGGCCTGCTTTGAAAGAGGAGGATCTGTTAGGAGAAGTTCACTTTGAAAGCAAGGGTGAGAAAGGAAAAAGCTGTTAGCAAGGAGGGTTTGTAACTGGCAATGGGCTGGTAAGTGTTTCTGAGAAAGTGTATCTTATGTGGTCGGGCTTGTTTTAATTGTAGCAAAATTTTGGGTGAATCTTGGGAATCCACGCTAGTCCTCACAGGATGCTGAAGAGGGTCATTGCTGAGCAGAAGCAGTGACTGCAAGGAAATAGAAGAAATTTCACTGAGATGTAAGCTGTTGAAAAGTACAGGGATCGCAGCAACAAACGTGATAACCAGAAACATAGTACTGCGTGCAAAACAAAATGACCTGGATACCCCAAGTCACGTTTCAAAGGCTGGTTTGGTCATTTATCAAGTATCTGATTACAACTTCAACAGGTCAGCACAGTGAGGGAAGACCGCAGAGGCAGATCCTTATTATGTGATGAAAGTCAAAAGGGAGTAAGAGTTTTGAGAAGAGATGAAGTGTAGTTGTCTTTGAAACAGGCATTTTATGGTAGCAAGTCCCTTTTCTTGGTTAGGCTTTCCTTCTCCTGAATATTCAAGTCCAATTGTGCAGGACAGCAGTTTTTATAGAGTAAGCACTAGCTTGTAAATGATAGCTTTTAGATATGTGTTGTTAAAAAGGAGACTGAAGGGTTCAACTTGTGATCTGCAAGTAAAATTTCATGTGATTGCTATCAGCTACTTGGAAGTGGAAAAATTTAAAGTCAATGCAAAAACCTTTACTTGTAAACATGTGTTCTAAATGTGGGTAAAGGCTACATTTTGGATCCCAAGAAAGAAGTGGTGGTGGTGAGGGAATGGTCAGTGTTTTTTGTCAGTCCTTGCTGGCTGTAGTTTATTCTGCAGAGCGGCAGTGGGATGGATTTGGCAATGGGGAGGCACTGAAAAAGGCAGATGAACTTGCACAGGTGGCCTTAAACTCAGTAAAATGGAAAATTAGGCAACTACTGAAAGGTATGTGCTAGCTCCTGTGAATTAATGCAAAATTGTTCAAGTTAGTGAATTATGGACTGAAAATCTGATCTGCGGAGACTGTACTGTGAATTTCCCTAGGTTTTCTTTGTTCCAGGGGACAAATGATTCCACTCTTGGTTTCACAAGCAACCGAGACTTAATTAACACTTGGAAATTGCTTTGAGATCTTTGGGTGAAAAGCTATGAAGTTCTAAGGATATTTGATTAAATGCAAATAAAAGCAGTGCTTTTCTTGGAGAACGATGACAGTGTGAACTCCTATCACCAGGAATCATTTTCTGCTCTGGAGGCAGGCATGTTTTGCTCAGGATTCTTATTCTTGATGACAATGGCTTGTTTTGGTGAGATCAGCAGACTAAGAGCAGTGTTTGTGCTGTGTGCTGTCATGGTATAAAAAACCTCCGTCCCAAGGAAGGAACGGGAGCTCAGCTTCCCTGATATGTTCGGCCTTGCGTCAGGGCAGGACCTGTAGGGACGATCGCTTAATTGTTTTTCGCTACACGTCTGTAACTGAGTACTACTTACCTTGGTCAAGAAAACTGATTTTAAAGCATTTGGAAGGTGTGGGGGAAAGCTAGGAATAGAGAGAAACTTCCTGACTGCCTGGCTGGGGGAGAGGAAGGCTCTGCAAATGTCACTCCTGCCACGTGATCATGGCAGCGTATCTTTGGTCAAGTGAGGCACAGGCCAAAAGGGCTGGGGCGGCTGCTTCTCAGTGCTCCTTTCCTGCTGTTGCTACCTTCAGGTGAAGCTCAGAAGAAACAGCATTTCTGGCTGGTGGCTTATGAATTTCTCTTGCAGCCCCACCTGGGAGAGGACACAGATCAGACATTTCAGTCCAGGCTGATCCGTCTCCTGTGGCTATTGCTGGTAGGAAACTGGAGCGCAGTGTTGATTAAGAGTGAGCTGTGTAGCAGAAATATTGTCTGTGTAGAATCAGAGACAGTACCCTCAATGATCCAGAGGAATCTCAGATCTTTTTAAAGGTGTTAGCTCTCCCTACCGCCTGATACAGTTCACCACAGGGTCACCTGGGTGTTTCCCTGCTGCTTATGTTTCCTGTGACTCTGTAGTGATACACATTTTCTTTTCAATGGGGACAAGCAGGAAGATCTTTGGCTAGTCTGAGAATGGAGCTTTGATGTGAGAAAGAGAGAAACCTAATGTTTGTGTACACACAGTTGATTAATTTAAGGTTACAAGGTGCCAAAACACCTTCTCAAGCTATCTGCCAAATAAGATCTATTACTTCAAGCAACATGGAAACAAAATTTACTTTTGACAGTCTTGTAAAATTCTGTCCAAACAGGATTAGCCCTCCTTTCACAAGTGATTAAAAAAAAAGAAGAAAAACAAAACTGAAAACACTTAAGGCTATTACTACAAAAGATTGAGTTTCACTGAGTAAATACTTACAAGATTTTTGCAAGGATGAGTGGAGACTCTAAAGATAACAAACCAGTTACTACACTTTACTAGTAACTTTTACTAGTTACAGTACTAGTAGCAGTTACTACAACACCTCTCCTATGAGGAAAGGCTGAGAGAGTTGGGATTGTTTAGCCTGGAGAAGAGAAGACTCCGAGGAGACTTCATTGCAGCCCTTCAGTACCTAAAAGGGGCTTATAAGAAAGATGAGGACAAACTTCTTAGCAGGACCTGTTGTGATAGGACAAGGAGTACTGGTTTTAAATTAAGAGGGTAGATTCAGACTAAGTATAATGAAGATGTGTTCTGTGATGAGGCTGGTAAAGCACCAGAACAGGTTGCTCTGAGTATTCAAGGGCAGGTTGGCCAAGGCTCTGACCAACTTGGATCATCTGAAGATGTCCCTGCTCACTGCAGGGGATTGGACTAGGTGGCCTGTGAGGGTCCCTTCCAACCCAAACTGTTCTATGATTCTGTGATTCTATACTGACTATCATCAGCTGCCTGATATCTCAAGACTCTTCCTGTGGCTGCTGCTTTGGGAAGCAATTCCACTGCCAGTGGAAAAACTCAAAAGGTCGCCTGTGAAACTCCAGCAGTACTGGTAAAGAACCATTTTTTCCATTTCTTCTTTTAGAAGTAATGGAGTTCTTAAAGTCATCTTTCCCAAAAGTTGTCACTGTGGTGGTCAAACCTGTGTTTTATATGTATAATAACTCTGTTAATGGAGAAGCAGTTTGACCAAAAGTAGCCTGTATACTTTAAAGATCTAATGGTATACTTTATTTGCAAACACAGACTTTCTATTTAGTATATATTTCTTCTCAAAGAACCAAAAGCACATCTGCTTTTAGATCAGTCAGTGGTGGGAGGCAAGTAAAAAGCTTGGAAGGTTAAAGAGGAACTTGTTTGTGACCTTTTCCTATGAAGAGAAAAAGAGAAGCTGCTTTTCTGGAGAGAACAAGCTGCAGGGGAAGGGGGAGGAGGATGCTGTGACGATAGGTCAACATTCTAAGTTCCAGTTTTACATAAACTTAATTCACAGTAGTGGGAGTGTCTTGTGAAATGAGAGATTAAAAATCAAAACGAAATGGTTTTTGTGTGAGAACGTGACCTGTGGAGAGTGATATATGCCAGATCCTGCTGAGGATAACCTGGCAACCTTGATCACTCTCCAATCTGCAAAGCCATTCAGCATCACAGAAGCACAGCAATATGCAAATACTAAAACACCTGCAAATCAGGCTTGAGGGGCAATCAAAGTGAGATAAACATTAATTAGTATAATACCCAAACCCTTAATGGAGGAAGGAACGTTGATTACACGGCCTCACTTGGGATTTCTTTCTGTCAAGAGATGGTGGATGATGACAGTTTCTGATTACACTTACTCAGACAAGAAGTAAGACTTTAAAAACTGCTTAAATATGGAGAGAGAAGAGCAGAAAGCAAACAAGTTGATCTCTCTATGAGTGGTTGAATGTGTTTGGCTCTTCATAGGAGTATGTATTTTTCCTTTTTGCCTTTCAAACTTTGGAGGTGAATTGGCTTTGTGAGCTGGTTTTGATTGCTTCCCTGGATCACTGTAAACCATAAATGTCTTAGCAGACTTTCCTTTGCTCTCCCCATCTCAATCCCGAGATGTTGCCAGCTGCAGGGGCAGAAGCGCTGTGTGGGAGTGGAGAGTGGGCTTCTCACAGTGTTCATTTTTGACACTGTTTTGTTCCCTTGTTACCCTGATCCAGCACCAGCTGCTTGGAGAGCCTGGGAATAAAATCAAATACAAGAACCATAAACTCCATCCCTTCTTATTCATGCCTCCTGCAGTAAGGGAGGAATTTAATAAAAGCACACTTCATTTAGCAAAAAAAAAAAAAAAAAAAAAAAGGCAGCTTGACTTTCAGGCAAGAAGCCAAGTTTTTATACAATAAATTTACTATATGTACCCTGAAGTCTAGAACAGCAATGCCAAGCATCCCCCTGCTGTCTCTCAGGCTTGGAGCTTGGGCTGGGAGGTGACCAGAAGCCTGATTTGCTGTGATGTGTTCAGTCCTCATTTAAGGAAAAAGTAATTTAATACTTCGTCTGCCTTATCCTCCTGTGCAACTTCATTTCTCATTCTGCTCTGTAATGTTCTTTCTCCTTGGTTGATCGCTTACTTTTGTACTTCAGACATGAAATTGAAGTTCTTTGGTATTCTAGAGAGGTTTGCTCCAGCCTCTGTTGCCTAACCTTTCTCGTTCACCTTGCTGTGCAGCTTGCCTATCCTCTCTCCTACTTCAGAAGTTTTGTCATCCCTGTCACTTTCGGGTGACATGGATGTTCAACATAGAGAGCAAAGAGTCTCCTGCCGCTGTGATGCCTCCTTACAGCTGAATTCTGTCTTTCTCATCCACCTTTCTGGGCATCCGTCAGCCTGTCCTTAAACCTTCCCCGATTTTAAACTTTTTTTCCGATGCTGTCTGATCCCTAGCAAATATAGATGATAAAAATCACAATTATTTTGGTTGGCACTGTGGAGTGCTTGGAGACTCACACGCAAATGTAGCATTATTGCCAGTGCTGACAGTACTGTCAGGCAGTGTCCGGTGTCCTGGATGCCAGATTCCTCATGCCTCAAATCTTTTTCCTGTGGGAGTAAGGAAACAGTAATTTTTCCACCATGAAGAGACACAGACACAGCAGAGGTCTTTCAGTAGCCACCTGAATGGGAGATTTATCAGAGGAGTTATAAGGGAATCAGAGGAAGTGATCTGCTCTGTGGTTGCAGATGGGACAGAGGATAGGGGGCCAGCAAGAGAGGCCCTCAAAAGCTCCCAAGATTTGGGAGGAAGTATTCCTGGAACTTGCTGTGGATGTTGCAGAAAATTGCCTGTAAAATGGAGCACAGCTTAAGGCAGCAGGATGAGGGCTTTAGGACAAAGCAGAAACAAGATCTAAGTTGGGGTCGAAGTACAGAGGGCTTGAGGGCAAAAATATTTCAGAGGGACAAGAGAAAATGAAAGCTTGAATCAGAGCAGCTGAAAGATTGGCTTTAATATCTGCTTAGATCAAAAAATAAAAGTCTGTATGGATTAAGAGATAATCCACTAGATAGATTTAATCTGCCACATGTATTGCTTCCCCAAAGAAAAGCACTGGGAGGGAAGGTTGATGTGGCTCAGTGCCCAGCATCTGAAGGTAGGTGATGTGTTCTCCTTTTTCCAGGGACCCCCTTTCACTTGTCCTGAATGAAGCATGTCCTGCTGAAAGGGAGGGGCTGTTGCTGTCATCTTCTGCTCCTTTGCAACTCCAAAGTCACATTGAATTTAACTAAAGGCGTTTCTCAAGCAGAAAGGAGCACTCAGAGCAAAATAACACAGCAATGACTAAGAAAATAGACATGGGGTGGGTTCAAATGCTCCTGGTGGTTTTGGCTGCCTGAGCAATGGGTTCCGAGGGGCAGTATTGGGTCGTTTTATTAACACTTATCCCTCTTGTCCTGATTGTCCTTGTTCTCCCTTAAATGGAGGTTAAGGTCTGAATGCCACCTTGCCTCCAACACTGCCCCTGCAATCCTTGGCCACATCCCTCCGTCCCTTCCTTCCTGTTTCCTTTCTTTGCAAAAACTGGTTGAGTCCTTTGAGTAGGTTCAGTTTCCACAGCGGTAGAAATAGTTGATCAAACATGAGGAGGTTTTCTCCATGTATTTTTCCAGTAAGAATATGGTATATTGTCTCTTCTAACAAACATATACAGCTGTATCTTGAACTGTTTGTGTGTAGCAGTCATGCACTTCTAGGAGCCTGTACATGTGATGGAATTTGGATTAGTTGGATTGAGGGGGTTTAATTTTTTTTTTTTCAAAGTTATCTTGTTCAGCCACAAATAAATTAATTCTGTAGACTGATATGTATTCCTTCTGTGTTGTGGGCCTGCATCTGTACCACCTCAGGTGAAGGTTTTTGGCAGATCTCCTAAGGACAGTGGAATTTGGCCTGTCAAATCCTACAGCAGGAGATCGCAGGAGAAAGTACAGTGCCTCAGAGAAGATCCATCATGGTTTGAAACACCTGAGCTGGCACTGGACAACTTCCCCAGCTTGTGCTGGGAGTGGGCTGTCTGCCTGATACTGTCTCCTTTTACTGATTATATTTGGTGGGCAGTGGGAATGGATGTCTTCCCTCTTTTTTTTCCTTTGAGTGAGGGAAGGGAGAGGAAGAGGTTGGTACCTGGTGAAGCACTGGGGATAATGTGGGGCAGGAAAGGGAGTGGGGGAAGTTTTTGACTGCCTCACTGGACCCACTCACATTCATGGAGTGAAAGGGAGGAGAACACTTACTGGTTTCCAGGCCTGAGCTTGCATAACTGTTTGCTTAGCACTTCCTTCCGGGAGAGAAACATGTGCCTTGTCAGATCCTGAAAATTGTGTCTGGAAGTCATCGGGGTACTGGCTAAAAGGCAATTGATACCTTGCTTTTATTTGGAGCTTCAGGAAAGCTTTGTGGAGTTCTTTTGGCAGAGAGGTCTACTCACAGATGAGAGAGAAAATTGCATCATTGATTTGAGGGAGAGCAGCAAAGCAGAAATAAATGACTAGGTTTTTTCAGCTTTGAAGGGAAATAAAAATAGTCAGATGCCCCTGGGAGCAGTGCTGGAAATAGTGTCAATCAATACAATTATGAAACTTCTAGAAAAGAGGTGAACCGTGAGGTGGGAAAATTCGCTGGTGAGAGCAGTTAGGGAAGATTTAGGTCCTTCAGAGGCATCTCACACTTGAACAAAACAAGGCAATGGGACAGCCCTATGACACATGAAATTTGCTGCAGACAGGTGCTAGGAAATGCACACCGAAAGGAACAACAGAAACTACTCTGAGAACCTATCAAGTGTCTAAGTGATGTGGACTTACTCCACTGAGGCAGAGGGAAGGTGTGGGAAGGAAATCGTGAACAGATTTGTACTCAGTGTTGGTACAAAATACAAGCTGTTAGACTGTGTTTAAAATAAAAGGATGGGGAAATGGAGAGTAATTCTGAGAGGGAGAATCTCATGAGGTTCAATTTTGCTCATCTCCCACTCCAAACAGAATAAGGTAGAAACAGGCTGCGTGCTATCATGCCATATGCATAAGGAAGGATTTTTCATGCCTCCAGGAAGAGGCTATAAACAAACAGAAATACTTGAAGCTGTTTAGAGAAAGTGGGGTTTTTTTCAGAATGGTACAAGGAGAATAGGCTGCTCGAACTTGCTGGTTTTCACTACCTACGTTGGGGGGGCGGGGGCTTTGTATTTCTATGCTCTGATAGGGAATGTGCTTCCCAAAGTGAAAATACAGGAAAAGGTGGATTTGGTACAGTTTGAAATTGGGAATCATGGATCACTGATGATCTCAAATTTGTTACTGAAGGGAATTATACAGACAGAGCAGAAAAAGAGCATGAGAGCTCTCTCCTCAAAAGCAAAGAGAGACTCCTGGTGAACTTTACAGACAATACTTGAGATTGATTTTTACAGGCACAGAATGATCTGATGGAACTCACTGCTACGAAACATTGCCAAAGTGGAGTGCTCTCTCTCCTAATGGGTCATGTAGCCATAAAAAAATTCTTCCCTGGCTCCGCTGGAGGGGTGAAGGTTCAGAAGACTTTTCAGCTTTTGACCTTGAAGCTGGGGAGAACCTGCTGGTTATGCATGGGGAAGGAGGGCTCTTCTGAGAAGGTGACTCCATCGTTACCTGTAGCTGATGCCTGCTGCCAGCATCCCTCCTAACCTCTGGCTGGACCTGCGTGACGGTTCCAGCAGCACGGCAGCCACTGTGCGCAGCATGGAGGCAATTTCAGTTGTGCCCCTGGCTGCCAGGTGGGAAAGGAATAGGTCCACAGTGTGAATGCAGAGGTACTTAACCACTGACTGCTCTCCCCTGCTGCCACGGAGTGCTTTTCACCTCAGTCCCAAAGCATTCTGATGCTGATCTAGTGGCATGGTTTATCCTCAGCTGGCAACTAAGCACCACACAACCCCTTGCTTACCCTACTCCTTGCAGGGTGGGGGGAAGGAGAACTGGAAAGGTAAAAGTGAGAAAATTCATGGGTTGAGATAAGAACAGTTAAATAATTGAAATAAAATATAATAATAATAATAATGATGTAATGTAAAGGAAAATAACAGAAAAGAGAAATAAAACGCAAGAAAGACAAGTGAGGCAAATAAAAACAATTGCTCGCCACCGACCAGATGAAGCCTGTCCAGTCCCTGAGCAGTGGACCCCACCCAACTTTCTCCCTAGTTTATGTGCTAAGCATGATGCCATATGGTCTGGAGCGTCCCTTGGGTCAGTTGGGATCAGGTGTCCCGGCTGTGTCCCTTTCCAACTCCTTGTGCTGGGGTGAGAGGCGGAAAAGGCCTTGACTCAGTCTAAGCTCTCCTCAGCAATAACCAAAACATCCCTGTGTTATCAACGCTGTTTCTGTTGCCAGTTCTCCATCTTTCTGTGCCTCAAACAGCCACAGGAACATCGTGCTGTGAGTCATGGACTAATCCTGCTTCATGCTGGAGTGCCTAAAGCTCTCAAAAGGATGGATACAAGCGTGTCTCAACCAGCACTGTTTTGCTCTGTGAAACAACCCAGTCCCCTGAGATTCACATTCTTCTCTGAGGGGCTGGGCACTGGCTGCTGCCAAAAACCACTGGTTCTGGATTCTTCAGCTTAAGAATATTCTTGCCTCCTAGAATCTCTCAGCGGGTGGAGGCCAGCCGGGCACAGCTCCAGGCAATTGGGGAGAGAGTCACGCTCGCCCAGGTGAAGATTGAGAAGATAAAGGGCAGCAAGAAGGCTATTAAGGTAGTGACTTCAGTGAAGGCTGCATGGCCCCTTTTCTTCCTTCTTTCTTTACTCCTGATGTAAGCTCTGGAGAAGAAAAGGTGCTCGGCTGCTGCAGCTGCTGCCCACTCACCTCTCCATGCCTTGCTGCTGAGCAGGATTGTGGTGAGAATCCCACTCCTGACTTGGCCAACTGATGAATTTTAGACCCATGAGCCACACAGCTCTAGGCTTTATGTAGCCTTTATAGGTTTCTGTCCCAGCTGCTTCCTGAGAAAGACAGAAGGCCTGTGCTGAGCTAAGCCTAACGCCCTCACACTTCAGGCTCATAGACACTTTGGTTATTTGAATGAAAGCTGCTGTTAGAGAGCCTCCCCTTAGTGCATCTTAATCCCATTGAGCCATGTAGAACTGGTGAAAATCCTTCTTTCCCCATTCTTGCTCCATTTTATACAGTCTTTCCAACTCCTTTCCTGCCAGTGGAAGCCTTTTTGCCAGTGATCTCCTAATACTTTGAGAGAGAGAGAGAGAGAGAGAGAGAGAGAGAGAGAAACTCTGGCAATTCCAGTTTCAGAAGTGGCAGCCCATACATGTTTGGGTCTGTGTCCATAGCCCTTAGGAGCCCGTTGACTCCAAGACTGTCCATTCCCACTGGCAGCACAGTTTGCGTGTTTGCTCCCCTCCATGTGTTTCTGTGTTGTAGGATTGCCTAGTTGTTGGGATTTTTCAGTCCCTCCTTGTTTCTCCATAGGTATTTTCCAGTGCCAAGTACCCAGCCCCTGAACGGCTGCAGGAGTACAGTTCAATTTTTGCTGGTGCAGAAGACCCAGCTAAGCAGAAATGGCCAAGACACAAGATCCAGAGCAAACACCGAATGCTGGATGAAAAAGCTCTGCAGGTAAGGAGGAGAACAGACCTTGGGAAGGACAAGCAAAGAGAAGCTGGGAGGCTGTTAATCTCTTTGACAAAGTGGGCCAGGGCTTTGGGACATAGGCTGGGAGTAGAACATATTTTCATTTGGCCTGCCAGTGGGGAGGGTGTGAGGTCAGGCTGGGAAGCTTGTGGAGATGCCAGTTGGAGAGGGCCATGTCAGTACAAGAGCTTGCCCGGGTGGCTGTCAACTGCCAGGTCTCTGGAGCAGTTCCATTTCCTGGAAGGCTGCTGTTTCTTGCAGCAGTGTTGGTGGGTGATGCTGCATGATCTTAAGGCTTTGGCTGTGCATAGCAAGGCAGCTGGGATCAGGCTCATAGTTGTTTCAGAAACAGTTCCTGAAGGCTCTGATATAAGTTCTGGTGAGAGGGGAAAGGTAGGAAGGCTTGTGAGTGTGTCAGGAGAAAAAGGAGTCTTTCATTAGAGCGTTTTTCTGCCCCAGGAAATCATTGCACTTGGGCATTGTCCCTGGGTTGGAAGGAGAGGAGGAAGAGTTGCCATGCTTAAAGTTTAAAAGTTGCTGTGTATGTGCTGTGTCAGGAGTGGCAGATGTGCTGCTCCGAGCAGGTTAGGGATCAACTTCCCTGCTTTCCACCCCTAAGGAGACTTCCTTCCTCATCCTTGTGTGACTTGGCCAAAAATAAAGCTGCCACTGAATAATTTATCATGCTAAACTTTCCTGAGTGTTAATGGAGTTGAGACCTCACACAGCGAGGTAGTTATGAATATTTCAGCCAGGCCAAGGAAGCAGGATTGCTGGCCGAATGGACAGCTGGCAAACTTGAGCAGGGTTCTTGTTTCCTTCCAGTCCTGGCAGTAGCACGGGCAGAGCTGCATGGGACCTGCTGATGTCTGGCAGGGAGGCCAGTGAGTGCTGCTGTCTGGCCGGTGGCCCCATCCCACTGGAGTGGGGGGGAGCGGTGGCAGGCAGGGAGTGGACAGGGAGATGGGCTCCCCCCCCGAAGGGCTGGTGCCAAAGTGGAGCCCCTTGCGCAGAGAAGGGATTGAGAAGAACATCAGCTGTTAAAAAGGTGTCCCACAAAGAGCAAATGGTGTGCCAGTTCAGCTGGCCTGCTGGCTCCACTAGGCTCCACGTGCCGTTCCCTGAGCCATCTGCCTGGGATGCCACCTCTTGCAGTCCCAGTCAGTCTCTCTACCACTGCCATGTTCTGCCCTTTGTGACTAAAGCTGCCATCATCACAGGGACTTTGTTTCAGGCCCTGGGAGATGTTTGCTCCCCTCCTGCGACCCATCTTTTGATCCTCCTTTGGGACTGCTGATCTTTCTCTGGCTTTGCTGAGTCTGCCTCATGCAGCAGTTGTCACTCTTGCCAAGCTCACGCACATGAGCTCCTGCAGCTCCTCTCTGGGGTGGGGGGATGCTGCTGTCAGCTGGTGAAGGATGGAGGGGCCGATGTGCTGAGTGGGGCTCAGTGTGGCCAAACTCCGACCACATTCCAGGGGGACAGGCCCTTCTCAACCATAGCTGAGCCAGAGCCTGACGTGCCTTGCAGTAATGAAATGTGACAGGGAGAAGTCTAATGTTTGCATTTATGCCCTCCTCAATTATTCAGGGCTTTCAGCAGAGGCTCACTGCCTGTTTTCACTTCTAATGAGAGCCTCTTTGCTGGGAGCAGTCGCAGTGGCCTTTGCTTAAACTCCACTTGCACACGTGCACACACCACCTCATCAGGAAAGCAAACTCTGCTCATGTCAGTTGGAGGGGAAGCGGTGGCAGCCTGTGCTCAGCCTTTAGGGTTTTTGCTCTGGGGGGTAAGCAACTGAGTTGGAAATGTGTGTGGTCCTGCAGTTTATTTTAAAATGCTTCCCCCTTGGAATTTCTTCTTGCCCCCTCCACCCCAAGCAAGTGAAAACTCAGCTGTTTAGAGGATGCTGTTTAGGTTGGTGAGGTAAGCACTGATGGGTAAGAGTGCCAGAAACACAGTGCTTGTGGCAAGCCTGGAAAGCCAGTTGCTTTGCACACTGCAGTGGTGGCAGCAAGGCAGGGCTCAGCAGGGAGCTGGCTGCAGCCCTGTGGGGCTTCCCAGGCGCTGGGCACTGCCTTTGTGGTGGGAGCTGTGTCTGGGTGCCGCACATGCCGCTCAGGAGACTCGAAAACAGGGTGGGAGACATGGTCTGCCTGGGCTTTGGAAGAAGTCCAAGCAAAAGATACCATCCACCGCTGGAGTAACCTTGCTAGGCTTCAAAAGTGTCATAACTTGGCGTGTCCTTGTGAATTCTGCCTCTCCCAGAGCCCATCATAGGCATGTGGAGGCTAAACCAGGTTTTTGTTGCTTGCTCATCTTGAAGTGCTTTCCCAGCTGGCCTCAGCACTCCATTGGTGTGGGGGGGAGTGGGATTTCTGGTGCATCACACCAATACCCTTTGTAATAGTCTGTGTTTAATTAAACTGAAGAACCAGAATGAGTTTATATATTTTTAACTGTAGGTTCTTAGGAAGAAAACCACCTGAAAATGCAGTGTCCTTGGGGGTGTGATCCTGCCAGGTGCCAGACCCCAGGTTGGGGTGTTTGAGCATTCAAGCACCCCCTCCACGACTTCAGTATGTCAAGGATGCCAAACTTTGGCTTAAGAACTTAATGTTCCTATGAGAAAACTAATTTTTAAATGGCTCCTTAACTTCTGGAATTCACAGTTGCAGGACATTTTTGACAGTTTGTAGTTGTTCCAAATTTCAGAACAGATCTAGGTACTCAAATAAGACTAGCACTTTGATGGCATTTAAATTTAAAGGATTATATGTCACGTTTCAGAATACTCATGCTTAGTGCTTTTATAACTGCCTTAGATGAGGCTTGTAAGTAAATGTAGGTAATGGTTGCTTTCTCACTACACCCTTAAAGTGATGCACAATCTTCCAGTGCTAACTGAAATCTACAAAGAGAGAATTAAAAAAATATATATATGACTTGAGGGCTAAGTGTGTCTGAACAGTTCTAGCAAAAAAAGTCAGTACTCCCTCATGCTTAAAAAATTAAACATTGGGAAATGAATATTAATGATCAAAAGAACTTTTATTTTTGAGTCTCTGCTTCTACCATCTCTAAATAACAATTTATATATTTTTGCCTTTTTGCTTCTATAAAAAAATAGAAGGTGTTAATTTCAATGTATTTTTCACAAGTTGGAACCTGAATTAAATCAAAACCTTCCAGGTCCTTTCTTATAGCATTTTATAGTCTCAGAGCATCATATAAACTCTTAGTGGATTAACTGAGCTGTGACTAAGCCATTTCCTTGGATTTCTGGCTACCAGATTCAAGGCTGAAATTTCAATCAGCAGGAGCTGCTTGTGTCACTGAGATGTGGTCTTAAAACTGAACCACCAGTGGTCTCCATTTCTCCCTTACAAATACAAGGCGGGAAGAGGGACTCAGAGAATGGGGTGGTGCAGAGATGCTGGAAGTAGTGAGGCAGTAGGAAGCTGTGGACAGTATTTGGAGTGGTCATTTTCTGGTGGCAGAAGAAAACCACAGGTGTGGCCAGTTATTTAACCTGACAAAGTGCTCTGGTTTCTCCTGGTATGAACGCTTACTGCCTTGTAGCTGCTACTTGCCCTAGTTGTGAAGAAAGAGCTGTGTAGAGTTGTGAAGGGGCCAAGGAGGGGTCTACAGAGGGGTCTGAGGCAGAGGTTTGTTCATCCCAAACTGTCTCTGTTCAGGAACTAATGCCTTTCCTCCTTCTAGAGCAGAGTGCTGTGGGCATTGAGCTCCATCCCCCAGAGCACGTGGCAGCGGGCACTGTCGTGCCAGCTGAAACAGTGGTCTGATGTGGGATGGCAATTCCTGTGCTCTATAAAAGTCAGGCAGTTCAGATGTAATAAGTCCTTTTCGAAAGGGAGCTCTATATATTATGCATGAAGTTTTAGAACCGAGAGAGAGAAGATTTCAGTTCATTAGAGTTGAAAACTCCAGCAAATCCCTCAGGCTTTGCAAAACCATCTGGCACACGCTCCACCCTGCGCACTCCTTTCTGCCTGATCTCTTGCCTAGTGCAGGCACTCTGTTCTTTCCTAACCTCTTTTTCCTTTGCCTTCCCTGCATACCCCACCAGTGGGATCACAGCTCTTAAAACATCAAGTGAAGGCAACAGAGGGGAGGTAATAGAGATGTGTGGGGAACTCCGCCTGCATGAAAACGTGTTGTAATCGGAGACACTGTAACAAAAGCCTTTTAGGCTGTGGTGCTTGATCCCTGCCTCTGACTATAGAGCCGGAGTGGTGGTTTTATTCTGGTGGATCCTTGGTCGCAGAAACCCCTGTTCAATATGACCCATCCACGGCACCAAAAGCACGTGCCGGGAGCCTGAACTGCCGAGATTTCTATGAGAATGGGGTTGCAATGTTGTCCATGGGCTTCCTAGCTCAAAGGGAGGTAGAGAGGGAGCAGTAGGGTTCCCAGACCATACAGTGCATCCAGCAGTGTGGGTTGTGGTGGCTGGGGAGAGCTGCCTCAGCAGCTGTGGTTCTAGTGTCTTACCACCTTTTATCTGTCTTCTTGCAGGAAAAGCTCAAGTATTTCCCTGTGTGCGTGAGCACCAAAATTCACCAGGAGGATGAAGCAGAAGAAGGCCTTGGCAGCCTTCCCAGGAATATCAGCTCCCTCAGCTCCCTGCTACTCTTCAATACCACCGAGAACCTGTGAGAGCTGGAGCAGTGCTGCGCTGCTCACCTGCCCCTGCTTGTCCTCAGAGGAGCTTTCCCTTCCCCAGGGGAAGCAGTAACTGCTTGCTTTCCTGGGGATGTTACCTATCAGGCTCCTGATAGGACAGGGTTTGGTACCTCTCCACTGGCTTCCAGCTGGGAACCTTGCCTTCTCCGCTCTTTCCCTTGGGTGGAAGCAGTTATTTTGTCCACACCTGATCCTCTACTCACCTGCATTCAATCCAATTTTGCACTTCCTTTTGCTTAGTTCTTCCTATTGTTCCTCTGCAATTTCTCTCCAGCCTTGAGATGTGCTGTCACTCCTGCCCTTCTCTGCCCTGTGTGCTAGCCTAGGTACTGCTTCTTCTCCTGACAATTCCTCACAGCATTACTTTACTGCTTTTGCTGCTTTAATGTCTCCACCACCTCCCTCACTGCAGTTTCCTTTCCCACTGGGCTTTGCCTCATGGTTCTTCATTCTGCTCTTACTGAAGAGCTACTTTAAGCCCTTCTTGTAGCTTTCAGCTGCCGGACCTTCTCTTTCTTCTCCTGAGCCATGGATCATTTCTCCTTTTTGTCTGTCCTCCTGGATCTTGAGTGTCAAGTCACTGGTGTCCTGCTGCGGGCTGTAGGATGGTTTCAGGCCAGGTGGTGGAAAGGGGAGAGCTTGGTCATGGTGGCACTGCAGTGGGGCTTTGCTTTAGAATGAGTCTGGAGGCTGCACTGGCAGGGTGGGGAGCTGATTGCCTCCTGGTTGCGGAGGGGAAAGGCGGGAAAATGGAGCTAAAAGAAGGAACCTGGAAGGCCCAACATGTTCCATCTTTATGAGTGAAGTCAGGTCTCTGCCTTCAAGGTCTTCTTGTGTACACTGTTTCTTCTGGCCTTGGCTCTCAAGACAGCATCACTAAAATACTTGTTCTCTGCCTTTAGGTACAAGAAGTATGTGTTCCTAGATCCTCTGGCTGGAGCAGTGACCAAGACCCATGTGGCTCTGGAAACAGAGACAGAAGAGAAGCTCTTTGATGCACCTCTCTCCATCACCAAAAGGGGACAGCTGGACCGACAGGTGAGATGCAGCTGCTTACACTTCAGAGGGTTGTGCTCAGCTCTCTGAAAAGAGAGGGCTTCAATAGGGTGGTTAGCAGATAGGAGAATAGCCCCTTGTGGGGCTGCAGAGTACCTCGTTTATCAAAAGGACTTTGCCTGGTTTTGTGCTTGAGGTCCTGGTGTGAGCTTGATGGGTGAGACAAAAGCCTCAAACTTGGCAGGTGGTTCTCTCTGCTGAAGCCTTTCTTGAGTGGCGAAAGGAGAGTAATGGGACATTTACTCACCTTGCCGCTTGACCTCAGGGCTGTAGGGGAGTTTGGAGGATTCATCACTTGATCGGCTCCATTGTGCCAACTCCTGAGCCTCATGAGGAGTCTGAGGGTGAGGTGCCACTGCCAGGAGGTCCCTGGGGTGAAGTGTGATCCCCATCATTCCTGCTGGGATGGGGTGCCTGCTGGTGCAAACAGAAGGGCCAGCCAGACTGAGCAAAGGGCTGTGCTTGGTGCACTCAGGGGGCAGGCAGTGCACCAACCCAGTTGCCCCAACATGTGACTGATCACATAGCTGGCACCTTGTAGAGGCCGTACCTGGGATGTACCAGCTTTGCTGGGGTGTCATTTGGGACCGGGGAAAGGAGCCTGGGAATATTTGCTCATCATGTTGGACTGGAGAATGTAACGTATATAGTGAACAAAGTTTTTATTCCCAGTGCGCCATCGCTACTGTGTTGCCTGCATGTTAAACACAAAAGCAAACCCCTGTAACTACTGGGTTGTGCTTCTCCTGCATTTTAATCTCAGAAATGGTTCAGACACTATCCTCTTCTGGAGCAGGGACTGGTTTATGTGGGGTGCCGCAGTGAGCGCATGACACCCTTCAGAGTTCACTTGCTACTGAGAAACTAAGAAGAGTCCTGCACTTCCTCCTCCTGCAGTCTGCCTTTCCCGAGCCTGGTCTGCAGGAGGTAGCCTCTGAGCACAGAGGTGTAGGGGTAGCTGATGCACCAAGGCACACCAGCCCAGCTCTGACTGCTGCCCAGACTGTTCCCTGCAGTGCCCCTGTTTGCAGCAAGCACATAGTCGCTGCCTTATCTTGTTGGTTTGGGTTTCTTTAGGTCGCTGAAAATTACTTCTATGTGCCAGATCTGGGCCAGGTCCCTGAGATTGATGTGCCCTCCTACCTGCCAGACCTGCCTGGCATCGCTGCAGATCTCATGTACAGCGCTGACCTGGGCCCCGGCATTGCACCCTCTGCCCCCAGCAGTGCTATTCCAGAGCTGCCTACTTTCAACACCGAGTCGGTGGAGCCTTTGCAACCAGGTATGTTCGTTCAATCCCTGATCCCAGGATCCTATGAAGGAGGAAGGCAGGGATTGCTAGAAAGCGGAGACAAGGCAGAAAGTCCCTTGGTAGAAATTTTAAGATGGATGTTAGATGGATGACGGATGTTACGCCTCTGGCTTAGGCCTGCACCTCTGGCTTAGGCCTGAGTGAAAGCTGCAACCTGCTCAAGTTCTGGCCTGACTACAGTCCCTTTACCTCCCTCCCCCTCTCTCTGCGTGGCTAGGGAGGAAGGAGAACAGTGTGCAAGGACTGGGCTCCTGTCAGCCTGGTGGGATGCCCTCGTGCGAGTGGGATGCAGCTGGGGAGGGAGAGTAGGGGACTCTCAGACTCTGCCTTGGCCCTGCCTGCTGTTAAGAGATGGTGCACAGGGTGGGAGTGCTCCACGGCAGGTGCTGAGGACTCTGGTCTGTTGCTGCTGAGGTGTGTGAATCTCTGAGTTGAAGCTCTCGATGTGCCATCCTCTGGGACTCTTCAGATGCAACTTCCTTCATCTTTCAGATCTTCAAGATGCTGAGCTGTTGCCACCTCCTCCCCCACCGCCTCCCCCACCGCCTCCTGTTATGCCAACTCCGGTGCCTCCTCCGCCGCCCCTGCCCCAGCCCACGGCGCCCTCGGAACCGGCCCAGACAGCGAGCGAGGAGAGCAGCAACACAGTGCCTGCAGGTAAGGGCTGGGCTCCTCCACAGCTGCACCAGCCTCCTTGCCTTCAGCCTGTGTCCTTGGGGACCCCCCTGTGCCTTCCCAGCCTTCCAACAGAGGGGGGAAGCTGCAGTGGGAAGAGATGCTGTCAAGGTATTGGAGTAGCCCTTCCCATGGGAATTTGGCTGGGCCTGTAGCTGATGCACTGACCCATGTCTGCTGCCTGTCCTTGCTGTCCCTGCAGCTTTGGTCCAAGGAGCCCCGAAGGAGGTGGTGAACCCCTCTACTGGGCGTGCCAGTCTCCTGGAGTCCATCCGCCAGGCCGGGGGCATTGGGAAGGCCAACCTTCGCAGTGTCAAGGAGAGGAAGCTGGAGAAAAAGAAGCAGAAGGAACAAGAACAAGGTGCTGAGGCTCTTTGGCAGAACTGCTTTTCCTTGCCCGGGCTGGGGAGGTGTGGGTCTGGGGGCAGGTGGGCTAGTCAGGAGCACAGTGAACTCACAAAGGATTTCTGCTCACAGGCTGATGTAAGTCTCAGGCGTTCACCGCTCAGCCAGAGCTCTGTGAACTTGCTAACCCCACTGGCCAGAAGGGCGTCTGTCTCGGGGCGTGTGGAAGAATTTTACATGTGATGCACAGGACCGGGCACACAAATGAAACCCTGGGGGCCAAGTGGGACAGGGCTGAACCAGTTTAAGCACCTTGGTTGAGGAAGCTGGGGAGTGGATTGATGGAGCTGCTTCGGCAGAATGAGACTGCAAATGCACAGCCCCTCAATGAATTGATTTCCCCAGAAGATGCCATTAACCCTGCTGTGCCTAGTGTTTTCCTGACCTGGAACTGGACTGTAGTTTTGGGGTGTCATACAAAATTAGAGGTTTGGAGTTTTTTCTTTAATCTCAAGGCAGTACTGCAGGGGAATGCTTTTGCCGTAGTGTTTGGCTCAGACGAACCTTTTTCAACTGACTTGTTCTGCTCTGTTTCAGTGAGAGCTACGGGACAAGGTGGAGATTTGATGTCAGACCTCTTCAACAAGCTGGTGCTGAGGCGCAAAGGTACTGTCCTGCAGCATGGGCTGCTCCTTTCCCCTAGGAAAGAGGGAGAGCACTTCCTGGCACCCCAGTTATGTCAGCCACAGGCTGGGAAACAGGAACAGAGATCTTCCTGGGCAGCGTACCATAGTGTGGCTGGGAGTGTCTTCACAGAGAATGAGCCGAGGAATCTCCACCTTAAGTCCAGCTGGAGGCACTGGAGGGGTTTGTGTGTTTCAGAGGATGGGCTCTGAAAGCTACTTGTGAAGAAGGGACAGCAGTGTCTTTTTTAATCCAGTGCTTGGGCACCTGAGATGCCCTGAGGCTGTGGCAGGTTCCTGGGGCATTTAGAGCCACGATCACACCTCAGTGCTGGGCAGAGGACAGCAGGCACTTGCTCATGGGGAGCTGTAGTTAAATGAGACCTTGGCACAGGTCTGTGGCAACATTGAACATGTTGGCTGTTCTGGTTACCTGGGCGGTGGGAGCATAGCTTTCCCTCTCCCCTTTGCTGAGTCTCTTTGGTCTCTAGTCCCCAGGTGTCACTCACTGGTGATTTTCCTTCCCTCACAGGTATTTCAGGGAAGGGACCAGGAGCCTCTGGGAACACGGATGCTCCTGGCAGTCCTGCTGGTGCCTTTGCTCGTATGTCAGACTCAATACCACCCCTCCCACCCCCGCAGCAGCCCGTAGGTGAGGAGGATGAGGATGACTGGGAGTCATAGATGGGGTCCATTGAGTATTAGTGTGAAATTGTTGCTGTCTGAAAAATGTCAATAAAGTTGAAGGAGGCAGGTCCTTGCTGCCTTCACTTTGGTAGAAGCGGGAAGTGCCATCAATTCAGAGTGTGTAAAGGGAAAAGCCCAGCTGTCTAGCCTTACAGCCCAGCACCACCAGCCACAGGCTGGAGGGCACCAGCTGCTAGAAGCAGGTGCCCCCCTCCCTGAAGGCAGAGCTTGCGCAGACCACGGAGTTTGGACCCACTCACGGGGCAGGAGACTCAAAATGGAAGTTTCTCAGAGGCAGCTGTGTCTTTCCCTGTGGGGCTAATTAACATATAGGGAGTGGGTAACAGCTCTGTGCCATAAGTACTTTCTTCCTTGTGAGGAGCCTGGAGAGGTAGCATCAAGCTGCTGAAACTGGGAAAGAAGCAAACAAAGCCCCTGGGACGAGACTTGCTCAGTATGACAGAGGTAGCTGGGAACAGCTGTGGGAGTATGTGGCTGTTCCTGGTGTTCTTGCTGCTTTCCAGCACTGACCCATAACCCTGGAAAGGACCCCAGGAAAGTTAAACTAAAAAAGTTACTTTGAATTCAGAAACTTAGGGGGTTAAAATAGCAGAGCAATCCCGTGCTTAAGCACAATCAAAGGAGAAGTGCTGTATTGTGGCCATAGCTTTATTCCCCTTGAAAGAATGAACTGCTTCCATCTATTGGCTGCTTGAAGCAAGGTATAAAGAAGGGGATAAGAAATGTTACCCATTGCTGCTCCATTACCACTCTGTGTTATTCCAACATGACATAAATTAGTGGCCTGCTAGTTTACAATTCCTGTGAAAAGCTCAATGATGGCATTGGTCAGTCAGGCCTCCTACACTTGGTGGTTGATGGGAAAAAATCAGATGTGTTCAGTCAAAATAATTACTCCCCATAATTAAGTGTACTTAAATAATACTCGCCATACTTGAGTGTTTTCATTGAAAGTATTTAATCAATTTAAATAAAACCTTAACAGCTGTAAACAAGTAGGTGCCTGCTGCTACTCCCTTCACCTGCCTCAGACCTACAACCAGTTTCCCTCCTGGCTGTGGTTTGGAAGGCTGTCTCACCATCATAGTGCTCAGATACTGAACAGCAAACATCCACAAAGGAGGCAGAAGGCAGAGATTTTGCAAAGTCCACGGTACAGAAAAGCAGCAACTTGTGTTACTTTACCCATTTTTCAGAGGTGCAACTCACAGAGCTGAATACCATCTGTTCTCTGGCCCACGTCACAAAGCATCCAACTTGCCTCGATGGAACTGGGAACACACAAAACCAGGCAGTTTGTCCTTGGCCTTACTCTCAAGGGAAGGCTTGAGAAAGGTCCAGATGAGCACAGTGAGGAACAGTTTTGGTAGCAGCACATGAGATAAAAGTTCTGACCTTTCTTAACTCGGCAAACGCTGATCCAAAGGCAGGCTTCACCTGGGTCCTCTCCCTGATCCACTGGGGCAGTTTGTTAAAGATGGCAGGGCGTGCGTACCTGTGGTCCAGGAGCAGGATGCTTGCAAAGTCCTTCTGATGGCGAATGGCCCTGCCTTTACAGAGGATAAAACAAAGAATGGCCCAGTCAAGCGTTTGTTCTCAGGCAAGGAAGCTCATGTTCCCATCATCTGTCCTTAGACTGATGGGTAATGCATCCTTTTTCCTACCCTCCTCCTTCAGTGTATTTTGTACCCCCAGCCTGTCCCAGGAAGGACGAATTACCTATTGACTGGTTTACTGCCTTCATGCACAGGTTTTCAATCAGCACTCTGCTCGGTGCCTGGCCAGCAGCTCTGGGCTGGAAAGGAGAAATAGGCAAGTCTGAACACGAGGCACAAGGCAGATGTAAATCAAATTGGGGAGTCTTAATGACAAAGCGAGGTAAATACTTTTACCCCTGCAGAGGGAGCGGGTGGCCAGGCAGACCCCCAGCTGAGAGTAAGGAGGAACAGAAGAAAGGCTGCAGTCAGAAAACTGTGTTGAGCATTCATAAAGAGCTAAGGCCCCCTTGAAGGCAGAAATCTTGTCCCCAGGAACAGCACCTCCAGTGAGCAATGAGAAAGGACAAATGACCCTGGCAAGCAGCTTCTACCACCCTGCCGTCCTCTCTGGGTTGAAGGGTCCTTGCTCCCCTCGGAACTCAGAGTTCCCAGCAAGCCCTGGTGGCATTTCCCTCCACCGAACTTCTTCCCTGTGTTTAGGGCCACCTGTTCAGGAGCAGCCTGCAGACGGCTGGGCTCTCAGTACCACAGTCTGGGAAATAAGGGGAAGCTCAAAGAAAATAAAACCTCCAAAGGCAGCTCTGGGACTCGTGTGCTGGGAAGTTAGTACTATAAAGCAGAAGTGAAAGAGACAGAGGCGTTAAGTGGCTCTTACCATTGTTTTGTCAAGCCAAGTCATTTTTTCCTGGAGCTCTGGAGATTTAATGTTGGGGTAAGGCATTCCCACCATAATCACACACCTGCAAGGGAGGACTGCATTATTCTTAATGTCTCATCCTAGAGCACTTTGCCAATAGACTGATAAATTAGAGGTCACTGCACCCCTGAAAGACAGCCAGCCCTGCAAACCAGAGGCAGCAATAAAGCACAGCAGTCTGACAAGCACATTCTGAACAGAGCTGCAGAGGGATTCAGGGTGCCAGAACAAGGGATTATCTAGCACAGCAAGCCTAACTGCATTATTCACGGGAAAAGTGGCCTGGACAGGCGGGTTTTACACCACCCAGCAGACCCTCCTGTTGCCTTAAGCATCAGCCAAGTCACACATTCCCCAGGATTTTCTATCTATGCAAGCACTGGTGTGCCCATCCTGCTTGGAGTCCCTACCCCGCAAGCCAGAGCTGGCTTTCCAAGGAGCAGTCACCTTACCTTCCCAGGTCATCGGAGAAATTGATCCCTTCACTCATTTTGCCTCCAACTACAGAAAGCAGCAGGGCCCCTGTCATCTGTCCTCCTGTCTGGCTGCAGCGCTGCAGGAGAGGGACCAGCAACTTAAACCAGAGCAGGGAAGATTTCTGTGCTTCAGAAACACTCCCACACCTAGGCTAGAGCCCTCTTTCCTTGTTAAAAGCTGCAGTGCCCTCCTTAGCAGCATTCCCATGCCAGTTGGGCTGCCACACTCCCACCAGCCTGTCCGCTCAGCTTACCTTTATGCACTTGGCATATTCCACCAGCACCTGCTCCACCTGGTTGGCTTTCTTAGGCTCCTGAAAAATCTGTCAGGCACAGTTCATCAGTTACAGCAACAGGAAGCAAACAGTTTAAAGAAAGCAAATCATTTTACTCCCATGCCATTAAACAGCATATGGAACTAAGGTCACAGAAGGGAAAACTGCCTGAAAAACCAACTTAACCAGTACCTTCCCTCCATGCTGAAAACGCACTACAGCCCTTTTCAGCTGGGCTCTGAAGGGAGCAGCAGCTGCTCCTGCGCCTCCAACATTCCCTTTCAACTTTGGCAGACTTGCTCAATACTACAAGGAGTTACAAGTCATCCAAGACCTGAGGCAGAAAAGCCATGTGCGCCTCTTGCACTTATGAATCGAGATCCTCTGGGGTGAGATCTTGGAGGACAGGGACAGGACCAATCAATTTGAATCATCAATTAATTCCAAGTAATGGCTCCTCTTGCCCAGTGAACAAATTGGCTTTTCATGCAAAGCATAAATAAAGTAATATTTCTTGATGTTATTCTAGAACACCTAATTAGTTACTGAAAACCTCTGCAGTTAATTAGGCTGCATTTTTATAGATGCTGCACCTTGGCCTAAAACACAAGTAGTTTTCCTAGTAAACAAGAGGTCCAACATCTGTCATCTTCTCTGCAACAGTAAAGAACCTACAGGATGGGTTTTCCTTTGGTTAGCAAGAAGTAGTATCAAATTTTACCAGTCAAAATCAGTCTTTCAGTAGAAAAATAACTGGCAATTACAGATATAAGCCAAAACTAACTTATTGAAAAGTAGCTATTTAAGCCTCTGATTTAAATTAACTTCCCCTGTAAAATTTATATATAATCTCAGTGTGATCTCACCGCAGCAACCTCAGGAAAGCATTGAACCTTCCCCTGCTAAGATCTGATCTTGTGTGTGGGCAGTTGAAAGTCACACTTGCTGCACTTATACCCAATTCCCTTGCTAATGCATATCCAATTTGCTGGAGACTGCAAAGGCCAAACAAGAACAAATCGGAGTTGAAAGTTGGAACAAATTGTGTGATTGTGGCCCAAAGCCTTGGAGGAACCAGGCAGAGCTTTGGGACCCTGACAGAACATACCTGAAAGGCATGAAGAGTGGTAACTCTACAAACACACTGAGAAAATGAAGCACAGTGCTTCCACCCAGCAACCTACAGGCTGCCCCATGTGCCAGAATGCCAGCACCAAGGCTGTGAAATATCTGGGACTGTGGTAAGTTGTTTATCTTTTGGTAAACAGAAGTCACAGCCAGGGTGTATGTAAATTTTTTGCCCCTGGCACATGATTCAAAATCCCTGCACCACAACCTGAACTGTGTGACTTTCAATACCCAGCTTTCAAATACCTGTGAGAGTCATTGCAAAGATTTTATGTTTGCAGTGATTTCCCTATTCAATGTCTCATTGCTCCTTCAACAGGAGTCACCACTGCTAGCCTTCCAGTTCTCATCTCTACTTCTAGCAGAAAGCAAAACACCATTTGTCTTACGAACTGCAGTGTTGTCTCACTCTGCCTAGCCCTTGGCTGTGCTGGTCTGTGCTCAAGGGACACACAGATGAGCCGGAGAAAAACAAATTCCCTGTAGGAGCTCAACCTGAACAGCACCCCCAGCCACAAGAGAACAAGTCTGCTGGCTATGGAAAGCAAAGACTGTCTGCCCCCGTGGCCACTACACAGACTGTGCACTTCAAGAATGTATAGCTGCAATCCATCTCATTTAGATCCCAGCTCAGTGCTCAGCTGTCTGGGAGGTATCATTTATTCCTTACTGGAAGGATTAGCTGGATAAACATCCGCTCTGCTCTGCGGACTATGAGAACAACTCGGAGAGAGGCCTGCAGTGCATATGGAATTGTTTGGGTTTTGACACCTCCATGGAGAGTACCAACTGCCCTGGCTGCACAATCACCTTCTTCTTGGCTGCCAGGCGGGAGAGCAGCCCCGTCTTCTCCCAGTGTCCGTACACCTGCTTCTCATACTCGTAGGAGGGGAAGAAGCACACCACACCTCCCGGGATCACGTTGCACAGGTTGCAAAGGATTCGACCTGTCTCATCCATCTGCAAGAGAGATCAGAGCATATTGCAGCTGACAGGAGCCCCAGTAATGCCGCTCCAGTTCTCTGCTCAATCCCAGGATCACACCTTCCTTATGACATGCCTTAGGGGAGGAAAAAATGCGGGAAATATGCCAGGTCTAAGAGAACTCTCTAGGGAAGCTGGGCATCACTAGAAAGCTCTTCACTGCTTGGCCTTCTTCCCTAGCCCAGGGTTTCTGTTACAGCTGTGGAGTCGTGCTCATTCAGGAAAGGAGGGTTTGCTTCAGTGGATGAAGCTGTCCTGCTAGAACAGATGTTGACAGCTGGTTAGCACATTTGGTTGAGATTCAGTAGGGGCAGAGCAGACTTAGTGTCTGGCCTCGGGTGCTTACTGGCCTGCCAGAAAGAAGGAAGAAGTGCCAGAACACCTGCAGCTGCCCCTGTGGTTTGGGATTTTCCTTGCCATGGCTTTTGCTCAGCTCACCTCTCAGAGTGTATCCTCCTATGAAACATAGGCATGTGAAGCAAAAAAGAGATCTCAGGGAAGGGAACAAAGGACAAACTGACCATCTGGGGTAGGTCTCTGGTCTGGTAGGTGAACTCTAGCTGCTGGTTGGAAGGACCACTGCAGAGGATGATGGGTAAAATATTTTCTGGAGGAATCACATGTCCTGAAGACAAAAACAAGTAGTGAGAATCAACATCACTGCTGTTGGCACAAACCCCACAAGCTGAAGAACCTTAACTGCATTCAAGTGACAGAGGCAAACGTTTGCCTGGCTAAGTCAAAGTGCCTAAGTCACTCAGCTGCTCCAACTTCCATCCCCCGAGTCCCTGGGAAGAAGGCATGGCACACTGCCTGCCAATACCAGTCAAGACCAAAGGGGAAGCTCAGAGTGGAAGGGAACTCACACCCCTTTACTGCCCTGATTTTTAGGAAAGATGCCACGTTGCTTAGAGTGCTGACAGAGCGGTGTTAAAGGCAAGCTGCAGCCCTTGCGGCTGCCGAGCCCTCCCTGCCAGCCCGGCACACTCACCACAGGAGAACTCCACGACACGGGCAGGGTCCACACCAGCACAGCACAGCAGCTGCTCTCGGAAATCAGCCACCTAGGATCCACAAAACAAAGACAAGTAAAGTACCAGTGTCCCAAAAAGCTCTACACCGGCAGCACCAGCACTGCTGGTCAAGGGCAGCCCCAGGCCAGCCAGAGCCCCCGCCCGGCCCAAGAGAGGAGCGGCAGCGCCCTCTGCCCGCACACAGCGGCACCGATTTTCCTCAAAGACCCCCGTGGCGTGGTCCCTGGGGGATCCCTGGCCCCGCAGAACGACGGACGGCATCACGAGGTCCTCCGACTGCTCGCCGTGCTACTTCCAACGTACCACGAGCTCAGCCTGGCTGCTCTCTTTCCACCCCGGCTTGCAGATAGCACCACCGACCTCCTGAGACCCCAGCACAGCATCCTTATTCCCTCACCGGCTGCATGGTGCCTCCGGCAATGATGACAGCACGGCATTCTTCCACAACCTTGGCAAAGTGGACAGCTGGATTCAGCAAGAGGAATTTGAGGCTGCTCTGACCAACTGTGCCTGGGAAAAGGAGAGAAAAGTATTCAGGAGCTAGCTGTGACACACACTCAGGGATATGAGAGATTCTCCCTCCTGCCTTGGGCACTCTGGCAGGACCCCACCTCTCAAAGTAAGGACTTGCTGTTCAGCACTGATAGAGGCAGCAGCAGGTAACGCCAACCTGGAAGTTACCTTCTGCTTCCTAATCTCCCTGGCGCTGTACAACGGGCGCAGTAAACTGCAGGACAAAAACTGACATCTAAAGTGGGAGCAGACCTCTGCAAACCCTGGCCCCAATGCCCTTGGTTGAGAATTCCCTTGGAGTCATAAGCATCCTCAGACAGACCAAGCCTGCCAGCCTACATCACAGATGGAGCAAATGTTGCTGCAGGTTCCCCACAGGCTCTATATCTCCTCCCTCAGTGCCAGTGAAACACTCTGCTTGTGACTGACTCATGACACCTTTCCCCACCTCATCCTTTCCAGTACCTTGCCTGTTGAGAATGACTCTGCCATCTTGGTTTGCATTTGTGAGGGCCGAGAGAAATCCTTCAATCTGCATCAGTGGAGAGGCAGTTCGGAGATGGTCATGCTCAGCCTCCACGGGAGGGCTCTGGGGGGTACCTGCTGGCCCAAAAAGGAAAGGAGAGGCAGGCAACTTAGGCCACACTTCCAAAGACAGGGGCTAAGCACAAAACATGCTCTACAGGAACACAATACCTGGCCTACATATGCAGGCAGAGAACAAACACCCATTAAAGATGAAAACCCAAATTCTGTCTCATTGCTAAAAAAAAAAAAAGAAAAGAAGGATCTCTTTTTTTGTGGATGGCACCACTAAGCAGAGCTACTACACACAGTAGCTCAGGTCCCAGAGCCAGCGAGTCACAGAAGTGCAATGTTTGAGTGCATGTGGTGTGAACATGGAATTACATCGTTCAGCTCAAAAGGGACTTCGCTAATCCAACGTACAGTTGCCTAGGTCAGCTAGTCAGACCTGTTAAAAACCACCCGTGCAGGACACCTTCTTCAGTCTCTCATTCTGCAAATCTGCCTCCCCCCCTTTCCTCATGCAGAGAGATGCAGCTTCCACATCCTCACTCTGCCCACAGATGCACAAGCAGAGGATGCCTGAACTCACCCTCTTTATCAGATCCCTGCTGAAGCGTCAGAAGAAAGTTCTGCAAACCAGCCAGCTTCTGGTTCTCCTTGTTGGTCTTCACAGCTGAGGCAGGACCCCCATATCGCTCCACAAACCCAAAAAGCTGCCAAGCAAAAGCCAGAAAGACCAAGACTACCAACAGCAGGAATCAGACAAGATAAAGGCAGGTTTGCTGGCCTGCCACAGATAAAAAGTTCCTTAGTAGGTGTTCAGTAGAAGCCTAATCAGAATGTATCAGCTCCCATTACCTTCCTCCACCCACTGAATCAAAAGCAAAACAAGCCTCTGATGTCTGTTCTTCCAGTGCAATGCAGCCTGCTTGGCGGGCAGATTTGAGGCCAAGCAGCACAGAATTGGCACCCACTGGAATACCGTGGTAAACCACATTGTATGTTTCCTTTCTGGATAAGCAAAAGTTAATCTGCCCATATAGTGCTTTTTACAGGAACCATTTTGTTTGCAGAGCAGGGTGGAGAAGACAAGCTCCCACCCCAGCTGCTGCATCTTCCATCTCAAACTCCAGGTGTGAAACAGCATTGGAACACTGCTGACCATGAAACCACAGGGGAAGTACCTTCCTGCTGATGAGGCTCTTCTCACAGTAACGCTGAACCTGTTGGAGGAAGACAGGAAATGAACTGGCATTCAGCACCCCTTCTGCCATCCTGCTGTGCTTGATCCCTGTCCAGCAGGGCTGTCACTTGCCATGCTTTTGGGGAGAGGTGCACAGTTCTTTGTGGGCACTGCCTGCCAGACAACAGTTTATTACGACGACATTCCAGAGTGGAAACACGCAGTGTTAAGGTGCTGTGTTTGGAGGTTCAAGGGGGGAGTTAGGTTACTGGAGTAGTAAAATTTCTGCATCCACAGCCCTTTCAGTGTAGCTTTGCCTACAGACAGCTAGAAAGCAGATTCTGCCATGTGGGCTTCGGCTCTACTTCCAGCTCTCACACACACTCCAAATAATCTCAAACAAGTCACCACCACCTGTGCCCTAACAGACAATGTTTGCATTACCTTGAAGAGGTTGATATTGTCAATCTGGCTCTGAAATAGAAAGTCATTGATGGATTTTAGCACTGTCCCTGAAAGAAAAGAGGAAAAAGGGGAAAAGAAATTATTACCTGCTGCTGGGCCTGCACCCCTTACTGCCCACACCCATGTCCCTGACTGATAGCTGCATACCCCAGGAGTTCACTGCAGTCTTACCTGTTTGGGAAACTGCCTGACATCCAGGATTCTGGTTCACGTTACCTGTAATGCATGAAACCAATTCAAGGAAGGCTTAAATCTGTCTCAAAATTAAGCAAGAAACTAAAGACTGAACTTGATCGGTACAGCGCACAAAAACCCCAAGAAGTAACTATGCATCTGCAAAACACAGCTATATAGACAAAACATCAGCTCCCACTCAGTTTTAATTTGCCCTGTAGAGTAGCCCTAGATTGTAGGACAAGTGTGCTGCTGCATCCCAAGGAACACCACCTACATTCCTTCTGTGGCAGGAAGCAGCAGGTCGGGTGGGTGATCAGAAATGCTCACACACTACGTAGTCATGCTGCAAAGACCAGTGGATGGGGACTGCAATGCATCCTTCATCCCTCCTCAACGCAGCAGCAGGAGCTGGGAAGCGCAGAGGCTGGCAGGTAACTGGGAGGAGGGGAAAAACCTAAGGACACCTACATGCCAAGAGCCCGACAGCCAGAAAAGGATTAACTGCTGCCACTCACTGCATTTTATGTCCTAGTGTTTAACACCCACCTCACATCTCACTTTTGCAGCCCCTGCCCCAAAGGGCTGCATTTCCCCTGGGCATGGAGGAAGTTCTTCATGAACTTAGGACACGCTCTCCTCAGGACACACTAAGGTCTAGCAAACAGATCATTGGAAAAAAGGAGCCCTGCAAATTCCTGTGGATCTAAAATCAAGCAAAATAGTATTTTCTCACAAAGGAAAGGCACCACTCAAGAAAGATTCATTCTGCAGATGCATACTGACACAAATAGAGGCCTTGCTACCAGATAACCTAGAGATAAATTTCATGCAGTTCTTGTGCTACACTGTTACACATCTGTTATACATCTGCTGTATTCCTCACATCATTCCTCATCTTACATCATCCTCACTCCAATCGGAGCTGAAAACCACACAGAAAGAGAAGGAAACTGCCTCTACCAACCTACAGTGTCATCTGCTGCTCTTCAGCTAGTGAAACAAAGAGAAGGATTCAAGTAGACACCAGTCGACTTCCCCACGTACAAACCAGCCTGAGAAATAAAATTACTGGCATCTGAACCTATACGTGAGCAACACTTTCCTGAAGTCTCTGCAGAGGGGGAAGGGGGACAGTGTCCTGAGGAAGCACTAACTAGCTCAGAGTCTATCAATATCCCTGGAGACACAAGAGGTTTGCTTACCTCCCAGCATGGCCACAAACCGCTCCAGTAAATACAGGATCTGCTTAATGTACATCAAGTTCTTTGCCTTCAAACGTTTCCTATGAAAAATGAGACACATTTAGGCCCCAAAACATCTTCAGGGATGAACACAAGCAGCTGAGCTGCAGAAACAAGTACATGAACTCTTCTTCATTTTGGAGAGACAGGAACTAAGATTTTTTCCAGGTTCACTCTCCCTGTTTGTGACAGGGTACAGTCTTCTGGATATCCTGCCCAAGGTCATCCCAAAACACTTACCCATGCCCCCCCCCCCACCGTTCCTACCATTGGATTTCTCCTTGCATATTAATTATAGTTTGTTTATTACAATGGCAGTGATGCTTCAAGACCCTATTGCAATAATGCTCCACAAATTCAGAGTTATTAGCATTGAGCACAACAATCAGCCACTGCAGGGATGGCAAGATGCAGAGCCAAAACCCACATACAGCTTCCTCCTCCTCAGAGCTTCCTGCCTCTACCATAATGCCAGTCAGCACATGAAAGACTAAGGTCCAGGAGAGACATGAAAGACTGAATCTTTTGAAACTCCGCATCACAAAGTAGAAGTGATTAGAGAGAGATATTGGGAAAGCAACTGAGTGTATAAGGGAAAGCCAGAATCCTCAGGGTATCCTCTTCTCGCTGCTTAATACCAGCCCCAGGAGTCTGACTTAGATGGATTCTAGACAGGGACAATAAAGCAATTGTCTTTTCATCTGCAGAACTCTTAATGCAGTAACTTTCCACTGGGGAAAAGCAAGAAAGACCCTGCAGCCACGAGGCAAGCCAAGGCATCCACAGACCTTGCCTCTGCTGTGCTGTTTTCCCCCGAGATCCTCACCTGTATCTCTCCATGTACTGCGACAGCTGGGAGTGGGCACAGCACAGCTACACAAACAGAAAGAAGCAGCTGTTGTTATAAAGGAGACAAGAAAGGGCACTGCTGGAAGCAGAGCTCCCTCTCCTTTCACAGGCCAGGCTGTGACTCACCTGAGAGCCGCTGACCTCGGCACTATGGATACAGGTGATAGTGTCTATGAGGTTGTGGGCCTCGTCAATGATCACAACCTGGTCCTTCAGCTTGATCCCGGCAGCATTCCTGGTAGGCTCATGCAAAAGCATCTGATAGGGCAGCACCACCAGCTACAGGAGAAGCACACACTGCCCTGATGCCGGCTCTCACCCTTACAAACTTAAGGCATTCTACCACTCATTAACAGCCCACATCAGAGGGCCTTGCAGAATTCAGCCAAGCGACTTACTCTTATTATGGGAAAGGTAGGAAAAAAACCAGGAGTACATGCTTGAGAGGGGCACTGGGATATAAGATGAAGAGAAATTATTATGCTACAATTGCATATGGGCTCAGGTTACCTTCCAAATCTCCTCTGGAGCACTGAAAGCATGTCTTCAGAGAGAACCCAGCAAGGAAGAAGAGTGGTGTAAGAACTAAGAGTACACCCATGTGTCAGTATTGCCTCACACTTGCTGAACCTTTCAAGTATTTCAAAATGCTGAGACATACAGCATCCCTATGAACTTCTGATGGGAATTCTCATTTTCCTTTGCTTTCTGAGCAAAACCATAGCTTGACAGAAACACAGCCTGTTTACAGACTCCCCCAGTCTAAGTAACAGTACTAGAGGGAGCAGGCCATCAGTTCATTCTTAGAGTGCCTGGCATTAATGCCACTAAAACTGTTACACCTTACCTGAGCAGCAGGGATGGCAAATCGACTCCCATAATACGGGCAGGCCTTGGTCTCCCTTCCCAAGGACACCAACTGCTCAATGTCCTTCACTTCCACTAGCACTTCATCACGGAGAAACTGCATTTGCTCGTAGGAATAAAATGGGCACACCGTGCGACTCACACGTCTCTTCTTCCCCTCGTTCTCCTCATCACTCTTCTTTTCTAACAGCAGAAATCAAAAGAAAGCTATGAGCAACACACGCGACAGCCTAGAACACCCACTCTGCAGAACCTCGTGGATTTCAAAGCAAGTTTTGCCATGTGTTTTCCTGATCTATCACCTATTTAAAAATTATTCAGCAGTAACATTTCCTTCTCCACAGTGGACACTACTCTTGCCAGTTAGATTTAGCATGTGACATCTTCCAACATTTCTGGTACTGAGTTAACAAACACAAGTATCTTTCCAGTGCAGAAGTCCTGACCAACTTAAGACACTCAGAAAATTTATCCCGATCTCAGCATAGCCTGGAGACCAGGAAAAAGAAAAGCACCAAAGAGTCCTGTTCCTCCAAACTGTCATTTCCAAGCTCCTACCACTCTAGCTAGAACAGACTGGCAGCACCCACTGTCTCCACACCCATGACAGCTTTATCAGGAATTGCTTCCCCAGGCTGGGAGCGTTCCTACCGTGTTTGTTCTTTTGCATCTCTATGCAGCGGTCATTGATGAGCTGGAGAGCACCCAGGCGTCGCACCTCCTCATTCACACACAGGTTCTGGCACGTGCAAAGAGAGGAAGAGGAAGGGAGTCAATTCAGAACTGAGTGCCCCATGTGCACCCTCTGCTGTAAAATGAAAGATTCTCTTTGAAGCAATCTCAGGCCAGATCCCAAAAAGGAAAAGTCTACCAGTCAGACATTGTGCGTACTAACTGCTACAAACATGCTCGAAACCCACAGAAACTTAGGAGGAAAAAAAATGAGAAAAAGAGGGCTCACTGCTACACAACAGCTTCTAAAAAATGCTGCCGGAAGTACTACTCTACTAAGAGGACCACCTTCTCAGTGACTCGGACATCTGTAATACTCCATATCAGAAAAGGTAAAACAGATTCGTGCATTTACATCAAAGGGTAAACGACCGAAACAGAGTTCACAGAAAAATGTACATCACACAGATCTGTGTTGCGACCCATGCCTGCTTTAGTTTTTCATCAGGAGACTCAGTAAATCCCCAAGGTGACTTCTGGTGGCACCAGATCCACACAGCTCCTGGCAATGTGTTCTGGGTCCCTTGAGAACACCACCACCACGTACCTGCCTGGATCCCAAGGAGACCAGACGTGTGTCTTTGCCAAAAGGACTTTTCTGCACCTCGCGCACAAACTGGGACAGCTGGGAGTGAGTGCGGCTGCAGTAGTAGATCTGCAATGAGGAAGAACAAAGGGAAGACAAGAAGAACATGGAAGCCAATCCCCTACCTATGACCAATCCTACAAGGAAGCAACCAAGCACTTCAACAAGGTTCACCTTGCTCAAGCCTTCGTGCCACCGTAGAACTGTTGAGGCCAAAAGCCCCATCTTTGTTTTTTGCTCTGCATTTGCCTTTGTTTCCATTTAATTTTCCAAGGTCTCTATAAAACAGGGACTCACCATGGCAGAGTAATAAAAAACTATTTATTGCGGTGTGCTTTTACAGCAAGCCACAGCAAAAATTAAGCAGTGCTAGCACAGCAAGCTGCTTAGGCAGGCAGTGAAGTCCAGAAAGAGATGAACACAGCAGAACTAGTTGTCTTTATCAGGAAACCTGGCAGGTTTTGGATGCTAGTTCCTAAATCCTTCTGTACTGCCTGACTGTTGGAAAGGTGCAAGGAAGCCATAATTCTGCTCACTCCTACACTATTCTATGAAGTGGCACTATTCACTTTCCTCATCTCACCTTAGTCACATGCTCCTCTTCCAAATCATCATCTTCTTCTTCTTCCAGCCTAAGAAAAGAGAAAGCTCAAACAGTCTCCTTTCAGCAGACCACTGACAGTAAGAATCAAATGATGCTCCACTACAAGAGTGAGGTCTCAAGAGAGATGATCAAGTCATCTCAAGAAGAGCCTCGGATCTCAACTCAGGTGGTAAAAGAAAAATTAACTTTTTAAGAATAGCGTAAGTGTGCGTAATCAAGTCAAGCCTTTCTCTTTAAAAGAAAAATCATTTCTAGGCCATGCCTTTTGAAAGTTCAAGAATTTTTTTTCTTTTGATTCGGGGGCTTCTAGGCCTCAGGCATAAGCTAAACAGTGCTATACTACTCTTTGGTGAGCTTATTTATTTTTGTAAAGCTTTCCCTTTAGAAGCAACTTACCACCCTCCAGCTATTGCATAAAGAAAGGCTTCAGGAAAGCTTTCAGCTGCCATAGAGCTCCTCAAAGGCAACAGCAGTTTAATGTTTGATACACTAACTATATATAAAAAAAAGTAGTTAAGCGTTCTTCAATTTTTAAGGCAGAAGGCTCTGTCAATAGACACTAATTAGTAAATTTGTATTTTAAATGCATTTGACTTTTTGTGTTGAAGTATGGCTTCTGGCTTTCTGCATAAAGCAAACACACGAGGGAGAAAAGTGTGCAGGGGGTTTTCATGCCAAAGCTCTGTCTCAGAAATGTGAACATCTCTGCCTTTAGAGTATCAAAAGATGCCAACGCTAATCTGCAGAACCGACTGCTTCCTCTGGTGTCCTGAGTTCCATTCTGCTTTTCTAATGCAAGGAACTTGATCTCCAGTCATTCACTCTCAGCATCCAGAGGCACTCTCTGGGAAACTGAGTGTGGATAAAGGCAGGACACTGCCACACACTTTAAGATGCACTTTCTCAGAAAGCACTTTAAGTCGCTCAGATCAGTCGAACAAAAGTTTAAACAAAACCAAACCAAAATAAAATCCCCTTAAATAACCAATTAAATAAAACCCCAGAACAACCACCACCTTCTACTGTTTGAAAAGGTGAGAAACACTTTTTTAATAAAATCTGCACAACCTCTTTAATCAGGGCAAGACAAAACTTAGAAAAAGTTTCCTTAGCATGGAATCCCCCCTCAGGTAAGTCCCTGTCCTTACCCAGATACCACTTTCTTTTCGTCATCACTCTCATATTCAGCAAGAATCAGCTCCTCCTCGTTGTGATCCAGCTGGTCTAGAACACCTTCTCCAGCTCCCTGTGAAAGAGCCTCCTTGCTGAGCTGAAGAAGGTGCTTTGCCTCATCCTCCTCGCATCTCTGGAAGGAACACAAGAGCACAGTATTTCCCATATAAAAAGAGAGGAGCACAGGGGTTGCTTTATGGCATGGACAGGTCAGCAGACGGCACAGTCCCTCACAGAAGGCTGAAGCTGTTCAGCCACACAGAATGCAGCTGCTACCAACAACCAAAGACTTGCCCACACAGACAGTTATGAGGAGGAAACATAAAGGACCTTCTCTGCAAACAGGCCTGCTGAACTAATAGACCCTCAATTAAATGTTCATGTAATCCAGTATTAGTTGCTTGAAGTGGCCCATAAAAGATGCCTGACTGAGAGAAAATAGTGTGTAAATAAACCTGAACAAAGAAAGACGTAAGGACATAATCAAACACACCGTGCACATTTAACTCAAAGCTAGAATCAGCTCAGCATCTGGTTTAGAACAAGATTTCTCTTGCTGCTTTCTTTCTCCAATTGTGTGACTGTTACTCTAACACAGGTTCACCTCTCCACAAAAATTCAATTAAACTGTTGAAGAACAGTTTTCTGATTAACTTTTGTGTCATGATAAAGAAAAGTTCATTTTTTCCATCTGAAAACAGTATCTTCCAACATCAATGAGCATTTTGTTACCATGGCATTACACAGAAAATGCAGTTAGTAAGCTCTGCAGAAAAGATTAATCAGTCGCTTTTCCAAATCTCCATAATATTTCTCTCCTTTGCTTTCTTGCTTTTCACCATGCTTCTCATTTCACATGCTCTTCACCCCCTTTTAAGACACAACTTCTTTGTTCCATTTGGTTTTTATTTGCCATTCTTAACTATTTCTGTCATATCCTTTTGACAGGTGTTGACCAAAACATTACACAGTATTTGAGATGGAGCACACTACAAATTAATAGCCTGGCAGCCTAATAAATCTGTCTATTTGAGCACCTAAACTGAGTATTTCTGGGAAGTTTGACTCATACAATCAAAAAGCATCAAGACCACTGAGGCCAGTTCATGCATCTAAATGACAGGAAAATATATCTGTGAACTTGAATACCATTTTTATTCCAGAAATGCAGAGTGTTCGCACATGCTCATAAAATGGAGATCTTTCCAAAAAAAGCCTCCAAGTATTAAAGCTTTTAAAAGAACAGCAGAGGGCCAGAAGGCAATCGGAAAACACATCATTTCTGCCCACACACAAACATTTTCACAGGAAACCATCGATGCGCAAATTGTTTTTCACATCTGTACTTTTAAAAGAAAATTTAACAAATAATTTTGGATGACCGATTTCAGAAACCTCATACAAAAAGCTCCTCAAACAGGCGGGTTGGAAAAGTCAGTGTGAAGTCACACGTAAGCAAGTATGAACAACACTGAAGGTAACCAAAACAGAAAGTTCTGATCTCTGCGGAATAACTCACCTTCCTCTTTGCTGCGTATTTTAACTGCACGTTATGCCGAATCTTCTCAAGACGATCTTCTCGCTTTTTCCTTCTGATCTGCTCTTCCTACAATAAAGGGAGACTGAAGGTAGGATGAAGTGGATTTAGTCCTCAACCCTTGGTATCACTACTTATACTCTGGGCATAGAAAAAAGATTAACGGAAACAAAATTGCCAGTACACGGTCCCGTTCTCCCGCGGTGCTCGCCTACTGTCACTCTCCTCAAAGCAATATAGTTTCCTGTCTTGGGCGACCTGCAGGCAAAGATCACCACCACCAAATTTGCCCCACGTGTTTTCCACTCATCATCCAGGATACAGGAACAGTTTGCCCAGAGAGGTGGTGGAGTTCCCTTCCCTGGAGATATTAAAAAGCCGCCTGGACACTGGGTACCGCGTTCTAGGGACTCTGCTCGAGCAGGGAGGCTGTTCTAGGTGACCTCCAGTGGTCCCTTCCAGCCCCAGCCATTCTGTGACTACGTGATATCAGCCCTCCCGATCCTCTCTCCTCGTTATTTCACCCGTCCTCTACACACGAGCGCTCCCCCACCTTCAGCCTGTCCACCATGTCCCGCTCCTCCTTCTTCTGCACGAAGGCCGTGACCCAGTCCGGCTCCCCGGCCGCGTCCCCGCTGCCCGGCCGTGCCTGCTGCGGGGTCAGCCCGTCCGGCCCGCTGGCGCCCAGCGCCAGCAGCCGCGCCTC
>VZTA01000034.1:0-38460 GCA_013398855.1 Mohoua ochrocephala | reverse complement strand
TTTTTTTAAACACTTGGTGCAGATACCAAATAACAAACCCTCACAGGTTCATATTGAATTATGGTAGCATTGCCAACCTGTATAAAAAATGGTAAAAGAGGAGTAGAAGGTTAAATAATTTGCATAATATGCCATGAATAGGGACCAAACTGCAGCTCGTCATGCTGTAATCTTTGCTCCAAGCAATGCTACCTTGGGATCACTGCTTTAAAGTAGTTATAAAGTAACATAAATTTTTATGCAGAAATTTTGAGCTGAAGGGAATCACAACTGCAAAGGGAATCTGTGTCTTCCTGTAGTCATTGAAGTTTTATATAAGCTACATAAATCATAAATAGAAATGGAAATGAAACTATGCTAAAGTATCTCCCAAGGCTGTTTTCTTGCTGATGCATGATTATTGCTGCCGGTACCTTGTCCAGTACTTGGAGAGTTTCAAATTCAAGCTTTTTATTCTACTAATTAATTGCATGGGGCTTATTTTGTGCTTATACCCTTGAAATTTAAACACGATCTCTTTTCTCTCCTTTTTTAGACAATACTGTACCTTTCCCTCCTTTTTCCCCTCCTTTTCTTCCCTCCTTTTAAGTGTGTATATACATAAAGAGCTTGCAGCTTGGAAGGGCTCTGCTATTCTATTTTTGATAAAAGCAGGAAACAGTAGAAAGTGAGTAGTGAGTGAAACACAAGACAGAACTTACCTTCTCCTATGACCAGCGCTTTTGCTGCACAGGTATTAATGCAGTGCAGGAGAGATCTTGAGTGGATATTGACGTTGAGAAAGGCCACGATGAAGCCCATCTTGGCCAGCCCAAACCAGACATGGATGAAGTCGGGTCCATTACCCATCAGCAGGGCCACAGTGTCGCCTTTCTTCAGATTGCCATAGTGTAGGAAGACCTGTGCTACCCTGTTACTCCTCCTGTCCACATCCTGATATGTGTACACCGCCCCTTCATAGATAAGGAATGGCTTGTGGGGAATTTTCTCCACTCTCTGCGTGAAAAGGTCAATTAAGGAGAGAATTCCATTTCTTGTCCACTTTTCTACTGTTGCTTTTGACCTCTTCCGCCTCAAGAAATAGATTAGATCTTCCCAGAAATAGGGGAGAAAGATCTTCAGAGAGACACACAGCACCACTATTCCTCCGGCAATCGTCGAAAGCCACGTGCATAGCATGCTTGGAGGGGGGCAATAATAGATTTAGTCATCTCAGACATATAAAATACTTACATTATAATAATTAACACCGAGTCTTAAGACAGAGACTAGAAGTCAATAAACTAATTATAATTCCATCAATTAATTTAAGAACAGTTAAAAATGCCTTATTGGTGTTTACTAGAAGAAAAAGATCCACAAGAGTACAAAAAAGAAAAAGGGGGTTAAGAGTAAAAGAAGGGTTGTGCAGGATTTTTAACTTGTAATCAAAATTATGTCCAGATTTTTTACTGTCCCATGGCAAATCCTAAAAAAAGATGGAAATACACAGATCAAGCATATACTATCATATGTATAATATGAAAGTATGTTATGTACGATGCATCTGTTAAGATGCACCAAATGTTCTTCTTTGCTGCCTAAGCTGTTTTTTTTGGTACGATAGAATTTGAGACCATTTGAGACCAAAGGTTTGAAGGATCTGATGAACATATACAAATTTTGGGCAATATACTGTGAAACTTCTGCATCTTCTGAAGTATCCAGTTTTCACCACAGGATTTTCTGGCATTTGCAATAAATGGCGATTAATAACTTTGCAATATTTATATTATTTACATTGTTTACAATAGCATCCTGCAGTCTCAAACAAAATCATGCACAAGCACATACTGAGGTTTGGAAAACAACCTTTATAGCATAACAATTGCTAACTTCTATAATGTATTTCAGGCAAAAATTAATTGTCATATTTTCAAATGGTCGTAGAGGAGGGCTTGTGAAGATCATGCAAGATCCCTACAACGTAGTATATGTAGCAGTGACCAGTCTCCTTTTTAAAGTTTCAGCCATGATTACTACAAATATTTGAAACATCTTATGTGACAATCTAGGATTCAGGAACACTTCAGCAGTCTGAGAGGCTTCTCTAAATGGGGTGGCCTCCACTCTGTAGTTTAGAAGTATCTTACTGACAAGGTGTATTTTTGGTATATTCCTCAAGCTTGATTACATTTTCAACAATATTCAATCAACATATTTGTAAAATTCAGTGGAGTTCCTGCAGAAAACAAAGTCTTCTGTGTACCACAAAGCATACGAAATGTATTGGTAAAAGAGCATCTTGAAAATTAAAGCATCGTGGCATTAATTGCATATAAGCATACAAATTAAGTTAAAGCATGTAATGCACAATGTTTTAATGTTCTAAACAAAAAATTTTAAACCTACCAATTTCTGAAGTCTTTAATTTGTAAAGAGACATTCTTAGTTACCTTGAAATCTGTCAATTCTTCTTAATTACATTGTGTTACCTATCAGGCCAGTGGTTTCATCTTTATATGTTAAGAAAAAATGAAAGCAGCTGCAAGTTTAGTCTTATAATAGATGTGCCATTAAAAAAAACTGTGTTTCACCTCATATGGCTCCCTTACTGACTTTCTGCCTTTCTCAGAATGTTGTTGTTTGATAGCCAAGAGCACAAACAAAAGACATCCTGAGTGTCATGGCTATTAAATTCTCCTTGTCTATGACGTGGAAACCTTTACTCAGCATTCTTTGCCACATGCAAGCATGCGAGATTCACTAAAAATTCAAACAGTAAGTTTAGCTCTGGGCAAAGTCAAATTGGCAGACTTTATGAACTGAACCAATAAACACATGGACATAACAGAAAATAAACAAAAGGGATGATGATGTTCGACCAGGCTCAGGGCTAGCTTTCTTTTAGCATTCTTACATTGCTTCTCTTGTCAAAAATAGCCATGGTGTATAAGTGAGAACTCTAAGTAGAGTAAAACAGAGGAAAGAATAACGGGCTACAGGAAAAAAAAATTTAGTCCTCAGAGCTGTGTCAGGATTAGTTTTGGTTCACCCTTTTCACACTTGAATGTGATTGGAAAGGCCCACCAATCCTTGCTTTAGAATCGTTTGAGCAAAATACTGTTTATGGAGCAGAAAACAAAGAAAATTAAGGGGAAAATGTGGACTATACAGAGATGGAGTGAATTTTAGGGAAGAGTGACTATTGAGAAAGAGCATACATCTCTCTGAGAGAGACTACAGTCCTACAGCCAGCTGCAGTGCAGAAACTACACTGTTGTCACCTGCTGTATGCCTGGAATGACAAGCCTGATACTTGCTTTTGATTGCAGTATCCTGGCAACACAACTTAGCTTGCTTTTGATTATTGCTCATAAGGTTTCTCCAAAGCATTCACAGAAAGTACATGCACAGGAATTTAAATTACACTCCAAATGAAGGGGCTGCTCAGAACAATGAAATGTTTTCTCAAATTCAGACAAAAGCAAAACACTTTGAAAAAAAAATATTCCCACACTGTGATAAATAGGTCTTGATTTTGCTGTAAATGCAAACCAGTTGTTTCCAAGGAGGTAAAACAGTCCAAGCAAATCCTTTATATCCTTCTTACAATATCACCTACTGAGCTACTGTCGAATTCTGGCATGGTTTGGTTGTTGGGTTGTTTTGTGGCATTTGTTTTTTTTTAGAGGCTCTCTGTCAAAGTATGAAATCTGACTGTGTTATCTCTTGTTTGCGTTCTTTTCAGCAAGTTTCACGAAGTGGAATGTGTTTGCATGTGTACCGAGATTTTTATTTTTGCCTGGTCAGAAATAAACTTACTTCAATGAGTCCATAAAGAATTGCAAAATCATAGAATGGTTTGGGTTGGAAGGGACCTTAAGCATCTAATTACAACCTCCCTGCCATGGATGGGGACACCTTCCACTGGACCAGGTTGCTCAGAGCTCCATCCAGCCTTGGATGCTCTAGGATATTTTCTCATGTTGTTTCTGGTAAATTTACTCTGAAGCCTTGGAAAGTGCATTTGAACAATTATCTTGAAATAACTGACATGAGTCATTCCTTTGGCCTTATTTTAATTAATGGGCAGTCTGGTTATTTCCAGTCCTTGGTCTTAATTTGTTTATCTGTTGAGTGCATTCTGTACCAAAGAAGTATTATTCTAATGGAAATTGACTTCTAGCTCTTCTCAGCTGGAACTCCCTTTTTCCTTGTCTGGCTCTGATCTGGCATTATTCCCTCAGAGAAAAGGAAAGCAGGACAGCAGAGCTGCCACCTCAGACACAGAGCTACCACATGTCTGCAGCTTTGCTTGCACAAGCAGAGTGACTCTGGGAGGCAAGGAATGTACTGGAGAGAGCAATAGCAGAAGAATCATTCGGCCAGTTAAAGAGCCAGCAAGACTATCCAGAAATGTTCTCCAGTCCCAGGGGAATGTAAACAGCCCTATGTGTTGGCCTCTATGTCTACTTCACGTCCTAGTTCTCTAAGGCGTCTGAGATGTCTCTGACACACCTGAGGAACAAAGCCTTCCTCTAACTGCCCTCACAGTTAATATTACAATGACCTCAAAAGTGCTTGCAAGACTTTCCCTCACTTGGGCTTTGCAAGGTGGAAATAGTATTTTAAGAGACTTAGTGTTTTGAACGATTGCCACATAACCTCTGCTTTGAAATTTGAAAGTACAAAATTTCAAGTTAATTAATCATTAATTAATGGGTCACCAATCTCTCTCGTTTTGGTTTATCGTAGCTTTTTTGTGCCATAGAGTCAGAAGGCAGGGAAATGCAGGGTTTTGTTTACTTACTCTCTCTGCTTTGTTCGTCTTCTTTTTTTCTTTTCAGCTGCTCCTCTGCAATCACAAGGATTGAAAACATTTCCTTTTAATGAAAACTGATATTCTTAAGTATTTATTAAGGATTCTTAACTATCTCTTTAGAACTTGATCTTGAAATAAAATTCAAAAGGAACTAATCAGTGTTGTCAAAATACACAATGGACTGTTTTTCGGTATTTTCTGGAAAGCACATGAATAATGGCAAACAGGGACAATTTTTCTAAACACAGGGAGCCCAAACATTTACCAAGAATTAAANTCTGTTTTCCAAGTAATTTGCCAGCTTTTTCAGTAAAGCAACATGCTACCTTCGCTAAAAGCAATCTAACCAATAGGCAGCAAAATTTGAGTTTTGAAACTTGCCGTACTAAATAATTAGTAGGAATAGACTGAGATGCTTCTCTGATTGAAGCAGAGCTTCAGAAAATTTTAATGCAAGCAAACAAAGGAATATCTCTACATTGACTTCAGATGCATACCATGGGCATTGTTTTATGTAAATAATAAGAAATTATCTATAAAAGAAAGGCAGACATCATAATTTAGCTGAGTTTATACCCAGCCCTTTTTCCAGCATCTGAATGATAAATGAAAACATTTTCTTACCAACCTTTTTTGCTGTGTACTTTTCCTGTATTCAATTAGATCCTTTCTGCCTCTGTGTATCACTCATAGGAAGGTTGCATGGGTTGTCTGAAAATGCTCGCTCTGTACAAGCAGATGTTCTCTTGAAGCTCCACGCCTGTAGTGTGTCACTGGTGACTGTGTGCCTAGACACACAGGTAAAGTCCTGGATGTCACAGGTCCCCAGTTCTGCAGTTCCTTGCTTTGCAGCTATCCTGTCGCATGTGAGTGAAAGGGAATCGGACGTTGCATTTTGGAACAAAGTGTATTTGCTGGCTGTATTGAGAGTTAATTGTTAAAAGATGAAGAAATCAATTATGCACTGCTGGTTTATATGCTTAAGAGGATGCTTAAGCAGCAAGACATAGAATTGTACTGAGGGAAAGGACTAATCTGTTGAAATTACTGTTTCAGTGCAATAGAAGGAACTTAGTGATGTTTCTATATGCTCTTCAGTACAGTACATGCAGCACATAGCAAACACTTCTGTAACATTTATCTGACATTGACATGTAGTCTCTGCAACAGGAACAAAAGCCTTTTATGACTAACACATTTTTTAAATTTAGTCAGAGGACATTCTTGTTATGCAATGCAAAGGCTGAAAAAGGACACTGTAGTATGTGGTACTGGCAGCCTACTTGATTGAGGAAGTAGATAAGTTTACATTAATGAAAACATACACATTGTTGACTGACAGTTTAAATCATGTGGACCAACCTCCTAATTTCTGAAACTCAGAAGTACAAGCTAAACAGCTTTTTACAAGGTTGTTAAATACACATGGGTTGCCTGTTTCCTGTTTGTGTATTTTAAATTTTTGAGTAAGAAGTATCTTTTTTATATGTATGAATGTTTCCTGAAGCATAATTACAGTATTCAGTTATTAGAAAATCTGCAGGCCATTACCTTTTTTCTCTTTTTCTCTTTTTTTTTTTTTTTTTTTTAATACATAATAGCTGACATTATTTAATTAGATTAGAATGCATTATTTAAGGTTATGGACTTCGTTCCATTCACATACTAAATATTTTTTTTTTTACTCTACTTGAAGGATATAATTTTGAGCTGGTCATACGGTACCCTGGCACTTTATGGAAAGATTGGACTATCATCCTGACTGGAGAAGCAGATTAAATATACTGTAAAAGGGAGAAGATTACTGTGGAGTAGATAGCCTGAAAACATGAGTGATCTGTTAGAGGAAAAGAAGAACAGGAAGAAAATAGCTTGGAGTAAGGGTCAAGCAGAGGGAAGATTTGGTTTATTTCTAATAATAGAAGTAGTGTTATGTGATTTTGTTACTGTTTTTGTTCCCTTGTGAATAAATTATTTTAAAGGTGGCGAGTTTTATCATTGAAAATAAGGACAACACTGGGAAGTACAAAGTAAAGTGGAGAAGACAGAAGAGTTTCAGCTGGAAAAGAATTACCAGATCAGAAGAAGAGAAAGAAAACATTTATTTTGTAGCATAATGGCTATGAGTCTTTCCTAGCATTTCAGTCATTTGCCTAGAAGCGGAGGCTGGACTTGTGTCATACATCCCAGTATGTGTCCTGCAGATGACTAACAAGGATAGGCAAAGCAAAATTGTGCTACTTTCCTTACTTTCTTATATAATATATCCAAAATGAAGTTATTAGACTAGATTCTTTACATAACTTAAATTCTTTCACAGAATCACAGAAAAGTTGAGCTTGGAAGGGATTTCTGGATTTCATCTTGTCAAGGTTGTCTGGTTCAGCAGAGACAGCTAGAGCCACTTACCCAGGATCATGTCCAATCTGCTCTTCAATATTCTTTCTCCTGTCACAGGACACTGCTGGAAAGAGCGTGGCCCCATCTTCTTTGCAGCATCCCTTTTAGGACCTTTTAGGTTCAGGTCCTTTTGCACATTGATCAGATCCTCTCTGAATCTTCTATTCTCCAGGTTGAACAGTCCCAGCTCACTCAGCCTATCCTCCAAGGAGAGATGCTTCTGTCCCCTGATGATCTTCATGGCCCTTTGCTGGACTCTGTCCAGCACATGCAGCTCTCTTGTACCGGGGAGCTCAGAACCAAACACAGTGCTCCAGGTGAAGGATCAGCTTCTTTGTCCTGCTGGCAAAACTCCTAAAGCAGTCCAGGACACCATTAGTGACAAGGGCACATTGCTGGCTTATGATCAACTTGGTGCCTGCCATGACGTCCAGGGCTTTGTCTGCAAAACTGGTTTCCTGCTGGAAACCTGCTCGTGCAGGTGCCTGGGGAGAGCCTTCCTCAGGGGCAGGGCTTTGTGCTCCCCCTTGTTGAACTTTTTGGGCTCCTGCCTTGGCAGGGTATGGCCCTGGGGGATGCAGAGAGAAGCATGAAGTTGTGACTGGGTAGGAGGGATCTGGTTGCTGCTATAGCAAGTTTGCACCAAACAATGCAGGCTGGTAGGAGAGCAGAGCCCCGGGATGTGGGGGCAGAAGGTGCGGTGAGGATGAGAACAGGCCTGGAGTGATAAGCACTGGGACACAGGCTGTCCCTCTGTCTGGGAACATCTGCCTGGAACCAGTTGCAGAGGTGCAGGTCTGAAGCTGGGGAGCCTTTGCCTTTGGGGGAACAACAAAATAGTACCTGGTATAAAATAGTACCTGGCACTTGTAGAAGGACCCATCAGCATTAACATCCCACTCCTCCTGGCCAGCAGCTGCATCCTCTCACCCCTTCTCCCACCCTACTCATCCCATAGGGGCTGGCAACATATGAGGAAGCAGAGGCCATGTACCAGGAAAAGGGGGAGAAAGCACAAATGGGGATAGCAACACCAATAACACTGTTAATAATACTAAGATTCTGTATTTTTCATCCATTTAATTTCCTTGATAGACTGCTGAGAGCCTTCTGATTGACTGGGCTGGCAAATATCCCAGTTGCTGGCCCAGCTCCCAGCTCTATTTTCATCATTGTTTGGGGCATTCTTCCAGTACTGCTGGTGGGTTGGCCTCTTGCAGGATGGGAAAGAGCATTGGGAGCTGCTGGTCCCCCAGGAGAGTGGTGTCTGTCCCAGCTGGGAGTGGAGGGACCTGGCATGGCCTGCCCTGGATCCTCATGAGGCAATTGCTTCTCCCTGTAGGTGGGGCACCCCCATGAAGAGCAGTGGTTGAGGTGATGGAGTGCTTCTCTTCAGCTCCAGTAGGGCTGCTGGAAGGAGTTGGGCTGGGTGTGAGAGACCCCCTTGGTGAGGCAGCAGGATGGGGGGCATCCAGGGGGCTGCCCTCCTGCTCCTCAGCAGCATGGCCATCCTCCAGGTCTGACAGATGATGGGCCTTCCCACTGCACCGCTGCACAGCGACATCGATGAGGCTCCCTACAAACCTTGCTGTGTGGTTCTTGAGGCTGAACCTCAGATGCTGGAACAAGGAATCTGTGTTCAGCCGAAGCAGCACAAGGTGAGCATTACAAAGTCCTCCACTACGTGCAAGTGTCAGTTCTCAAAGGTTTCTGTTTCAAGTCTCAGTTTCTGATGTGCCCAGAGAAGAAGGGACTGGAGGAGAGCTGGGTGGCCATGGAAAAGGGATGCCCAAGTATGCAGCTGGAGGCCACCCGCAGGAGCCCTGGGCACATGGTACTCCCCAGGCTGTCGTGCTGCTGCTGCAGGTCTGTGGGCAGCTGGATGGCGACAAGGTCCTCCTGCCTGGGGGCCAACAACCGATGGTGCTGCAGATGGTGTGACAACATGTTCCTCAGAGTCGTGGTCCACCTGCACCAAGGACACAATGGAGAGGATCTCCATCTTGGGGAGGGGGCACTCAGGCATGCTCTCAGCCCACTGCAGGATGCATAGGTAGGCAGCATTGTCCCAGCTGTCAAGGCATATGGGACAGCAGTTGTCCAGCTCCATGGTCCTGCTCTCCACTGCAGTGGGATGGTGGGAGCCGTGAGATGCTGCGAGCTGTTGAGTGCTGCAGCAGTGGGTGTCACACTAGAAAGGGGAGAGGTGTTGCAAACATCATCTGCACTGTGGAAGGGTGGACGTGCCCAGGTCTCTCGAGAAATAAACCCTCCCAGCTCTGCAAGGTGATTTCCCCCTCCAGCTCACCTCTGCTGCTGAGAGCACTCCTGGGTGCCTCAGCTGCCTGAATCTGTCAAGGCTGAGGAAGTTCCTCTGCTGGATCTGGGGTTGGACACTAAGACCAGCGATAAAAAAACTCCCTTCAGACAACACTGGCACCAAAGGCCTCGCTCAACACTCCAAACCTCAACCATTGACTTAGCTGGAGTCCAGGCATGAGTTGACTGGGTGAGACTGCAGATAAAGCAGTCAGGTCATAATCCACCACCTGGGAAAAGTCACTAGCCAACATCACAGTCTGTCACTCGGGGACATCTCAGGGTTACCAAAAATTCAGTAAAAATAAAAAACTACTTAACACCAACATACATTAAGAAGTGGGCATTCTTTACTTGGCTGGATGCATGAGGGGTAGCTCCTCCAAACACCATGCATGCTGAGTACAGGAAAGTTTCTGTTTATATACTGTATTTTACATACACATTCATTGATTGTCCTAGAATAAACACACACATGGTAATCATTTCCTCAAAATCATGAATATATTTTCCCTCCCCTTTATGCATGCATTCTTCTGTCCTGGGGGTCTCTTTGGTAGTCCACAGTGGTGGGGGACCCCAGTGTTATGGCTGGCTGACTGAGACCAGGTGAAGTTGGCAAAACACTGGGGCTGGTGGACTTCCAGTTCTCCTTCATACACAATGGGCATTGTGCAGTTCCACAGGCCAGTGGATTTTGAAGAATAAGCATTGTGTTAGCTCACTGGGTGTAGACAATTTATCATCTGGTAACATCAGTACATCCCTCGGTGACACCAGTTACCTTGGAGACACTGCTATCCAGCGCTAGGTAACATCACAATGGGCCATCTTCCCCCAGTGCTCTTTCCAGGAGCACTGCGACCTGAGAACGCGTGTCTGGGGTTACTGTAGTCCCACTGCCAACACCACCCCTCTGTCTCTCGTCTTGTGCTTCTTACCAGTGTCTCACACCGGCCACCAAGGCCTATCCATGTGTTCCAAAGCCCCACCAGATTGCTACGGCAGATATTTCCGGGCATATGTGGCAAGAGGGTTCTCTGGATAAGACCTTGTGCCTCCCTGGAAGGCTACAAGGCAAAGCCAGTAAAATGGCTGCGAGACTGACCGCTGCCGGTGGCACTCACACTAGGACTTCATCAAGCTCACATCCACTTGCAGCTTCTCAGGACACCTAGGCAGTGACAATTCTGGAAATGTGAAGAGGCCACCAAAGGCTGCGTCTCTTGCCCTTTGTCTCACCTCAGGTAATTCTCTCCAGACTATGTGGGAATACACATTTAGCAGCTTGCAAACAGGTGGATATGACAGTTTGTGTGCAAATGAGTGAATCAATTTTATTTCAAAATAAAAAATCTCCCCTCCTTGCTTTGAACTTTGTAACATTATTGTTATTTGTTTATTCAGTTTGCAACAGAGGTTTTGGGATGCTCAGAATGTCCCAGGAGGCCCTCTAAACTCTGCCTAGAGATCAACAGTGTAATGTGATCTACATAGCTAAAGATAAGATTACTTACCTTATCACATGGCCATCCTCCTTGCTCACATAGGATGGAGGGGGAGCAGATTGCTATTCAGAGGTTAAAGCTGTTCCATTTATAAGTGAGTACAGTGTGCTACAGGGGATCTTACCATTACAGGCCTCTTACTCTTTATATGTCCCAAGCGGATACACAGATGGGAGAACTTGAAGTCATGGTGGCTTTGGTGGCCCTGTGAGCTGAGGGGAACAGGTACTTTTTTCCTGTTAGGTTTTTCGGGCCTCTGTTGCAGAAAAAACTGCATTACAATTTAGATGAGATCTGATCAGAACAGAAGCGTTTTATCACTACAGCTATGGGAGAGAACACAGAAGGGCAGAGTGACCATTGCTGCCGATAGGAACTCTGCCCAAAGGAATCAGGCACAGAGCTGGTAATACCTGACATGCAGGTTATACATTCTTCATCAAAACTGTGTCAGATAAGCAGGATATAGTAGGTAACAACAGAGAGTTAAATCCTTCAGATAAGTAGGGCCTATGCAGTGCATCCATTTACAAATAATCTACTCCTTTTATGAATAATCCACTCCTTTGTAAATAAATCCTGCTGACTGGCAAGACCCTTAGCTGCAAATGTGTCTTAAGTAGGGAGACCTGTAGAGGCCTATGAGACATTAACTATTTTGCTTCCACAACACTGGATTCTTTTTTTCCTCCTTTATAAAAATAGCAAAATCAGTGAATGTAACATGAAGTCATTTAAACTAAATATATTATGCCAACAACCCTGATGTCTGCAACATCAGCAAAATGTAGACAGGAAGCAAAGAAATAGAATACCCCATTTGTACATCAACTGACATTGAAAAAATATAAGTATTATAGCTAAATCACAATGCTGCCTATGTTATACAGAACCACATAGGTTTAATAATTTCTAATGAAAGGATGTATGTATTTATATAGTAAAAACATGGGCATAAAAGGATGTAAAATGGCTTATTGTGAATTTTTTTCTCTCTTCTATAACATATGAAGACCAAGAGGAAAAAGAAATGAGATTGGAATTTAAATGAGAAAAAACATCGGCTGTGAAATAATAAGAGATCACAGAAGTTCAAAGAAATTTGTTTGCTTGCTTGCTTGTTTTTTTACTTTGGTAAAGGGGACATACTAGGGTAATTTGAATTGTTAGTAGATAAAATCTGGAAAAACTTGAAAGATTGAAGTTAGAATAACCTGTTAGTTTCTCAGGAGAATACTGATTGTGCTCATGGTTTAGGTTTCCTTCAGTAAAAATACAATGTTTTTTGTCTTTACCAGGCTCATCTTTCATCACTCCAGCAGGAGGAGCTAGCAAGAGGAGGAATAATTAATTTCCCAGGCAGTTGTACTAAGTCGGACCTGTTACTCACTCCTACAGGGCTAACAGTAAGCCATGCTTTTTAACTGCATCAGAGTAGCAAAAGCTTATCTAGATAGAGACACAAGAGGCCCCTAATTTACCTAGTACATGTTTTGTAGTTAACTTCAGCAACTCAAGGTTGCAATCCATTTCTATTTTCTAAAACTGTTTCAATTTTTTCATTTTGTGTTTGGCTCTAACAGCTAACCAGTCTCTTGGAAGAAACTTGTCCCAGGATGGTCTTAATCTGACATTATTTGTTCATGTTAAACTCATCTGAAAAAATTGCCTATCAAAAATATGACAACTGGTGTAAACTCACAATAAATAAAACGAAAAACCATTTATGATGCTTATTACAGATATTGGTTTATACAGACAAAGCAAATCTGACCTTGCCTTATGTCCTGGTCTCAGCCAGGGTGGAGTTAATTTCTTCTCAGCAGCTGCTACAGCGCTGTGTTTTGGATTCGGAATGAGAATGGTGTTGATAACACACTGATGTTTTGGGTTTTGCTCAGCTGTGTTTATCCTGAGTCAAGGACCCTTTTTCCTTGCCTCGTGCTCTGCCAGTGAGAACATACGCAAAAGAAACTGGGAGGGAGCACAGCTGGGACAGGTGGCCTGACCTCCCCAAAGAGATATTCCACACCGTGGAATGTCAGGTCCAGTATGTGAACTGGGGGAGTTTCCTGGAAGGTGGGACAGATTGGGTTCAGGAACAGTGTCTGTAAGTGGGTTGTGAATAGTTGTTTTGTGCATCACTTGTTTTTTTCCTTTTTATTGTCATCGTTATCTACCATTATTACTGCATTTTAATTTATTTTCTATTATTAAACTGTTCCTATCTCAACATACAAGTTTTACTTTGATTCTCCTTCTCATTGTCCTGGGGTGGGGTGGGGGTAGAGGGGACGTTGAGCAAGTGGCTGCGTGGTGCTCAGTCTCCATCTGGGCTTAAACCAGGACACCGAATTAACCCTCATCATGAGCAACGCTCATCTCTGTGGGTGAGCGTGCAAACATGGCAAGCCTGCTTGTTTGCTTCAAAGTCTGTTTCTCAAACCTCAGTTTGATTGATCAGATTCTTCCAACTGGAAAGAGATGGGATGAGAAAACTGCTCCCGGCAGACTGTGGAGTCAATCTCTCCTTTCTGAGTAGTGACTTGACAAGTAGATTCTGCGTGCCCCAGTGCCCGGAGGTCACTGCTGCAGTCCAGTCTCCCCAGCAGCTTCTGTTCCTACATCCACCTAAATGCATTGGACCCTTTCTCAATCACCATTTACATCCAGGCTGAAATATAAAGAGAACCCTGAAATATCATGGCAAAAAAAAAAAAAGTGTTAATACAAGATGATGCATTGTTGATTTCTTAAAACTTCACGATGGAGCACAGCAAGAAATGCAGTGCTAGAAGTGAAGGGACAAGAGTCCAGAGCAGAATAGCATTCCCTGAGAGAGCAGAATAGCATTCCCTGTCAGTAGCCTAGCCCCAGTTAAATTATTTAAATGGAGAGCAGGGAGTCAAAGTGGCCCCAATTGGTTATGGTGTTCTGCTGTTCTGACACTGCTGGAGCAGGTCCCTCACCAGGAACAAGGACTTGCAAGGGAGCCTATGGCACACAGCATGGTTCTCTTGGCAACAGAAAACACCGGCACCATCAACTCTCCAAAATATTTTCTGTTTCTGAAAAGCAGTTGAAGAGCACCTGCTGGGTGCATTCTTTGTGAGGCTGTTTTAAGACCAGCAGTGAGGGTAGAGGGTCTCAATAGAGACAACAGTCCACAACACAGGTACAACAGAAGAAGATCCACTGGCAATTCCTGGGCTGAATTTTGCGCTTAGGAAGAGGGAGGAAGAATATAGACTCCTTCATCTGCAGTGCTTTCACTCAAAGGCACAGAAATAAATCCATCTGTTAAATAGACTCTAAATTCACATGTATTAAAAATATCCTCCAGGGTATTTTGCCTATGTGGGTGAGGAGGTGTGAGCCAGGGAGGGTGGAGGAGGAGCAGCAAACTGGGGAAGTCAGCAAGATTTGTCATATTGTAGCTACTCTCTGCTTGGGAATTATCCTTCTCTCATCCTTTCATTTAGGATGAGTGTCCTAATTTGTAGCTGAGGAAGTTCGGAAAAAGGGAGTTGAAAGTCTTTCATTAGATACATGTGACTGCAGGCACAGTATTGGGTTCTTTTGCACTAAAAGGGTGCAGGCACTCTCAGGAAAGGGCAGAGCAGTGTTGGCTGTACGATACACAAGGCATGCAGATGATTAACATAATGAAAATAATTAGCAATCGTTAACTGAGTGCATCCAAGCCTCTGAGAACAGCCCACCTCAGAAGCAATATGAAGCCAAAAGAGAGGGTAAGGTACCATCCTCGGCACTCGCATTATTTCAGTTCAGCAGCAAATTCTACATGGATAGAATGGCATATTTTCCTGCTGCACTTTGCAGGGGCTTTCCATTCCATAACACAGAGCAGGAGTCTTCCTTTGGAGCAGCCATTCTCAGGGACTCTGTATGGTCAGGTACATAATCAAGGGTCAAATGAAGACTGGAGAACACAGGGGCCTGCTGCTGAACGGTGCAGGGGACCACAGAAAAGGCTGATGTACTCTGTGCCCTCCTTCAGTATTTACTGGAATCTTTACAATATTTTCCAGCAGTGTTTTTCAACCAGACTGCTCCAAGAGGTGTCAAACCCAGCAGGATCCTTTGAGGCAAATCAGATTATTTCAAGTCTGGACCTCGATTGCTGGAGATGATTACATCTTGTACTGAAAGCATTGTTGACACAATCCCATTTACTCTCAGTGACTTAACCTCCTTCTCTCTGGGCTGTCTCTTCTGCTCTTCCTGGCACGGTACCTCAGCAAATTCTGCCACCATGTCTCGTCTTGAAGCAATGCTTGCTGCACAGTTTCTTGAACCAACACCTCCAGCAGCAGCTTGACTTCCGTGTAAAGTCTCCCTGACTGTCCCTCAGGATTCCCAAGCAGCTGCAATTCCCAGCAGGGAGCTAGGGCCTGGACAGAAACCTCCAGGCTTCCTGAGGGAGCCCATGCCTCAGGGCTTGGTTCTCCTCACTCTCCTGTCCAGGCCCTGACAGTAGGGTTGGCAGAGAGTAGGGGGGCACTGGGACCAGCTGGGCTGAAAGCACAGCAGATGGGAGAAAGAGGAGCATGAGAAGAAGCACAGGAGGAGCAAAGTGGACATTAGGGTGATTTACTCCTTATTGAAGGGGTCAGAGCAGGCATTTGCCCCTTCCTAGAGCTCGTCCACGATAATTTTTCTCCAGAGTGTAAAATAAAGTAGTAGCTGATCTTTTCAGTCAGACTGGGTCCTGTTCATGTGCAGCTCTCATGCATGAAGTACAGTGTGCTGTAGGGGCCCCTGAATGAAACAGGCCAACTTTTCAACTGAAAGGTGTAGTGATACACCAGCACTGTGTTCATACTATCCTCAGGAATATGTTTGGTTTGAAACACAATCACCTAAAATGTTAGAATTAATTTTAAGTACTTAATTCCCTGAAGCCTCATTTCTGTTTCTTCCATTTTCCCTATTATATTGCAGAAAACCATAGAGGTTTGAAGGGTTTTCAAATTAACCCTATTTTTAAATTGTGGAATGCCATTAGTTTGCTCTGGCACTGCAAAAAAACCTACATGATAGCGTGGACCAAAACTTGTACAGGGTAATTGATGCATTGCATAACTGCTTCTCCCATAGCAAAGCCTCCGTGTAGTGCCTAACCTCTGGCACTTGGGGGTGTCTTCTGACAAAATATGTCTCTGGCTTGCTACAGCGTGGTTAAAATGTGCCAGCAGTAGCTCTCTACAGTAAAGATCATTGATGTTGCACGGGAATTTCCTCTGTTTCTATCAAGTAAGCAGTCCCTGAAGTCAGCTGCATCTGGCCTCCTGTTTCCACACCAGATTGCCAGTGATGTGCTGAGGATGTGTCTCTGATCAGCAAGGGATGTCCCAGGCCTTCTCAGCATGCTGCCTTTTCCTTCAGAAAGTACTGACAGAAGTACTTCTGCTTGGCATGTGGTAATTTCATCCAAAGCCAATGATTTGAGGAAGGTGGCTTTGCATGTGTCTCCGGTAAAAGTGCTCAGCACATACTAGGCACATTTTTCTTCATGGGTCATCTGACCCTTATGCAGTTTCCCTTTTTTGCATCTTCCTTTGCTGTAGGATGGGCTGTCTACAACCAGGGGGTGGCTGGGCACTGGAGCAGGCTCTCCAGGGCAGTGGTCACAGCACCAGCCTGACAGAAAGAGTTCAGGAAGTGTTTGTACGACGCTCTCAGGCACATGGTGTGACTCTTGGGGTGTCCCGTGCTGAGCCGGGAGTTGGACCCGATGATCCTTGTGGATCCCTCTCAACTCAGCATGTTCTGTGATTCTGTGATTCTGTGATGTAGTGCAGACTGTGCAATTCCATGTGTATCCCGTCTGCTACAGAAGCATGCTCACATCTAGATATTAAAGTTGTGCCACATGTCATGCCTCTCTTTAAGCAAGAAGGACAACTTCAGCAGGAGATTAAATTAAATTAAAATCTAATGTTTTCAGATGGTCAGGAGCTCAGCACAGGGCTTTTCTGTTTGCACAGTGTCTTCACAATTAAGGTATGGGTACCATGCAGGACAAATAGGCATTGACTGAATAGCATTAGCTAATGCAAATAGGCATTAGCACTTACATCAATCCGGTAGCTTGAAACCACTGTAAGATTAGTGAAAGCAATCTTTTGAAGCTTCTGCCTACTCCCAGTGAGCATGGACTGTCTGGAGTCCAAAAGGATGATCTCTAGTATTCACTTTTTCTTACATCTTTACACTTTGTAAACTTTTTCAAAGTTTTTTGAACCTGTGAAATATACAAAGGGCATGCTGTAAAGAAAGCTGATTTCTTCTAAAGAGGAAAATCTGCCCTGCCTTCATCAGAGTGTCACAGAGGATGAGCAAGTAAGATTTAACATTTGCACAGACCCATGTACTCCATAGGCTGGGGCATGTATCACACATCCTCACTGCCATGTAAAAAGTTTGTTTTCCTCTCTCTCCTTGTACTCACAGATAAACAGAAAGAGTAAAAATCATTCTGCACTGTAATATTCAAAGTGATCCAATCTAGATGTGTGCACAGAGAAAAGAAGCCCCGTAGATCCATCACTCTGGACTCTAGTGTTTAGTGCTTCAATTTCTCAGCAGTTCTTCACAGAGAGTACCCAGCTCCAGGACAGGTAGGATGAAAGTACCAGCTGAACTTCTGTCACCCATAAAGTGCTGTATCCCACGATGACTATGCAGGCAAGCAAGGAGTTTTGCAAAGCAATTTCTTCATTGCTGAGCTGCAAGTTAAAGGTTTTATGCTGGGCTCTGGCTCTTTTGGTTGGTCCATTTCAGAGTTTCACAGTATTTGGGACTGGGCAACCATGGATGTATGGAAGGACTGGGGAATGAGAGGCTGGAGTGAAACCCCACAGAAAGGGACCTGGGGGTCCTGGTCAAGGGCAAGTAGAACGTGAGTCAGCAGTTCTCTGGCACTCAGGAGGGCCAAGAGTGTCCTGGGGGGCATCAGGCACAGCATCACCAGCCGGGCAAGGGAGGGGATTGTCCTGCTCTGGTCTGAGCTGGGGCGGCCTCACCTCGAGTGCTGGGGGCAGTTTTGGGTGCCACAACATGAGAAAGACGTTAAACTGTTAGAGAGTGTCCAAAGGAGCATTACGAGGATAGTGAAGGGTCTGGAGGGGAAGCCACATGAGGAGTGGCTGAGGTCATTTGGTCTGTTCAGCCTGGAGAAGAGGAGACTGAGGGGAGACCTCTTCACAGTTTACAACTTGGTCATGAGGGGAAGAGGAGGGGCAGGCACTGATCTCTTCTCTGTGGTGACCAGTGACAGGACTCGAGGGAATGGCCTGAATTTGTGTCAGGGGACATTTAAGTTGGATATTAGGAAATGGTTTTTCACCCAGAGGATGGTTGGGCACTGGAACAGCTCCTCAGGGCGGTGGGCACAGCACCAGCCTGACAGAGTTCAAGAAGCGTTTGGCCAATGCTCTCAGGCACTGGCCAAATGGTGTGACTCTGACGATGTCCTGTGCAGGGCTAAGAGCTGGACTGAGTGATCCTTATGTGCCCTTTCCAACTCGGCAAATTCTTTGGTTCTGTGATCTTGTAGCCCAGTTGTCTGAGAGGTGTGTGCTCCTGTCCTCAAAGGACTCTGGCTGCATACTTGTGAATTTATTGTCATTAGTTAGCTCTGTGACACAAGCTGCTGCCCCCTCATTTTGTTTAGTGCTTCTTTTAAGACTGATATAATGAGGCACTTGTCCAAGAGCAGCACAACCCAAGGAAAAATATAATTAGGCCTAAGTGGAACTTTCTTCCAGCCACAAACCAACTGAAAACAAGTAACTTCAAGATCTACCTTCATCTATGCTAGTAATTTAAACAAGCTACAAAACATTTCTTCTGTTTCCCTGAAAAGGTGAATTCCTTTTAATTCCCGCAGTACTTAAATTAATTTCACACATACCAGGTGCATTTTCTTTAAGAGATTATCAGTTTGTAGGTATCTGCTTAAGTTCAGGGTAATTTTCTCAATTTATATTTTGCTCTGCTTTTTTATGAGATGTTACCGCTGTCCCTTATTTTTTTCTCTGTCCTTAGATGTCACGTCCACATCAACACTTTCATACAGTTTAAAAATAGACTCACATTTATATTTCAAGTAAAGTTTTAATTCCATAATTTCTTCCTTCACAAAAAATTGTTTTGAATCTGTGTTCTTCCCAATGCACTCAAATCTTTGAAAGTCAGAACGACATCTTGATTTAACTAGCAATCTATTGCAAAAGCCTGTGTTTTCAGACTTGCAAAAGATCTAAGTCACCACTGTAAGTAGCAGAGGGTCTGGGGGGAAAAAAAAGAAGAAAATAAAAAAAAAGGAAAAAGAAAGAAGGGTTTATCAATATTAGGTAGCAAGATAAAACCATGAATAGACAGAAACTCTTTGTTGTTTACACCCCATGCCTCCAGAACCTCCCAGCATGGCTCAGCCTGTCTGGTAACAGGTCCCATTGCATTTCCAGGGATCTCATTGCTGAACTCAATGTAACAGTAGTTGGTGAGGGGTTTTGTCATGCATGTCATGAAACAGAGACTTAGCTTGAAGGGTATAAAATATGCATGTCATGGATATAACTTCCAGCATTTAGCAAAATTGGCTGAATGCAATATACCGGTTGCAGATGAAAGAACTTGTGATACATTTAATGATGAAATGAAAGACAGGAACCTTACACAGATGTTAGTTTGGAAAGGGCAGAACTAAGTGGATCTTCTTCCTACTGATCTTCTACCTATTATTCTTCTTCACAGTTTTCTTTCTCTTTACATGAGTATATCACAGCTTCTCCTATGGTTTAAAAAGGGTCGGGGTATGATCTGATACCCAGACCTTTCCATAAAAAGGAGTATAATTTTTCTTTTATAATTTGAGGTATAGGAATAAGTATGGTAGACTCATCTTCCAAAGTAAGTATGTCCCTTGCATGACTAGTATAATTCTATATGAGACAAGACTGAAATATAGACTTCCTTGAGCAAAGGAACTTGTCTTTGGAGAAAAAATAAAAAAATCTCAGGCCATTTTAGGAGATCAGTAAAGTCATGAACAAACAGCTATGAAAGGCAGTCCAGGTTGGTCACAAAGATGCCAAAGGGACTCATGTAAAATCAGTCTGAAAATCTGATGCCTTCACCTAGCTGGGTTTATGTGGCAAAAGCTTTCCTGAGTCTCTCTTGGCTTGGAGGCTGGCCAGTTCACCAAGGCCACCACGTACTCACACCGACAGGATGTTGCTTGTGCAGGGCCAAAGGACAGGGAATGCAGCACTGTGCTTCTTGTGTCGTGCTTTTCTGGAACCAAGATTTACCACATGGGAAACAGAAGCACTTAGCAACTTGTTCATATGGTAAAAAGCAAACATTTGTAAAATGGGACAACTGATAAAAGCTGAGTCAGACATTGGGAAGCTGTGGATGGGCCAGAGTATGCGTCCTACACAGGGGTTAAATTATTGCCCAAAATTACTGGAGGTGCTTATCTATTCCCCTTTTAAAAGAATCTAGATTTTAAAGACAAAATTTGAAAGAAAATTGTTGAAGCTGAAGCAGGAAAGGGGCTGAGACCTTTCTTAGTTAAACCTGTGTAAGAGGGAGGGTGAATTACTGCAGCACATGCCCAGACATGCAGTGAGCCAGAATTGTTATGACCATGCTGTCCCACGGGGTGCTTCCTGCAGTGGGGGGTTCTTGATGTAACCAACACAAAGCAGATGCAGGATCCAGTCCCACCTGAAAATCCAAGCTCTCAGAAGCCATAAAGAGGAGCTACACTATATTTAAAAAAACCCAACAAACGAACCCCCCAATCATTTAGTCATTTTCATCCTGATTTTACAGTCCCAATAAGAAAGTATCTACAAATAATTTGAGAGCTATGAGTTTTTCACCAATTGAAAGGAAACAAGAAAAATCGTGAATTCCAGAGCAGAGAAAGTTCTCAAGAGTACTCAATGAATATTCCTGCTAAGCCCTTTCCCTCCAGGAAATGTGACACACTGAAAAATGTTTATAAGCTTGCAGCATTCCCCAGTACGTCAGATTTTGGATGTTAGAAAAAAAGTAGTCAGGAAAGACAAACAACCACATTCAGTTTAATTAAGTATGAACAGATGAGACTTTTCTGTCTTAGATGTCTGCCAATACTGAAGGGAGGAAGGGAGGAAGGGAGGAAGGGAGGAAGGGAGGAAGGGAGGGAGGAAGGGAGAGAGGGAGGGAGGAAGGAAGGAAGGAAGGAAACATTGAAAAAAGCTTCAGTTAAGAAAGGAAGACTCTTGTGTGACAAAACAAAGGTGATCAGTGTGTGTAGGAAATTTGGCAGACTTGAAAAGTACACAGAAAATGGTAAAGCATTAGTGTTGTTTCCGCACTTAGAATGAAGCCCTCTCCTGATAGAGAATTAAGTCATCCTCTAGCTCATGTGGTGCTTAACAACAACTGCCACCAAGTGAATTACAAAGACGGTCCGTGCTGGAAAACTGTAACCTGGGGCTTCATTCTGGGCCAGGGAGCTGCTGTCTCTCTAATGCGTGGGCAGGAAGGTGTTTTTAGTGGCATCAGCTACAGCTTTGCTCCGACACAGAAAAATTTACTATGCTAACACTAATATACTCAGATGACAAACAGTTTGTTCCCTTTCTTGTTGTAGGTACTTAGGAGAGAAAGAAAGCATTGTGTGCACACAGCATGATCAGTTAGTCTGGAGAAATGCCATTGTTCTCACAAGTCTGAGAGTGCTTAGAGAACTGTGTTTGTGTTCTTGCACCCTTTGTACCCACACAACATTTCCTGCTTTTGCAATGTAACAGAAGTATGGGGAAGTATTGGGAACCCTGCACACATTACCTCCAAAGTCATGAGAATTTCTATGCTTAAAAGGTAAGAGGATAAAAAGTGGGAAAACTTGAAAACTGTGTTCTCAAAAGAAGTTATTTTTTTCCCAGCAAATGTTACCAATAATTTGGGAATGGAGTGTATTGAAATGAAAGATAGATGGCTAATCATGTCCTTCCCAGTCCTTGCTCCCTCTCCATCCAGCAAACAGATAGGGCAACTTTCTATGACTCAACCAGGAACTCAAAGAAGGATCATGCATAGCACCACACTGCACAGAGGTATTTCTTTCGTTTCATTTTCTCCAGACTCTTTTATTTCCCTACTCATCAGCAATGAGGAAAGGGGGAGAGGAGAAGTCAGTCTTGCAGCAATAAAAATACATCACACATAAATAACCACTGATGGTAAAAAGCTGCTAACAAGAGAGGTACCTACAGGAAAAGATCGGTAAATCCCTGTACCACAGACCACGCTAGGTTTCCGAGAGGAAAACTAAAAAGGATGAAGATTTGTTTGATGGCGTGTGTGGAAGAGAGCCCTTCGCTCTCCCAGCGCTGCGGTGCCCTGCAGGACTGCACAGCCTCCCGGGCCGTCGGAGCACAGCAGAACGGCCAGAGCACCGCCCGAAGGGCAGCTCCTGCTAGTACAGCACAGCCGGCAAAAACGAGCCTTCTGCGCTTTTTATTCCCCCTCACGACATTTTTATGTCCAGTCACACGACTCAGTTTAAAACTAAAATAGATTATCTCACTGATGTTAGCCAGGCAAGTGTTAAGAGTGCAAGTTTTGCTTTGTGCTTGCTGGCAAAACAGCAACCTTTGCCTTTCTAGGGTTTGTTCTCTCTTCCAATCTGATGCCTTTTCTATAGGTTAGAGGGATTCACTGGTCTCTTTGAAATATTTTTTTTCCTTAGGGGAATTAACATCTTTACCCATTTTATAGTTTTCCAGTGTAAACAAGGGAAGTTCTCTGAAAGCCAATTCTGAAACACATACTTTTTTTTTTTTTTTCCTGCCTCTAGGTATCTTGGCAGACCTTATGTGTTGGAAACAGAGGTATGTGCTCCAAGAGCATGAGGGGCTTGTCTCTGGCCCAGCTGACCCCAGGGAGGACAAGGGGCAAAACCACCTCCAAACCAGATCAAAAGAGAGGAAACAGAAGGAACACAGATTTTCTCCTCTTTATGCAATAACTCCTATCCTGTTTGAAAGTAATGAGTCAGCTAAGTTACCTGATATTATAATGTTCTCTCTCAAAATGTCGATTTTAATATGTCATTGACCTGTGGTGTGCTGGGCATCACTCAACTGCATACAGGACACAGTAGAAACATCACTATTGCTGCTACTTCTAGTCAATATTGGTAACATGCTCTTACACAGAACTATTGTTACTGTCCCCAGACACCTCTAACAGGATGTAGCAGGAATAGGAGAAGTCCTAAGATGTCCCTTACAAATCATCATAAGGTTTTCAGAGTTCTTAATTTCAGGCCAGGTAGAAAAGAAAAGAAGTTATTCAGGTACTTCTGCCAGGTAATGTATTTACTTTGTCTTTTACATTTGATTTGAATGGAGAGATTGTCCAGAAAATACTGTAGATTCAGTGGATTTCATGCGTTTATATTGATACAGAAATCAGCCAGAGAAAAACTTTCTAACATATTTTTGAGTATTAGAAATCAGGCCTTTTTTATCCTTAAACTTCTTTAATTGAGTGACCTGGAATTGGGTAAACAAAGTTTTTATCATACAAACTGATTACATATTCATTAACTACCCCTGATTACTTGATGTATACATATTACTTTCTTTACAGACTCACACCCCTCGTTAAAAGTCCTTATATGGTTCTTTGGGGTCTTCTTTGGTGGTCTCCAGCATATGGTGTCTTTCTATGTGGCTGTTCCTTGACCCCTGTTTTTGAGTAAGTGCAATATCATTGTTTTGCATAACTTCTACTTTGTTAGGCTTGCAGAGCTGTGCTGGTGTCCTGCTTGCATTTTGCATGACTTCTGTTTTGTCTGCTTCTCCAAGGCTACATTGTTCCCTGTATTTGATAAGAATGAAATGTTGTTTTGTTCTACCATCCTTATCAAGCGAGTAAAATGCTGTTCTGTTCTACTGTCCTTATCAATATGAATAGTATGATCATCCACCGTAGCAGATGAGTTGCTATTAAAAATATGAGAACCTTCATGGTTTGGGGGCACAAGTCAGATTGCTGAATAGCATGATTTACAAAAGACTGTTCCAAAGATAACCATGTCAATGTGTCCCTTTGAGATATCTAAAGCATTTCTTGGTCAGAGCTGATCACTTATCTGATCCAACACAGCACTTTCTGTGGCCCTGGATTTTTATGTATGCTGTCAAGCAATAGTATTTTTTATATTTTTTCCAAAAATTCAATCAAAATGTAAGGCTACCCTATAAAACCCCTTCTGTTAGGAGAAAAGGGTTAAAAGTGGAAGAATGATGAGAAGGATGGTAGATTAGCTCAAGTGACTTTGCAGCTGGGAATGCCAAGGCCTGGAGAATAACAGTGTGGGGAGCCCCAAATATTATACCTACTACTGTTTATTCTCTGACTGTTTTGAGAAATAGAATTCCTGTGTAGAGATAGCATAGATGTTTGGAGAGACTTGGAGGCAGTCTCATGCACCTGCTTGAGAACTCTCTGTGGGGGGAAAGAGGATCAAAGCTCAGAGATCAAAAAAACCAGAGAGGAGATCACAACATGGTGGTAAATACGTGTGCACATACCCTTGAGAAACTGGTGGAAACAGCAGACCCACTGCCTGCCACCGCCAGCTTGGACTGAGCCTGACAGTGCCTGTGTTCCTGCTTGACTGTCTCTGCCCAGGTCTTGCCTTGCAATCCCCCTGGTTAGCGAAGTAATGAAATAAATTTACCCTTTCTTTGCATTTCAGCCGTGGTTTTGTGGTTGTTCCAGCTGCATAGTTCTTGCCCATGTCGACGCACACACATCCTTCACTTCACACATCACTTTGAAAACATATTTCTTCTCCGTTAATACAGGATTTGACAAACAGAGTAGTATGGGAAATTGTTGGGAGGAAAAGGTTAAAAGTGCAAGATTTGACGAGGAGGATGATAGGTTTGCTCGAAGTGACCTTGTGGCTGGGCAGGCTCAGAATATCCATGTGGGAAACTTCACCTATTTACTGCTGATTATCCTCTGTGTGTTTTGAGAAGCAGAACTTCTGTAGAGATAATATAGAAGCTATCAGAAACTTAGGAGGCACCTTTCACAGACAGACTTGAGTCTCCTGCTGGGACAGAGCTCAAAAAGCTCAGAGGTCACAAAAGCACAGCATTGTGATAAACCGCAGGTGCATGAGGCCCGTTCCTACCCCAGGCAGGCAGTGGGTCCCCCTGCCCCACTGGGATCGGACCCAGCCTCACCGTGCCTGCTACCTCATTCCCTGCCTTTCTACAGCACAGTGGTGTCTAGGGACTCTTCAGTTAGTGACCTAATGAAATAATTCTACTCTTTGAATTTCAGCTGTGGTTTGGTGATCGCCTTGGTTACTTGCACGCATCAATTCACACGGAAATACAGCGGGTTTATTTAGATCTCACATTTAACTCAACAAGAAAGTTTTAAGTTGTCCTTTAAATAAGTTGATCGGAAGTTTTCTTGATCTGAGACATACTTAGAGTTTATAGGGTTTCTTTCAATCCAGTTTGATTTACAAACATATTATTATTTCTCAATTCCTGTATTCACATAACTCTCAGCTGAGTATTTTATTTGGACCGAAAAATGCATAAAATATTTCTATTGCAATTACAAAATACATTTTCCTCCTGAGTCCAAGCAATGCAATCATTTGGGTAGTTTGTAATAGGTCAGTTTTGACAGGTGTGAAACTACGAATGAAAGTAATACCGGGGCCAGGGCAGAGAAGGCATTTTCTAGAAATATCTTCGTGTAAATATATTACTTGTCTTAGCAGGGAATTTATTTTAAAACAAATAACCACTGGAAAAATAAGTAATACAAACTCCTGATGCTGATTACATAAACATCACACTTCTTTAAAAACCTTTTCCCCTGTAAAAATAGCCTTTTGAAGGCCTGATGGGAAAAAGTCCTCAGCTGTATATCTTTATAGCCTGGATTTGGGCATCCGTTTTATTTCCAGAGAAGTAAAGTGCTGCTCACCTGTTGTACTTGCTTGGCTCCTACGCAGCTACAGTGGTTCATGTCTGGCAACCTCAGCAGTATTGTAAAATACAATAGCTGTGTCCCAGGTCGACAGCAATGTCTTTAATGAAGAATTGCTGGTCACCAGTGAACTTTCTGAGGAAGCAGACCTAACCCACTGAAAACCACTCAGACTTACTCAGTTAATCTTTTTGGTATCAAATTTTAAAAGCACATACCACTTTGATTCACATACATAGTTCTTGCATTCTGCAGTCATAATGCACCCCTCTGTTAGAGAAATTAACTCTTTTCCCTCTTTTTACTAGCTTTATCTGCCATTTTATTTCTAGCTTTAGTTGAAGAATCATTTGAATACTGTTTTAAACACAGATTTTTGGAAAGATTCCTGTAAGCCCAGTAGGTCCTAGGAAGTAAGTTTCTGCAGATGCCAGATATAGACAATCAGCTGGAGACTGGCTGCCTTTGCCTGTGACAAGGAGTACCACTGGTGAGTTCTCACGTTAGGCATTGCTTTCTTCAGCACACCACGCTGACTTGATCTGCCTCAACAATTACAATCATCTACTAACAGGACAACTTGAAATTAAACTCACTCTAGATCATCAATCTTGCAGAACGCTCCCAGTGCCCGTAGCCTGGAGTGCCAGCTGCAGGTTCTGCCCCGGCTGGTGGGAAACGGCTGCAGCCACAAACAATGAGCTGTGAAGGGGCACCGACCTCCTGCCTAACAAAGGGCACAGTCCTGCAATGCCAGCCCTCACCCAGAGCCTCTGCAGGACCCAGGGAACAGCGAGAAGACCCCAGACTAAATAAAACCATTGGACCAAGAAGCACAAGAAGAGGACGTGAAGAGTGTGTGAAGAGTGGGTTCAATGACTGCAAGGGTCAGGGGTTCCTTTATTCAGGGTCCCTCCCGGGGCACCCACATTGTGCTCTTATTATGTTGCTTCTCCACAATTTATTACTTAGAGGAACCAGAGGTCTGAGACTCTGCTATAGGAAACCCAGGGTCGAGCAGGACACAGAAACTTGTGTGACAGTGTGGGTGTGAGGTGTGGAGAGAGTCAAACTGGGCACCCATTGCTTCACTGGAGCCACCCGCTGCTAAGGGGCTTTGGTCCCAGCAGTTAAAATCTTGGATGGTGTGACTCTGACTCCCAGAGTGACATCTGAATGATCATACAAGAAAATGTGTTTAGTAATCAGAATATGTCTACGACATCAGTATTTGAAAGCTCATTTTGGATACAACTCAACCAAAACCAGCTCAGCCAACAAGGAAAGATGTTCTGCTGGATTTCATATTCACCAATCACTAGGTGCTTTTTGGAAATGTGAATCTGAACGTGTCGTGACTGAGTGTTTTAAGATCACTGTGTGATCGAGTGTTTCAAGAACAGCCTTATCTGCAGTGAGCATGAGATTGTGGAGTTTAGGGTCCTGAGGCCAGTGAGGAGGGTAAAAAGCAAGATTATAACCCTAGACTTCAGGAGATCAGACTCCGATCTCTCCAAAGATCTGCCTGAAGGGTCCCACAGGATGAGCTTCTGAAGGGAAGACAGGCCCAAGATAGCTGGTTAATATTCAAGGGTTGCCTCCTCCAAACTCAAGAGCAGTGCCTCCCAACAAACTCCAGGCAAAAATATCAGGAGGCCTGCAAGGATGACCATGGAGCTTCTGGCCATGGAAGCATATAGAAGGTGGAAACAAGGACAGATAAACTTAGAGAAATACAGAAATATTGTCCAAACACCCAAGGAGGGAACTAGGAAAGCAAAAGCCCAAATAGACTTTAATGCAGCAAGGATGTCAAAGAAAGAAGGGTAAGTACATATAATAAGTACATATAATAAGTATATAAGTACATAGGTGATGAAAAGAAGACTAGGGAAAAGGTGAGCTCATTGCTCAAAGGTACCTGATTCTGCAGGACATGGAAAAGGCCGAATTACTGAAATCATGCTCAGTCTTTACTAGAGAGGACGGCCTTCAGAGTTCTCAGATCTCAGAGACCATGGGGGAAGTCTGGAGCAAGAGAGATGTATCCTTTTTGGAAGAGAATCACGTAATACTTGACTAAACTGGACTTACAGAAGTCCACATGCTATGATGCATAAGCACCTGTGAGTTCTAAGGGAACTGGCAGATGTCATTGTGAGGCCACTCCCAAAAATCCTTGGTCGTGGTAACTAGAAGTGTCTGATGACTGTAAACTGGAGGAGCTGGGACTGTTCAGCAGGACAAAAGAAAGCTGAAGGGGAATCCCATCAATGGATATAAATACAGCAAGGGAGGGTACAAAGAAGATGGAGCCAGGTGCAGTGATGCTCAGTGACAGGCTGAAAGGCAATGACAAGCTGAAACCCAGAAGAGTCCCTCTGAACATCAGGAAACACTTTTGTACTGTGAGGTTGACTAAGCACTGGCACAGATTGCTCAGGGAGGTTGTGGAGTCTCCATCTTTGGAGAGATTCAAAAGCCATCTGGACATGATCCAGAGCGACACTCCCTAAGTGGCCCTGCTTGAGCAGGAGTGCTGGACTAGATGACCTCAAGAGATCCCTTCCAGTGTCAACCAGTCTGTGATTCTCTGATTCTGTGAAATACAATGCATAGGTTTGGATCTCCTCCTGACCTATTTAAATGGTTTTGGATACCAAAATAGGACTCATTGTTCTCATGGGACTGCGCTTCCCCGCCCAGCCTAGAAAGGCAGAAATGACTTTTTTCAGGCTCCATTGGTACTTCTGTTTCTCAGCTAAAGCAAGAAAGCACAGTGAGTGACATGACTGATAATAAGAAGTCAAAATTTTTAAAAAGGAGAAATATTAGCACAACAATGCAGACCCGAATAATGCCAAGCTGCAAACTTATATGGATAGGACACCAAACTTTGGTGTCCTAACCAAAGCAGCCCTTAATTCCCAGTAAGAATTGCCTGAGCCACGAAGAAGCAGTGCTTCCCTGAGAAAAGTGATGAAGCAGATGGCATCATGTTTAGCTTTCTGAAGGTGCTATGAGGACTTGTGTGGTTTGCACTCTACAATGTAAAATTCATTTGTATACTACCAGAGGATTTGTAATTGTAAATTGCACACAGGATTAACTATCAAATAAGAAATACTGTTGAGATAATGAGGGTTAATGACAGTATAAAACCTCATATTAATTTTATAGCAATTATAACTTTAAGAATGGTCTGAACATTTTAATGCAGAAAGGCTGGCTACTTTAACACATGATCCCTGTGGGTCCCTTCCAGTTCAGAATATTCATTACCTCCTGTTTGCTGAGCTATTGTGTTTATACAATATTAGCACTTAATGCTCTTATTAGCACAAATGCATTCTTCAGCACAATGCCACATCCAATGTGTTAGAAATAGTGCCAAACAAGGGAGAGTTTAATTGACAAGGAGTAAAAAGGATTACCCCCTTTTCATTTACAGATTTGCTTAGGTAAAGGCAGCTAATTTTCCTTGCTCTTTACATACGGCTTTCATGAGGCAAAATTTATTTGGAACATATTACTACACGTATTTCCTTGTTTTTCCTTATTTTTCTTGTTCAGATTAGGTGTAAGCAAGTATAAAAGTCTTCCCTCGATATGATATCACAGAAATCATTAAGATTAGCATGCTCCTCAGGCATATATTTTCTGGCTACATTAGGATTCTAGCGTGAAGTGACGTCAATTAAATTCCATTTTTACTTGATCTGCGTGATTAGCTGCGAGATAAGGACTCAGTAGGAAATGTGGAAAAACTTTATATTCACCTCCATGTACAGAGGTTACTTTTTGGTTAGCTGGTCAGCACTGGTTGCTGTTTCTGTAAAGCTTAGTAGCTCCAGGAATTATATTAAAACGTGGTATTTTGAAAAAATGGCTGAGGTCTCCGGTCATAGCATTTTGAAATATTTCACATTTGTGATGAACAACTGGCCTATTTGAAAAAAAACAAGGCAAAATCCTCCACATACTAAACAAAAAAATCGTTCCCTTTCTCCCATGTTTTCTCTGTATCCTCCCGTCCCCAGATATAAAGTACAATTTAAATACAGAAGCAACATCACATTGAGAAAGGAACTTTTTCCCGAGGAACTCTTCCTTTCCACAGGTAGTAAGCACAGCCAAAAAAGCAATATACTAGGAAAATTCTGTATTTTATATTGTAAAGGCCAGAGTTATTCTTTGTGACATTTTAATAGATACTAGTGATACGTTGTGCTTGCTTCACACTACTGATATTTTAAGTGCAACACGTAAGTAAAAAAAGGGTGATAGAAATATTTATCGCACTTCCTAAACATGTATGCTGCTCTTTGCTCAAAGATCTCAAGCTGTGATGAAGTAGAAGGGCATGCAGGTAGCAGATGGACTATTTCCTGAAATTGCCAGAGTGCCTGAAGAAAGAAGGGCATGGGCCATTCCTCCTAAACTACTCATGCCACACCGCAGCCCCCACGGGGGGCAGGCAGGCAACTGCTCCAGCTCATTTTCAGGGCTCCTGGGATACTTCTGACCATCTAGCCCAGCTAAAAGCTGCATTGGCTGTGAACCTCCCACATTTTCCCTTTTCTCTGAGAAATTATTTTCTCACATCAACTGATTAAATGTGTTGTTCTCATGACCCCCCAAAAGATTCACTGTGTGTCTGCCTAGGAGAATAAAGGGATGTAACAATTTTCTCTGACCCAGTGGTCACTCCATCAGTGATCATTACGAAAGCAAACCTACAGGAATACCAGAGTTTTAGGAGTTTTAGTTCTGTTTGTTCTCAAGCCAGTGAAATACCTAGGTTTTCTGATCAATTTCAGAATTTGACCACAATCTAGGAAAATGCTAAATAAACTAGCAAGCATGGGATCCAGACCTACTGCTGAAGTTTAATAATACTCACATGAAAATTCACCAGAAACTGACAACTTACCACCATACATCTGCATTTTTATTTTATTCACCTTTTTCTATATTTGCAGCTTTGTCAGAGATTAATGAAAGTTACCCAGTTCCTACTTTACTTCTTTTCATAAAAATACTGCATATGCCAATTAAACAGAAACTGCAAAAAAAGAGAGCTTATTACAATTTCCTTTCCTTCCTTGAGATGGTCTTGAAAACCCATCTGTTCTGGGAAGTACTCCACCTGTGAGCAGATGCCTCCCTGGCTTGTGCTTTATTTGCTTGTGTGCGTTAAACTGGATGTTCTTTGCCAGCAGGTCTGCTAACCACATTATTGTGCTACCTTTATTGGAGACGGCTGTATTTACACTAATAGCACCACTAGTTCTGTATTGTTCTGTGTCAGAGAGAAGAAAGAAACGTGCTGTGAAACTGCCCAACAGCCCACTACAATGTGAGCCCTGTAATAGGACTTTACAGCAGTAAAAATTGCAGCAATCATGCTCATGCAACGGTGGTTGTGAACACAAGTCAGGACACCAGCAATGGGAATCACAGTATCTCAGGTTATTTTTTCTTCTTCTATAACAGAAAGCAGCAGAAATTCATTTGGCATTTTGATATTGAACATTCTCTGTTTCAATTATCCACACACTTTACTAAGGCAGAGTAATGGTGTAACTGCACTGCTTTGCTCAACACGTGATGTAGCTTAGTGATTAGAAAACAAGGAGAAAAGTCACAAGGGACTAAGTCCTGTGATTGCTGGAGTCAAAGCAAAAAACCCTATGGGTTTTAATGGAAAAGGATAAAGCTTGTGGAATGTAACCCACAGTGCTGAAACAAACTGATTAATACTAGACATTAGGCACTTTGCCTTTTATACCTCAGTATTATTATCAGCAATGTGACAGGGGAAGACGTCAAGCCTTTCACTTTGATTGTAAAGTTTTTTTGACATGATTAGGACTTCTTACCATGATCTGTATGATATTCCAGTGGTTTGGTGATAGCTTTGATCGCCCATCACCTAATTAAACATTATACCTTATTTGACTATGTTTCCTATGGCACACAGGAAAAGGAACAGCAAACCTGAGATGACAAGAGAGTCCTAACAGAGATATTATCCAATGCTTAAATAAAACAAGTAATGAAATACAACATTTTAAATAATGGAACCATTCTGTTTCAAAGCATGAAGCAGATTCCTGTGGGACATACCCAAAGCATATATTCCATGTGGGTAAAGAACATAGCTGTTTACAAAACAGATCAAAATTATTACAGCAGTCAACTAATCAGATCTCTCAGTGGATAACAATTTTACTCTGTGATAACTACATTAAATGCTTAATTACAGAGCCACAGTAGACAATTCAATGTAATTCCAAAACACCTTGCAGCAGCAAGACATCTCTCATGACATCAACTAAGAAAGCTATACTAGTCACTTACTGTTGTATAAATCTGATAAGAATAGTACTTGATGATTCCCAACAAGTTATTTAACCTTTAGATGATGACTGCCTGACTCAGACGACAGGACATATCCTCTCCAAGGAAAAATGATAGCTGTGCATCATGTTCTTGGAATACATTACAAACTGAAAGGATTTAAAATCTTTTACAGGTTGCACATCAACTGGATTATCTTTCCATAAATCCCGATACGTTCCATCTGTTTCCATCATGCCACTGAGGCTCTGGGCGACCACACAGTTGCTGACAACACAGCAGTACTACTCGAAAAACACACTTTGCTAGGACTGTACACATCCCCTCCTGTCAATCAAGGCCTGCCTGCGGAAGGTACAAGCCTACGTCCCCTGTGCGACTTGTAGACATAAACTCTTTCTGCTTGTCTTTTTAACCATGGAAGCCTCATGTCTTCAGAAGCAGTAACAGCTTGGACTCAACGTCACAGTGCTCTGCCTTCTTGAAGCTTTGCCTGAGTGCTGCTCACTAGAACTGGGGTTTGGGCTATTGAGCAGCCCCTCTTTCAGCCTCTAGTCCAGGCTGCTGCCTGTGCTCCCCAGCAGACAGGTGCTGTTTTAGCAGTACTGGGTACATGTAGTCACAGCTGTACATGCTTCCCTGACAGCCTTCTTGATCCCAGCAAGAGCAATCCTTTGACAACATACAAGAGTGGCACCCTAATTTCTCCCTTGCCTCATTTCTCCTGCTCACTTCTCCCCTAATTCTTCGCACAGTGCCACATAAAGCAGAAGTGTTGTGAGGATTTTGCGTAGCCTATGCATCTTCTGTGCACAGACGGAATTTCCTGTGCAGCTTATTCCTACAATTACCTAAACAAATTTCATTCCTAAACACTCAGGAACCCATGGAGAAAAAAAACTCCAAAGCAACACAAAACGAAACNAAAAAAACCCAAACCCCTATTCATTTCAGGCACCCAAGCACTGCAAAATGAAATGTATCACTGCTTTGAAATTTTCTGCCCTTCTCTCTTGAAAACATCTGCAACACCAACACGATTAAAAGACTGACTCCCAATAACAAAATGCAGTTTCAGTGTGCTAAAGGGAGAGCTGCTCACAAGAGCAGTGCCATGGCAACTGGAAATCTGCCGCCTCCTGCAAAGCCGGAGGTGGGACAGGGAGGGAGGAGCCTTGACAGGACTCTGCAGAAGACCAGGAGAAGCAGCAGCACCTGGGAATATCTGTGCAGGGCCATGACACTTGCAGCCATGCATCTAATGGTCTCACTGTCCGTGGAACTCTGCATTAGACAAACCTACAGGATCACTGTCTTCATATCCCAGCTGATGGGATTATTGTATGGGGACCGTGGCAATAATCCTGCTGTGCTTTGACTTTAAATTGAAATTTTAAGGAGTGCATTTAGAAATTCAGGAGGTCACACCTTACCACACAGAATTTAGCTTGATGGCCTCATAAGAAAACCCTCCGTGTTCAGGCAGCCAGACTATATCAGTGTTATTTCAGAAATGTTGCCTCCAAACAGATGAATACTTCAAAATTATCCAAAATAATGTCACTCTACCACTCTGCCATCCCAGCCTTTGCTGATTAGTTGTGCCTGATGACTGGAATAATAGTCTATTGCTGTTCCAGAAGACACAAGGTTATGGTTATTTTGAGAGTAAAAGCGGATTTTTCCTCTGCTCATTTTCCTGATATGCTTACTTTCTGTGTTAGGAAAATGATGATCTCCTCTCTGCCAAAGCTTTGCTCTCCCAGTAAAGCTGCTAGTCTCCTTTGTGATATTCAGTTCCCTACTTATAAATATTTGAAAATTGTGGGATTTCTTGGAAAATGAGTTAAACAAAATGTTTCAGGAACACTATCTACTCTATGCCAATTACACTTGCTGAGCATTTGGGAAATGTAATGTGGCATTGGCTACTTTGAATATTTTATCTGAGAATGGGTAGGAAAAAAATATAAACTTTGAGTATCCCAAAGCTTCATAAATATTTTTGGTTTTCTCAAAGCAGGTAGACTTCTCTAGGTATTCCCATGCACCTATGCAAAGAAGGGTTTAAAGGCCACCTCAACCAAATCACAGAATCACAGAATCACAGAATCAACTAGGTTGGAAAAGACCTTGGAGATCATCAGGTCCAACCTATGAAATGTATACTCTTTGTAGTCTTCTTACATGCAGCTTAATGACCCCACAAGAAGAAACCGAGAAGAAAAAAATCACAAGTTACAGCCCAGAGTTATTACCTTGGATACCAAAATATTGTGTGTTATAAGATGTATCAATAAAATCATGATCCTTTTAGCCTCTTTTCATCCTTTTCACATGCCTCTCCAAATTATGAACCTGAGATTATGTGTTTATCTCAATGCATAGCAGTGAAATGCCATTCTGATTAAAAACTCATCAGTTTGAGATGAGTTCATTTTGTTTATACTGGTAAGCAGAAGGAAAAAGAAGTTTTTGGTGTTCTGTCCTCTGATGTGAGACATAACCTCCCTTTGCTTTACTGGGAGTGCCATGAGCTTATCAAACCGTAAAATCTGACCTTTGCCTTTCTGAAGAATCAATCTCAGAATCCATTGTTTTGCCTTGTGTACATGTTCTCCCCTGGAGAGTCTGTATGATACTGTAATGTGACATTGTTTTATATATCTGAAAACAGGACTTGGGGTCACACACACACACACCACTATGAACACCTGCCACCTAATAACAGCTCATTGTTCATCTGGAAAAAAAAAGAAAAAAATAAAAAAAGACATGAAACTATGGAAAAATATTTCCCACATCCTTCAAACAGTTTAGCAAAGAAATAGGTTTTTTAAATGGATTTGAATTTTGTCCTGCTTTTAAAGGGAGAGCAGCTCTTTGAGTTGGGGATTTTGGGAGATCTCCCTTGCTGTTAAAATGCAATTGGAATGAAACTCTCCCTGTATGAAGGAGGACATAGCATCAGCACCATTGCAATTCTGGCTAATTACATAATCATACAGCTCTTACATGCAGACAAGTCTTATACTGAGTCAAAGTACAAGTTTACATGTACAAGATGAGAGGGTTCAAGCCTTTAATCAGATTACTGGCAGCAATTATTCAAGCCTTTCTTGCTCCTTTTCAATTTTCTTAACTTATTTGCATCTCTAGCTACTGTGTTTGTCATATGTGAGGTCTAGGCACTCAGAAATAAAGGGGTTTTTTTCACTTTCCATGTTAATTTGAACTTAATAGTATCTGCCAAGTAGCAGAGCTATGGAAAAGGGGGCTGAAATAGTCCCAGCTTCTCTGCAGTTAGGGAGTTATGAGATAGTTAATTACATTATGCTACTGATAGCAAGAAAAACAATGCACCGCTTCTACATTTTGTTTTTCCCTATCCTACCCTTCTTTCTCTTTCTGTCTCCCAATCTTTTCTTCTACTTCCATTTTCACTTTTCCTACAGCTATTTTTTTCTTATTTACCTAATCTTCCCTGCTAAATTCTCCTCTTTCAACAACACAGTTCTGTCTAATATTTATAGCCAGTACTATAAAATGTGGGTTAATAAGGCAACAGGATAAAATTGAAACGAGACAGATGGCTACTTTCACTCTATTTTAAATAACTACTTATGAAAAACTCTTCAATTTTCAAATTCTTTCTATAAGATAAAGAAGCAATAAAAAAAAAAAAAAGTGTACAGAGTTTAAAATATGCCTAAGGGAGTTGTTTGTCAAAGGATTTGCCATATGTTGAGTGCGCTTTAGAGGTGGTCCGGGGGCCAGATTTCACATATGACTCGCAGATAGGTGATGGGAGCATATGACAGAGGACTGGGTTTCTTAAGGAATGGATGGGTGGCCTGAGCTCACTTCTTTAGGCCCTTTAAAGACATGAATGGCTATCTAAAGTTAGACACTTAATGAAGAAAGGATGAAGCCCATCTTTCTTCCCAAAAGATTATTTAGAGAAATTGTGCAGATGAGGACTTGGGCAAAACTACACTTGTTAGGAAGGAGATTGATGAGCAGATTTGACAAAGAGCCTTTTTTAGTGCTTGGGACACTGCATGTGACTTCACTGCAAAAGGGATTTGTTCTTTACAATTTCCTTTAAAAAGTGGCAGTGCATTTAGCCTGAAGAGAAACTGAAGTTCTGCAAGAACAGTTGCTGCAGCCAGTAAGTTCTTAATGTGTCTCCTGCTTGCCGTGTGTGCTTTATCACCTCTGCACCGACAGAGCCAATATGGGGATGATGCTCTTTCTCACCTTTCTGACTGTACTTACATGACATTGGTACACTCCGAGTGCTCACATAAAGGCTGTTTCCTGACAGTGACTACTGATGTTGAATTACTTAGAAAGAACAATTGCAAGCATTATTCTGCTCCTTCAGTTGTGCAGCCTAAGCCTTATTAGCTGTTGTTTAATTAAAAATAATTTTGCACAGGCTAAAGACTGTAGCACTGTTTGCATGCACTCCCAGGGTTTTCTCCATGCTAAATCCATATGTGCAAACCACTTCATGTTTGTGTACATGGTCTTTCCTTAACCTGATTTTAAGAAGAGACTCTCCCCCCATACACACATCCCTTTTCATGTGGAATTCTCTTGACCTCTTCTCTCTTAACACCAATGATCAGAAATCTTGGGAATGAGGTCATGGTTTAGCAATGGGATTTAATTTCTTTCTGGCTCAGTAGTTCAAAAGCATCCCTGAATAAATAACAGCTTTTGATTACTATGTGAAGGATGCTAGTTGTGCTTATTCTGATTCTTCTTCTTATGATGCTGAATGACAAACTCTTAGTCCTTTGTTCAGTTTAAGAACTGCTCAGAAGAATTAAATCCTTCAGGAGTGATACCTCTGTGGCAGGGGTATATGGGTACACAGTATTCTGATTATTTAACAAGTCATTTTTACCTGAATAAATAAAAAATTCTACTTCTGGCTGTGTAAAGCCAGTAGGTACATTTAGTTCTAGACATCAAATAATAACAATTTAGATTCATGATTTTTTTTGTGAAATTTTATCAAATGGAAACTTGCTGAGGGATTAAACAGCAATCTTGTAAGTTTAGCTGTCAGACTTATTTGATAACTAATATCACTCACAGAAGAGGATTGGGGGATGGAAGAAAATGAATGTTTAGATTATAGTAATCAGTGCCCTTATTTCTGCGTTGAAGACTTTCAGACGTGAAAAATAAAATAATAAAAACTGTAATAAGGATACATGTTGGATTTTACATTTGAGTCTCTGGTTTGCCTTAAAGACCCCTTGGGCAACATACTCAGCTACTAAAAAAAATAAAAGTCTAGATCAAAATTATAATAACTTATATTTGGTATATTTACATTATGGGTTTGGTATTTTCACGGAACTCTATTTTCTTTTGGGTTTGATCCCGCCAAAATAATTGAAGATTTTGCTATCAGTTTTAACAATGGAAGGACCAAATCCTTAGTGGCCTGAAAAATCCACCAGGAGAAAATAAACTTTTCAATCCCTCCAAATCTTTATTTTTTAAAGTTATTTCTGTCTTGCAGTAAATGCTGTTGCACATAAAATTGCTCCAGTCATAATCCCTTAGATATTTGCTGAAAGACTTGAAACACACTGATTTTGTTGAGCCAGACTCTCAATGAATTTGTCAGTATGCCAAATGGGAACTGTCACCAAAAGCATTCTACCCACCAAATTGCTGACTCTAATGTGTCAGATTGCACTGTGGGTATGATAAAGTAACGTTTTTATTTAACATGGTGATGCAATTCAAAAACGGTTTGAAAAAGGGGGTTTTACAAATTATTACAGTAATTTCACAATCATTGTGAAAGTAAAATCACATAATGGGTAAGGTTGGAAGGGACCACAGGGAGACATCTGCTCCGACGTCCCTGCCCAAGCAGGGTCATCCCAGAGCACACTGCACAGGATTGTGTCCAGAAAGTTCTTGAATATCCCCAGTGAGGGAGATTCCAAAACCTTTCCAGTGCTCGGTCACCTGCAC
>VZTA01000032.1:28243-43160 GCA_013398855.1 Mohoua ochrocephala | reverse complement strand
CGTGTCCAGAGAGGGGAACGGAGATGGGGAAGGGTGGCTGTGGAGCACCGGGAGCGGCTGAGGGAGCTGGGAAAGGGGCTCAGCTTGGAGAAAAGGAGGCTCAGGGGGGACCTTGTGGCTCTGCACAACTCCCTGACAGGAGGGGGCAGCCGGGGGGGGGTCGGGCTCTGCTCCCAGGGAACAGGGACAGGAGGAGAGGGAACGGCCTCAGGCTGGGCCAGGGATGGTTAGTTTGGATATTGGGATTTTTTTTCCATGGAGAGGGCTGTCCAGCCCTGACGCAGGCGGCCCGGGGCTGTGGTGGAGTCCCCATCCCTGGAAGGGCTCAAAAACCACGTGGATGTGGCACTTGGGGACACGGGTTCGCGGTCCCTTGGCAGTGCTGGGGGAGCGGTTGGACTCGACGATCTCAGAGGACTTTTCCAACCTCAAGGCTCCCGTGATTCCGTGGTGGAACAAGACCTTTCTGGCTCCTGGTGCAACCCTTTGGATTGCGAAGGCTTCCAGCCCCCAGGCTGTGCTGGGACATCCCGCCCGTGCCTGACCTGCCGGCTTTCCTGGCGTTCCTTTCCACGAACATCCTGAATCCGGACCCCTCGAGGGCTCAGTGCTGAGGGGGGCACGTCCCCGCTGCCCCCCTGCCTTACCTGTGCCCGGGTGGCTTCGCCCTTGAGCGAGGAGTTGCTTTCCTTTGGTTTCCTGCCCCTCTCACTCCTCTGTGTTGTCCTTGCAGGGGTGTGAACACGTTCTCTCCGGAGGGGAGGCTCTTCCAGGTGGAATATGCCATCGAGGCCATAAAGGTACGTTAAAAAGCTTCCAAACGGTGACATTTGGGGCTCCTTCAAACCCCAGGTATGGGTTGGTCAGGACTGATCCAGGCTGTGTCTGTTTCCTCCAGCCAAACATCCCACAGCTTTGCTGTTTTATGGGTCATTAAGAACTAAAACCCATCGATTTCCCCCAAAATTCAGCGGAATGTTCTCTCCCCTGCCCTACCAAGTGATTTATCCCCAAACCAAACCCAATGGGAAGCTCTTTATCCCCAAGTCAAACCTGAAAGGCTTCTTGGGTGGATTTAAAATGTGAAGGTGAAGGTTGTTATGAGCAAACCCACCTTTGCAGGGCCAAATGGGAATTAAAATATTCTTAATTGATAAATCGGAATTAAAATATCCTTAATTGATAAATGGGGACTAAAATATCCTTAATTGATAAATGCCCTTAATTGACAAATATTCCTATTTATTATATTTATGGAATGTGGGTGTTGATTGGTAATGAGTTTAAATTTGGAAGAAGCAAGTCAGGTGATGAAGGGAAAGAGCTTTGAGGTGTTTGGATTGGGGAGAAGGGTCCTGGCTTCATCTTCCCTGTGTTGCTTTAGCTCCTTGGAGCACTGAAAAGAGGAATAAAGTAATAATGTAACAGAAAAAGGAATAAAATTATCAAGAACTTGGGAATTGAAGCTCCCAGGAGGATGTTGGTGACCATGCTGACTTCATAAATTAAAAGAGATCTCCTGCCGTGCCTGTGGCTGTAGGTGCAGCTTTCCAGGGAATCTTGGGGTTAAGATGAAACCCCACATCTGGAAGTGGGTGTTGGGAGTTGGCTGCACACTGCAGCTGGGGCAGTTCCACCGGGAAATTCCGTGGTGTGGAAAAGCTGCGAGTGCTGGGAGCAAGGTGGGATCCCAGTGGGATGAAGGTAATTGCTGGTGGGATCAGGGCTGGATCGAGTTCAGGAGCTGGTGGGATTAAGGTGGGGTTAAGGTAGGAATGGGGGTTGGTGGAATTAAATAGGATCAAGGTGAGGGTTGGTGGGATCAAGGTTAGGGGCAGGTAAGATCCAGGTAAGCATTGGCAGAATCATGGAAGGATCCAGGCAGGGGCTGGTGGGATCAAAGGAGGAGCTGTTGGCATCGAGGCAGGGATTTGTGGGATCCAGGTAGAATCAAGATGAGAGGTGGTGCGATGGAGGTGGGGTCAAGGTGGGATCCCATTGGGATCCAGGCGGGGGCTGGTGGGATCCCAGTGGGATCCAGGCAGGGGCTGGTGGGATCAAGGCAGGATCATGGCAGGATCCAGACCAGGGCTGCCAGGAGCCCCTGAGATCTGTCCCTGTGCTTGTGGCCGTGGGGACACTGAGGTGTCCTGCAGTCCCAGGGTGGAGTTGGCTGCCTGGGTCTCTGAGGAGAACAGGAGCTTATGGAAAACCAAGTGCCCGAGCCCGAGGTGCAGCTGCAGTGGGATTTGTACTGATGTGGGAAATCCTCTCACCCTTTAAACTCTTTCTTCCCTCTGGCAGAGGAGAATTCCCAGGGCCTTTTACACTCACCAGGCTCCACAAGCTGCTGTTGCTTGAAAGCTGAAGGATGTGGGGCAGCCCCGCTGGGTTCTCATGGGAATCACATGGATTTCACCTTCCCCATTTCCTCCTTCAGGGAATAAGCTTTAAAATCCACCACGCAAAGCCAGAGCGGGTTTGCTGTGGGCGATGCAGTTGAATCCAAACCAACGCACCTGCAGAGAAGTCAGAATTAGTGTTGAGCTGGATATTTGTGTGAGCTGCGTTGGTGTTTTCCAGCTTGGCTCCACAGCCATCGGGATCCAGACCTCGGAGGGAGTGTGCCTGGCCGTGGAGAAGAGGATCACATCCCCCCTCATGGAGCCCAGCAGCATCGAGAAGATTGTGGAGATCGACTCCCACATTGGTACGGAGATGGGATTCGGCCTTGGGGGTCCCTCTGGATCAGCTCTGGGAGCGCCCCTAAAGCTGGGAATTATTTATAATAGGAGTCTGCCCCCTGGGGATTCGGGAAGTTGTGTTTTGGGATGAGCCCTCCCTGCAGGCAGCTCCGCCCGGAGCAGGAGCGCTCATCCTTCCCAGCACAGCAGCTCCTGGCGCAGCTTTTCCAGGCTCCAAGCCAGCAGAACGTCGCTCCAGGAACCAGAGAGAGGCAGCTGGAGCACTGCCCCCTGCCTCAGTGACCTCCCTCATGAATGCTCATCCCAAATTTAGCTCCTGGAGGGCAGGGAATTATGGTGGGCTTGGCTTGGGGCCAGTTTCTCCAGGATCACTGATGCCAACCTGGAGCCACCCATGCCCTGAGGGGCTCACGATGGGCTCATGACCAAATATATCGCCCTGAAAGGCAGGAAACCTCCAAAATTCCTGCATTGCTGCTCCATGGGCATGGGAAGAGCTCCAAGAGTCTGATTTCCTCCTCCTGGGGGATTGCAATGCAGCCCCCTCTTCCCAGAATGGAGTCTGTGCTGGGGGCTCCTGCTGCAGCTGCTGGCTGTGGGGCAGCCAGGGCCCCTTCCCAGCAGGTTGTTCTGGAGCAAATCTGTTTCAATCCCATGGAATCCTTGAGGTTGGAAAAGCCCTCTGAGATCATCAAGTCCAACCACACCAAGGCCACTGCTAATCCATGTCCCAAAGTGCCACATCCACGTGGTTTTTGAGCCCTTCCAGGGATGGGGACTCCACCACAGCCCTGGGCTGCCTGCGTCAGGGCTGGACAGCCCTCTCCATGGAAAAAAATCCCAATATCCAAACTAAACATCCCTGGCCCAGCCTGAGGCCGTTCCCTCTCCTCCTGTCCCTGTTCCCTGGGAGCAGAGCCCGACCCCCCCCGGCTGCCCCCTCCTGTCAGGGAGTTGTGCAGAGCCACAAGGTCCCCCCTGAGCCTCCTTTGCTCCAGGCTGAGCCCCTTTCCCAGCTCCCTCGGCCATTCCCGGTGCTCCAGCCCCTTCCCCAACTCTGTTCCCCTCTCTGGACATGCTCCAGCTCCTCACTCTCCTTCTTCTTGTGAGAGACCCAAAACCATTCCCAGGGTTCCAGGCGTGGCCTTGCCAGTGCCCAGCACGTTGGGACAAATCCCTTTCCCACCTTCCCACTCAGGGACCAGCTTCTCCCTGCAGCCCTTTGTGTTTTATGTGGGCTTTGGGCAGGCTGGGGGAAAACTCATCCCAAATTATGGGTGGAGTGACCCCTGTTTCCCCTTTCCCATTCCAGGGTGTGCCATGAGTGGCCTAATAGCTGATGCAAAGACTTTAATTGACAAGGCCAGAGTGGAGACTCAGGTAAGATCCCACATCTCTGTTCTCAAATCAGCAGCACAAATCCCAGGAACTCCTGGGATTTGAAAGTCCTGGCAAAGGGAAGATCCTTCCATCAGAGAAGCTGGTGGGAAGCAGGAGGCTTTGCTGGGAGTGTAGGGGCTGTCTGACTGTTTTGGCAAAATACTGGATATATTGGGTTGATTTTTAATTCCCTTAAATTTCCTGGATGCCTCAGGTGCTTGGAGGTCCCAGGTACGAATCTGTGCTGCAGCAAAGGGTTTTCCTGGGGTTTTCTCCTGCATGTCAGCACTTTTCCACCCTCTGGAGAGCTGGATAACATGTTACTTCCAAAACAGATATTGGGATGAAGCCCTTCAGCCTTGCATTTCCCTACTGGCATCCCAAGGCCTTGATGTATCCCTAAATTTTCTGTGGATTTTTGTACATCCCACTCTGCCTGATGCTTCCATGGGAGAGCTGGCTGTGCCCTGAGTTCTGTAGGGAAGGATTTGTGTCCACCCAGGGCATGGCTCCACCTCAGCCACGCAGGAGCTTCATATTTTGGGAACGTGGGGATAATGGGGATCTTTATTTGGATTTTCCTGCAGAATCACTGGTTCACCTACAACGAGACGATGACGGTGGAGAGCGTGACACAGGCTGTGTCTAACCTGGCCCTGCAGTTTGGGGAGGAAGATGCAGATCCAGGAGCCATGGTGGGATCTGGGGGGGGATCTGGGGGTGCTGGGGAACCCCCCTTCCTTGTCCTTGTCCTTGTCCTTGTCTGACCCATCCCCTCCTTTCTCCCGCAGTCCCGCCCATTCGGCGTCGCTCTGCTCTTCGGAGGAGTGGATGAGAAGGGACCCCAGCTGTGAGTTCCTCTCTCTTAATCCAGGGAAAAGACCAAACCTCCACTGCAAAATTCCCAGGCTGTTTTAACGACTCGATTCTGGGATTTTCCTTAAGCCAAACCCTCGGGGTTTATCCCATTATGTCCCTGATGTGTTTGTTAATCCTGTTAAACCCTTTCCAGAGCTCCACCTGCCTGTTTGGCATGGAAAAAACATCAGATCTTCCCCAAACCCTCGCTTTTCTGTATTAAAAAAGGGGTTTCCTGGGGAGGAGGGAAGCGTTAAAGCTCTCCTCGTCCCGAGTGTGTTCTTACCTTTCCCTAAAGGACCAGCAGAGCCACCAGTAACATAATCCATGTGACATTCCTTGGGGAGGTGTTGGAGCAGCTGTAACCTGAACTCAGGGCTTCAGATGGCCCCACTGGAAGTGGGAAAGGCTTGGCAGAGCCAGCCCAGTCAGGTCTGCCTTCCAGCAGGGAAAACTTGCTGGATTTATTAAAAAAAAATTAGGACAAGCTGGGAAATCCAGAGGAAAATGGTTCTCTGAGGAAAGAGGGCAGTGCCAGAGTGTGTAAACTGCCATCCCAGGAGCTCTTGGGGATGAATCCCAGCTCCAGCTGTGCAGGGAGCTCTGAGGGGCTGGTGAGAGAGTCCTTGGGGTGCCCCGGGGTGGGATGGGGTGCAGGCAGTCACCCCCTGTCCCCACAGGTTCCACATGGATCCCTCGGGAACGTTCGTGCAGTGCGACGCCAGAGCCATCGGCTCCGCCTCAGAGGGAGCCCAGAGCTCCCTGCAGGAGGTTTACCACAAGGTAAGGGCTGGATTTGGGATTGGGGGTCACATCTCATGGCTCTGGGGTACTTCACCACCTACCAGGATCCCCTAATTCCCTTCCCAGTGAGGATTTAGGACTGGGCTGGAGAGGAGGTGCCTGAGCCGCTCAGGGCAGGATCACTCTTTAGCAGTGGCTCCTGTGAGTAGGTGCTGAGGATCTCTACCACGAGTAGAGCTACTCCCAGCAGCTGCTTTCTGCCTGTGAGATAATTAAGGCCACGTCAGGAAGTTCTCTATAAATAAAAACTGAGCTCCCAGTGCTGCTGTCGGCATCAGGCTCCGTGTGGATGCAGCTGGAAGCATCCTGAGCTCACACCAGCACCTTCACCCCACCGGGGAAGGGGGGAGCAGCTTTTGTGCTGGAAGTTCTGGTCACGTTTGATATTGAATAGGAATTTTTTCCCCCATGAGGAGGGAGTTGCCTGTTTTGGGTGGTGAGAAACCAAACCCTAATGAAAAGCACAATTAGTGGTGGTGGCTGGGAAGACTCCTTTGTTCACTAGAATCCTCCAAATTGCCCGAATTCTGGACTCCCTGGATTGCCAACCCTTTTTCAAGTTGCAGAGTTAGTGAACACAGCTGTGCTGCACATCTCTCTGGCTCTAGGGATGCGTGGGGTTTCTCGGATTAAATGCAGCTCGGAGGCTTCTGCTGGGAGGGAATCTGGCATTTTGGGAGGAAATTGGTGAAGAGAAGCAGCCCCTGCTGTCCCAACCCCAGCAGATTTATGTGCCCAAATGAACCATTTCCAAAGCTCAGAAAGGCAGGGTTTCACTGTCCCTGTGGATGTCCCTGCCCTGCTCCAGCTCCCGGGATGCTGCAGATCCCTTGATGAGCTCCGTTCGCTGCCTGGCTCAGGGGATTTGGGAGAGGGGAGGGACAGGGGCCACGTCCTGAGCCTCCACCCTGTCACCCACGAGCCGTTTGTTTTCCAGTCCATGACGCTAAAGGAAGCCATCAAATCTTCCCTGGTCATCCTGAAACAGGTCATGGAGGAGAAACTAAATGCCACCAACATCGAGGTAAGTCCTCCTGGAGTCGGGATTGCCATTCCTGGAGCAAGGGATGGAGCAGCTCAGGGCTTCCTGAGCCAACTGCTGCAGATGTTCCTGCCCTTTTCATCACATCTTATGGGACATTTTGGCAAAGTTGAAGCTTTTCCCTTCCAGAGGTCCAGAGCCTGCTCTGTTTTCATGGCTAATCCACGATGAGCAGAAGGGATTCTCTGACCTTCTCCAGTCAGCAGAACCCAGCACACCACCCACATTGCTCGTTCTTCCCCTGGACCTAGCCATTCTTTTTTGCCTCGCTGCTTGTAATATTAGAAGGAATGAAAATTACCCAGCTCCTGGGCTGCTATATCAGTCCTGGGGCAGTGCCAAAAATCCCTTGGACAGTGGGAGCAACGAGGATCCTCCAGGAATGGCTGTGCCCCAGGAACCCCGGGAGCAGGCAGTACCCACAGAGCTGGAGATGCTGGGCCCCCCAAACCTGCTCCATGGGCTCCTTTTGGGGTGGGAAAGGTACAAACCCTCTGGATTGGGTGGGGTAACTGGGAGATGAGAAGTCAAGCTGGTGTATAGAGTTTGCTTCTATTTCGGGTGGGTTATGAGACACCAGACCTTTCCAAAGTGTGGCATTCCAGCTCCTGAGCTGCTCTCTCCTCCCGTTCCTCCCCTCTCGAGTGCTGGGAAACCTTTTCCCAAACAGCCTCTAGGTATTCACCCCATTTTTGTATTAAATGCTGCTGCTGGGGGGACCATTCCTGGTGGGATTAACCAACCTCTTTTGGAGGGGAAGGCCAACAGCACAGGAGAACTTGGACACTCTGCCCCAAAACCATTCCACGCGGCTGGAATCTCCTTCCCAGGTGCTCTTCCAGCCCTCAGCCACACATTTTTCCTGGTACAGTGCAGGCAGAGGAATGTGTACAGTATCCTGATGTCATGTCCCTGTTTAACAGGGCTTAACTGTGCTTGGCACGGCCCCGGAGTGGGGCGGAATCGTGCTGGGGGGAAGGACAGCAGGAATGTGCTGAGGATTAAAAGGTTTCTATTGACTCAAGTCACCCCACGGCTGAAAATCTGCCACCTGAAGAGCTCTTTGCTTCCTAGAAGTATGTGCCTCTCCCATTTCTTGGCTCCAGCCACTCTCCTGTGGCATTTTCCATCTAGGAATAAAGAGAAGAGGGAAAGTTGTGGTTGTGGAAGAGTTAAAGCCATGGATGGCGAAGGTCAGGAGCCTGAAAGGGCTTCACGCTTTGGGATTAATGACTTCCCTGTGAAGCCTGACAGGGAATGGTGGAGTGAAGCTTTCGTAGGGAGAAGGTGAGGGACAGGTTTGAGGAGGTGTGGGAAAGCAAAGGAATTGGTGGCTCTGAGTGCTGGGTTTGGGTGTTCATAAAGGTTTTTTCGGTATTTAGAGCTGGGTTTGGTGCATAAACCTGGGTCTTGTTGAGTCTGGTTGGGTCCAGGATCAGTCCAGTCCCTGCACAGGTGGTTTGGTGCCCAGAGCAGCTGTGGCTGCCCCATCCCTGGCAGTGCCCAAAGCCAGGTTGGATGAGGCTTGGAGCAACCTGGGCTAGGAGAAGGTGTCCCTGCCCAGGGCAGGGGTGGGATGAGATGAGCTTTAAGGTCCCTCCCAACTCAAACCGCTCCATGATTTGAAGGGCCTAAAGTGGCATCTCCGAGCGTCTCCGCCTCGTGTGAGAGCTCTCAGCAAAGCCGGGGCTGGCAGGAGCTCTCAGGCTGAGCGTTGGGACGTTTCTGCTTGGAAACACCTCCTGGAACCTTCCTGCCCCTGGATCTGGTCCTTCCCCTTGTGCTGGTCAAGGGGAGAGGTTTGTGAGCAGTCACCTCAGAAGAGCTCTGGGATCTGCTGGGATGCTCCAGAGCTTTTCTTCAGCTTCTTGGTTGCATCCATACACTTTGATCCCTGAAGAGTCAAACCACGTGCCCAGTGCCTGTGAGTTCAGGAGCATCCCAGCCGGCTCCTGGGGCATCCCAGCCCGTTCCTCTCCCATCCCTGGGGCATCCCAGCTCGCTCCTGCTCCATCCCAGCCCCCTCCTGGGGCATCCCAGCCGGCTCCTGGGGCATCCCAGCCGGCTCCTGGGGCATCCCAGCCGGCTCCTGGGGCATCCCAGCCCGCTCCTGGGGCATCCCAGCCCACTCCTGCCCCATCCCAGCTCGCTCCTGCCCCATCCCAGCTCGCTCCTGCCCCATCCCAGCTCGCTCCTGCCCCATCCCAGCTTGTTAAGGGATACCCCAGCTCGTTCCGGGTCATCCCAACTCCCTCTGGAGCCTTGGCATTTCCACTGACACAGCTGACCCCGTTTTGGGCTCTCATCCCTGAGCCAGGTGTGAATATTTCTGCTCATGTTTCTCTTCCAGGCTTTTCATTCAAGTATCCCTCATCCTTGGTGCTGCCTCTGGAATGTTTCGGCTGTCTGCCCTGACGCTGTGTTGTCCCTGTCCCTGGTTTCCTTAGAGATCCCTGCCTCAGTTTCCCTGAGCCAACGCTTAGTCCCCTCAGCTCCCAGACGGGCCAGGATTTGTCCCCTTGGTCGGTTCCTGGGGGAGAAGAAGCCTTTGGAGAGGCAGGAATTCTCTCCTGGGAGGTTTCGATGGCTTTTCCCCCGTCAAGTGGGAGCAGCGCCTGCCCGTTCCCACTGAAATTCCCTGCTGCTGCTCCTCTGAGGAGACTGAGTCAATTCAAAGCTATTTGTGCAGCAGGCAGCTATTTTAGGGAATCACGGAGCGTGTTCCGGGCTGGAATGATCCTGCTGGTCTGGCAGATCAGAAGAAGGAACAGCTGCTCCCTACTTTCCTCAGCCACACTTAACCCCTTGTTCCTTCTCTTCCAGCTTGCCACAGTGGAGCCCGGGATGAAGTTCCACATGTACACGAAAGAGGAGCTCGAGGAGGTCATCAAGGATATTTGAAAAAGAGGGAGAGACCCCCTCAAACCCCTCCCTGACCAAAGGAACTGGTCCAGCTCACCCAGCTCCTGGGACTTCCCTTCCCACAGCACCTGGATCTGCTGCTCCTGCCAACTCCAGAGGTTTTTTACCGTTTCTGGACAGAACTGAAGTTTGCCTGAGGAGGGAATGAAATAAATCATTTTGTTACTCTCTTTGGACTCCTCGGCAGCGGGGGGAAAGGTGGGAAGGCGGGGATTTGGAGCCGAAAGCGGGGGTGGGTGGGGAAAGCAGCTGTGCCAAGGGTGCTGCCAGCTCTGCTGTAGCAGCGAGTCTCCCTCTCGTGGTGCCGTCCCTGGGGAAATCCAGGTGTCATTCCACACTTCTTTTTCAGAAAGGAGAGGTTTTCATCTCTTCAGTGCATTCCTCCCTCCTCCTCCAGTGTTTTTGATCTGTAAAAGCGTCCCTGGAGCTCCATCTCCTTCCCTGTGAAGAAATCTCCAATCAGCCTTGGGCTTTGTGTTTCCTTCTAGTAGGGCTTGGAAAAAATCCATAAAAAACAGATAGATCAGACCCCACCAAGCAGGAACAGGGATAATGGGCTGGGACAGCCCCTCGCCTCCAAAATCCTGCAGCTACCACTGAGTTTTGACAGTTAACCCTATTTTTCACCAGAAAATTCCTGCTTATCCCACTTAGTCTTTTGTTCTCCAGCAAAAATCTCTCTCCCTGTCCTCGAAGCAGTGTCTGGGAATCGAAGATGGGTCTGATAAGGGAATAGATTAAGATTAAAAGAGTATTTTCCTATAAAATCATGGTTGTGGGGAAAGCCAGCTCTGCCTCAATCCTGGCAGCTGGCTCTGTGCTGCCTCTGGAAAGGCAGAGGCCTGGAAATCAAATTCCAGGATAAATTACAATTTTCAGTTACAATTTCAGGATAAATTACGATTTCACCCTGAACCAAACAGCATTGGCTGGTGTGGAAGAGCTGGATGGAGCTGGGATGGGGGGTTATCCTGGGAAATAGGGACATTTTCATAACAGAATGCTGGAAATGAGGAATTTTCCTTGTGTCTCAGAAGTTGGCAAAGCCAAATCTCCCCCCAACTCCAGCCTCTGCCTTTTTCAGGAGTAAAACCACCCATCCTGTTTGTTTTCCCCCTCTTGCCATTGCCAGATGGGTTCAGGAAGGGAAGCAAGGTCTGGAAAATCATTCCTTGGATAACCTCAGTGTCAGCATAGCCCAGCGCCCTCCTGGAACTCCTGGGAGCGTCTCCTCTTCCAGAGCATTTCAAGGGAACAAACCGCGGCATCAGGCGCTGCCCGGGGCCCTGCTGGAGCTGGATCCAACACCTGCCCCTGCAGGTGGAACCAAATTAGTGGTTGTTGGACGTTCCTCCTCTGGGAAGCCGTTCCCGGAGCCCGGCTCCGGCTCCGTTCGGGAGCGCTGTGCCGCTCGCCGCTCCTCCCAGCCCGAGCTGGGGCGGCTCTGGCAGCGGCCCCGGCCCCTCCTGAGCCAAGAGTGAGCGCCAGGCCACGGCCCCAAGCCAGACTGGGGCTCGGGGCTCGCACCGCCGCCCTTTCTGCCAGTTCACCGCCGCAGAGCTCGGCCCCGTTCCTTCCCCCAGCGCGTCCCGCTGCTCGCTCCGGGCCGGGCCGGGCCGCTCCGCGCGGCCGTGCAGGTGTCCCAGGGAACGCAAACCCTGGCTCTGCCCACGGGGCACTCCCGCAGAAACGGCCCCTTGTGCCCTGTCCTGTCACGGGGCCAGTCCCGGGAGGACACAGCGCTGTCCCCTCCCCGGGCAGCCGGGCCCTGACCCCCCGGGACCCCCGGGACCCCTGGAGACCCCCGGGACCCCCGGCCCCGCCCGCACTCTGTGAATGGGTCGGGTGAGCCCCGCGCGCCCCCGGCTCCCTGTGGCTTCGGCCAATCAAAAAATCGCTCTGGCGCTCCCCGCCAATCAGAGGCTGTCGCTGGGTAGATTAGAGACAGGTGTGGGAGGGGGCGGGCTCACACTCACTGTGCGAACGCCGACGGCCAGTCACGGGAGGAGGTGGGCAGTGATTGGCAAAGGAGCGAACCAATCAGAGTTGGCGAGGCGGTGCCTGTGAGGAGGAGGCGTGACCGCCTTCTGAGCGACAGCTCCTACAGCCAATCGCCATCGCCCGGCCGGGCCAGTGGGACACGCCCCCCGACCGACGGACAGGTACAGCGATAGAGGGACGGACGGACGGACAGAGGGATAGACAGAGCGATGGACAGAGCGATAGACAGAGTGATGGACAGAGCGATAGACAGAGCGATAGACAGACGGACAGACAGCCGGACATGCCGATAGACAGAGCGATAGACAGCCAGACATGCCGATAGACAGAGCGATAGACAGACGGACAGGCCGATAGACAGAGCGATGGACAGACGGACGGACACACGGAAAGTGCGAGAGACAGATGGACAGATAGGTTCCCCCTGCCCTCCCAGCCCCCGGCGCCAGCAGGTGGAGGCGGACGGGCGACGGACAGAAAGACATCCCCACTTGAATCCCCTGAGACGGACAGACAGACAGATGCCCCTCCCTGCACCCCCGAGTTGCACAGACAGACAGACAGACATGCCCCACCGCATCTCCCAGGACGGACGGACAGAAAGACTGCTCTGGGCTTCTCTGGCAGCGCTCTCCTAAAAGCGTAAATGGATAAAGGCAAATCGCGGGCAGCGCCGTCCCCCGAGCGGGCACGGAATGCCCGGGCACTTCTAATCCACCCGGGATCGCAGAATGGCCTGAACTGGGAGGGATCCACGAGGATCATCGAGCTCAGCCTCTCCAGTCTGGGGGACTCGTGTAGGTGACTGCCCCCCTTCCCCAAGCTGGGGTTCGGGGGCTTTACGAGCTGCCCATCCACACTTTGGGGGTGTTGTCACAGGAAGAGCGAAAGCTTCAGACAAGCCCTGCCTTAGCCTCAAATTTTGGCAACAGTTAAATTGATCCACAAGTTCTAATGATGGCAAATCAGATTTATAAAAATGAATAATTTGTTAAACGCACAAAGATAACAGATGAAAGATCTTAATCAGAATTACTACACAGTAAAAAACTAAAGAACTGCAAGGAGATTACAGTGGAACAGAAACAGTGCACTACAGCGAGGTACCTGTGCTAGAGCTGGCAAAAGGGACAGGATTCGTTAGGAGTCGAACTTGCCACCAAAACAGTGACAATGTGACAGATTCCTTCACTCCATCCCTGCCGAGTGACCGTGGAGCAGCGGCCCCGCTCAGGGGAGAAACTCCACCCATTGCCAGGAAAAGGTGTAGAAGGCTTCTGCTTTGTGCAAGTTTGGAGGGGTTTCACAGTTGCAAACTGAGGGCCAGTCACGAACCCAGCTCATCTTGCCAGATCTCACTTTACCTGGGAGGTGTTGATTGGCAGCTGGGAGGAGCCAGCCCAGTGTCACCCCATGGCTCCAGAGTAACTCACTGCAGGACAGCTCGTCCTGCTGGGGTTACCTGGTTAGCAAACAGCAGGGGAGCTCCTGTCGGGGTGAGGGGCCCTTCTACACCCATCGAGGGTGGTCCTCTCTTCTCTTGCAGCAGTCACCCCTCGGTGCTCTGCAGTTTCCTGCTCAGCCATGGGGTGAGGTCACGGCTGTGCCACAGCAGAAGCCGGTGCTGGGTGTGCCTTTCTCATGGCAGCATTTCAGCGACACACAACGGACACGGGGCTGTGCCCCTTCCTTCTCAGCCACCTGCACTCTCACCTTTCCCACTCTCGCTGGGCCGAACTGTGGAACTCAAGCATCCAGGAGCTGCTGCCATAAGAATGGACTAAGGACAAAATCCCAGGGCTGGCCTGCACATTTCCCTCGCAGGTTTAAACCACACCAAACACGCTGCTGTTCTGTAGTTTTCTCCTCAGCAATCACCCCACACTCGATCTCGCACAATCTGAAGGTAAACCAGAGTTCCCAGTTACAGCTGGCAGAGGAAAACGCGCCAGCACAGAAAGCCTTCTCTGGCTTCCCCCGTTCCAGTTGCTGACTTGCACTCAGCCCACATTCCAGTGGCGTTCACTGCCTGCCTGAAGTGTGGAAACTGCACCCGCCCGATGGTTCTGGCGCATTTTTCTGTGCAAAGGTGCATCAGGATCTTTGGTCGCTGCGGGGCTGTGAGGAGCGTGAGGATGCTCACGGCTGAGGAGTGTGCAAAGCACTGCACTGGGAATGCAATGTACCGGCTGGAAAGGAGAGAACGCTGCTACTTGATTGGGGTGCAAATACAAGTTTCCACACGAAAGGGGCAAGGTCCGAGGGGGCTTCTTGTCCTGGCGCAGTTCTCTGTGCAAGATGTAGCTGGGAGCTTTTTTAGCCTACAGGAGTGTTGTATACAGGTAAAACCTTACAAAATGAAGGCCTTGTTGCCTTTGTAAAATCAGGGCCTACTCCTGTTACTTTGGCTAGGTAGAAAAGGATTCTGTGGACAACGTTCCCGCTTGCCCGTGAGACAGCAGAGCTGCTACAGCTGGAGGAGGTGGAAAAGGCCGAGATAAGAAGAAGTAAATAATGAGAGAGGAATGCGTGTGAGCGAAACAACAGACAGTCATGGTCAGAGTGGAGAAGCTGTAAACACCATCCAGTCAGACGAATGCCAAAGGTTCTGTAACCTCTGAGCTTTGCACACGCTTGCCTTCTGCTGATGTGTAACAGCGTAGTTAGCACGCAATAAAGAATCCTCCGTTTTCTTCTCCGTTTTCTTCTTCTTGTTGTTTTTATTCCTTCTTGCCGTCAGTCCCCCAGAGGAATTGCTGTGTCATGTCCGCCTCTACAACGACAGGAGAGTGCTGGAATGTGACGGTACCTGGAGCTGAGCAGGAAAGTGCTCGGCACTGGTGGGTTCCGTCCGAGGCAGCGCTGGACATGGTGATCTGTGGGAGAGACACACGCTTTGGATCGGGGGAATGAAAGGCCGTGGTGCTACGTGTGATAAACTGCATGTGTGGTTTGTTCATTAAATAATGTTTTAATGCTTGCTTGTTTTATAAAAGCTTATGAGAAGCTTAATGTAACAAACAGGATGCTTGCAGTCAGTTAAACAGGAGACCTGCAGGATGCTTGCAGTATTGATAAGTTAAACAGGAATGCCTGCAGTATTGTCAAGTTAAACAGGATGCCTGCAGTTAGTGCTTACACAACAAAAAATGTATAGAATAGTGAATTATGATCAAGTCATGTAAACAGCACCGAGGAAGAATAC
>VZTA01000032.1:0-27969 GCA_013398855.1 Mohoua ochrocephala | reverse complement strand
CGCGCCTTTGGTGGAGCGGAGACTCCTCGGCCTCCCAGTACTGTTTTGCTTACTGTCGCTTGCTCAATAAACCAGTTTGATTTAATTGGTCAGGCTCTTGTCAATTATTTGAGCCACATTTTATAACACTACGTAAGGCTGAGGATGAACCTGCAGAGCACCGTGGCTGAGTGTGCAGGGCACGGGCTGCAAGAGGAGCGTGACTGCCACTCGAGTGCCTTTCGAATCCAGGTTATCAATGGCAGCAGGGGAGTCAGTGAAGGTTACCTGTGCTGGCACATTGTCCTGTCCGAGCCCTGCACAGGAACAATTCTGTTCCGCTTTAGACTCCGAGATTCAGAGAGCATTGTGGTGAGATGTAGCAGACAAGGAAAGTACAGAGTGCACCGGGCAGTTTGATGTGGCTTACGGGCAGCAAGGGGAAGGTGCAGCCCAGCACTGGCTTTTTCTTCTGGAGCCTTTTTTACAGGAGCAGCTGCTGGATGTTTGAAAGAGACCTGTGAGAGTGGAAAAATGTGACAGTACCAATATGTGAGAAGGAAGATGCAGAGCCAAAGTGTGTTGTGGGCAGTTTAAGGGCTGCTAGGAGGGGATAATCCAGGAACTGCCTCTGTCCTGACACTTCACTTCTCTGGGAGATACAGCTCTGTGACACTGTGTGTGAAAGGGATTGCCCTGTGAATACCAGTTTTCACAGGGAAGAGGGAAGGTCATCAAATGCTCTCTGTCCTGGCACATCTCTCAGTCCTGGAAACGCTTCGGTTCAGTGATGGACTGTGTGACATCGAGAAAAAGTGAAGCTCTATCGAGTTGAGAAGGAAAGTGTGAATCACCAGTGTGTTTGGTCCAGTTCATAGGCTGCAAGGGGAAGGTGAAGACCAGCACTGGCTTTTTGTTCTAGGACTTCTCGTATGGGAGCAGTTGCTGGATGTTTTGAAGGTGTTTGGGATGTGTGAGGATGACAGACTAGGATGGCACACAGATCTCTGGGGAAAGTGCACATCTCCAGCGAGTATGGGGCAGTTCAGGGGGGTGAGTTACGTGTTGAGCCAACCAAGAGAGTTCTCAGCTGACCCTGTTTGTGAACGAGCTTTTTGCTGGACCGCTGCAGTTTTGTCCCTGGGCTTTGACCATGACTGCACAAACAGCTGAGAGAGACGGTGCATGGACTGATGCTGTGGAGTTTTGTGGAGTTGAAAAGCTGCAAGGAGAACAAGGGGTAATCCAGCAACTGCTTCTTTCCTGGCACAGGAATTTGTATTGTCCCTTGGCTGTGGTGAGAATCAGGGGTTTCAAAAGGAAGCTGAAGTTTCTTCTAAGCTGCACGTCGAATCCTCTCCTCTCAGTCTCGCATCGAGACCTTCAAGATCCACTGCTTAAAAAAAAGTTCCTGGAGCAAAGGAGACAGTGCTGGGCATCGTTTTCCTTCTGCCGTCTTAAACTGCGTAACTCACATTGGTGGTGTGCTTTTTATTTCGGGGTTTCACACTCACTTTGAAGGACACCAACAGCACCATGCAGACTGGAGCTCTCCTTTCAAACGAAATGTACGATCACATTCTCTCACTCTAGCAGAGCCCAGCTTCGAAACTCGCCAAGTCCAGCAATTCCCACACCAAAAGTCCTAAGAAAAGAAGTGAACGCTGGCCTTCACTTTCCCCTTGCACCTCACAAAGTGTGGCTCACGCAGGTCTGTGTGCTCAGCTCTGTGCACCCTCCGAACCTTCAGTCTCACAGAGCCCAGTTCCAAACCTGAGAACATCCAGCAGCTGAACAGGTCCCGCAGAAGGTTCTGAGAGACGGAGGCCGTGCTGAACTCGCTTTTCTTCTGCAGCCGATGAACTGCAAAGCCAACAATGAGACGATTCATCTTCCTTCGCCGCTGGATGGAGGATCGCGTTCCGTCAGTCTCCCAGAGCCTGATGCCCAGCGCAGCTCCTCCCCGAGCTCTCCCGCACCAACGGGGCCGGGCCAGAGGAGCGCTCGGCTTTGTCCTGGGCACTGCCAGCGCTCGGCTTTGTCCTGGGCGCTGCCGGCGCTCGGCTTTGTCCTGGGCGCTGCCGGCGCTCGGCTTTGTCCTGGGCACTGCCGGCGCTCGGCTTTGTCCTGGGCGCTGCCGGCGCTCGGCTTTGTCCTGGGCACTGCCAGCGCTCACCAAAACAACCGCACGATGCCGCTGCCGGCTCGCGAAAGGAGCAAACGCTTCGAGCCCGGCTCGGAACCGCCCCGGGGCAGAGCCAGGTTGGAAACGCCCCTGCTCTCAAATCAACGGTGGCAGGACAAAAAGATTTCCCTCATCTTCCCAGGTAACAAACTCTTGTTTGCATCACACTCAAGCGGCAACACAAATTTATTTCCGGTAATGGATTTTTTCATTCTTGCAGAGTGAGGCTACAAACTTGAAAACATTTGGCAGAAACAGAGCTCACGAAAGTGGCGGCTGGGAAGGATCTTGCTGCCTCCAAGTTCAGCTGCACCCATCGGACTGCACCACTCCCCTGCTATCGGCACTCTCCTTCTCAGCTCCAGGTGCCATCAGAATCCTTCAGTCTCACTGGATCCGGTCCTTCAGGAGCCAGAACTGAGCACACCCCTGACTGCTCCGACACTGAAGGCAGCAGGACAAAAAGCTCAGCAGTTTGGCTTTGGCATCGCACGGTAAGAGTTCCACAGCAATAACCAAGAGAAATCAATACTCAGAAAAGCAATTAATGTCATCAACACCACCCAATGGGCGGATCCAAAATGGTTTTCTTTGCCAAAGAACAGAACTATGAGCCCATCTCAAAAGAAATGGGATCGCCTCCTCTGAAATAGAAAACATCCGTGAACTGATCCCATTCACAGGTGCCAGAACACTGTTACACTCTTACAGTACTGTTACACTCTTACAGTACTGTTACACTCTTACAGTACTGTTACACTCTTGCATTACTGTTACACTCTTACATTACTGTTACACTCTTACATTGCTGTTACACTCTTACAGTACTGTTACACTCTTACATTACTGTTACACTCTTACATTACCGTCCCTGGGCACTGTATCAGCTGCACAGCAAGAACGAGGATTGCCCAAAAGCGAGGTACTGCCAAAAATTCCTGAAGACCATGCTGAGAAGTGGAAATGAGATGCCAAATGGGATCTTTCAGCAGGCCACCTCAAACATGGATACCAACTCCATAACTGTTCTAGTCAAGGGAATGCTTCCATACCAAATATGCAGGGACAGAAAGCTGATGCTGCCCTTTACCTCCTCTCAGCAGCTTCCTATCTGCACCTGAAACTCCGCGTTAGGAGCTTTCCCTCCCACACAAAAGCACTGCCGTCCTCGTCCAGGAGCTGAGCAACTGAAAGCTGGACAGCACCTCCAGTGTGAAACACGTCCAGGAGCTCTGAGCCACTTGGTCTTGCCTTGCCTTCAGTGCCATTGCCTGGGTTTACTCAGCCTACCCTTGCTTTGCCTTCCCTTGCCTATGTCTCCCTTGCCCTGCCCTGCCCACAATTATTTTCTTTTTCCTTTCCTTTCCTTTCCTTTCCTTTCCTTTCCTTTCCTTTCCTTTCCTTTCCTTTCCTTTCCTTTCCTTTCCTTTCCTTTCCTTTCCTTTCCTTTCCTTTCCTTTCCTTTCCTTTCCTTTCCTTTCCTTTCCTTTCCTTTCCTTTCCTTTCCTTTCCTTTCCTTTCCTTTCCTTTCCTTTCCTTTCCTTTCCTTTCCTTTCCTTTCCTTTCCTTTCCTTTCCTTTCCTTTCCTTTCCTTTCCTTTCCTTTCCTTTCCTTTCCTTTCCTTTCCTTTCCTTTCCTTTCCTTTCCTTTCCTTTCCTTTCCTTTCCTTTCCTTTCCTTTCCTTTCCTTTCCTTTCCTTTCCTTTCCTTTCCTTTCCTTTCCTTTCCTTTCCTTTCCTTTCCTTTCCTTTCCTTTCCTTTCCTTTCCTTTCCTTTCCTTTCCTTTCCTTTCCTTTCCTTTCCTTTCCTTTCCTTTCCTTTCCTTTCCTTTCCTTTCCTTTCCTTTCCTTTCCTTTCCTTTCCTTTCCTTTCCTTTCCTTTCCTTTCCTTTCCTTTCCTTTCCTTTCCTTTCCTTTCCTTTCCTTTCCTTTCCTTTCCTTTCCTTTCCTTTCCTTTCNCTTTCCTTTCCCCTTTCCTTTCCCCTATCCTTTCCTTCCCCCTTTCCTTCCCCCTTTCCTTCCCCCTTTCCTTTCCTTTCTCTTTTCGCTTCACTTCACTTCCCTTTTCCTTGCTTTGCTTTGTGTTTCCTACAGCTCCTTTGCTTTGTCTTGCCTACCACCCTTTGCCTTGCCTTCCTTCCCTCCTTTTGACTTCCTTTGCCTTTCCTGCCCTTCCCTTGCCTTGCCTTGCCTTGCCTTCTATACCCTTTCCCTGCCTTGACTTGCCTTCCCTTTCTTGCCTGGCCTTGCCTGGTCTCGCCCTCCCTGTCCCTGCCTGGCCGACCCATCACCGGACTCACCTTCCCATGCCCAGCCTCACCCGCCTTCTCTTGCCCAAGGGCCTTCTCTTGCCCAAGGCTCCATCTGCTTTCCCCTCCCCGGGCTTGCCTTCCCTCCCTCTCCCTTGCCTTGCCTACACCTGCCTGGAAGGCAAGGCAGGGCAAAGAGTGGCAGGCAGGGCACAGCAAAGCAAAGCAAAGCAGCCGTGGGCAGGGCAGGGCAAGGGGATGCAGGCGAGGGAACGCAAAGCAAGGCAGGGTAAGAAAAACGGGGCAGCGGCACTGGGAGCAAGGCAAAGCCAAGAGACCCAGAGCGCCTTTCCTTGGGAAGCAAAGGACACAGAGCCAGCGTTGGTGGAGCAGGTGTTGAGGCACCGTGGGGAGGTAAAACTCCAGCAAGACTTTTCTGCTGAGGCACCTTCTGTGTAGGAGCAATTGTTGGCTGTCCTCGATACGGGAGGAGGTATCCAGCTTTCAGTGGGTAAGTTCCTGAGTGATGGTGGCAATGCTTTTCCATGGAAAGGAAAGCACACAGCCCGAGGTTTTCAGGTGCAAATAAGATGCTGCCTAGTGGGGGTCAAGGGCGGTGGCAGCTTTCTGTCCTGGCATATTTGGTGTGGAAGCACTCCCTCCATTTGTACAGTTACGGAGTTGGTCTCCATCTTTTGAAGGTGGTCTCCTGAAAGGGTCTGGTTGGCACGTGGTCTCCACTTCTCAGAGGTGATCTCCTGAAATCCTGGCAGTACACTCATTTTGGACCAGGTAAGCAGCTATGCTCAGTCTTGGTGTGCAGCTGATGTGGTACCCAGGGCAGGTAATGCCCAGGAACAGTGTTCTGGCACCTTTGAATGGGATCAGTTCTCGGATTTTCTCTTTTGGAGAAACTGAAGCCTATTTCTTTTGAGATGGGCTCACAGTTCCTCTCTTCGTTGGGTGCAGTTCCATGGGAGCAGCTGAAGTTGTCAGCAGCCAGAGCTTTCTCAGGCGCCACTTTCGTGGGCTCTGTTTCTGCCAGATGTTTTCAAGTTTGAAGCCGGATTCTGTGAGAGTTGAAAACATTTACTGGCACAAAGGAGTTCTTGTTGCCGTTTGAGTGTGGTGCAAATAAGAGTTTGTACCTGGAGGGGGAAGATGAGGGAAATCTTTTTGTCCTGCCACCGTTGATTTGAGAGCAGGGACGTTCCCAGCCTGGCTCTGCCCCGGGGCGGTTCCGAGCCGGGCTCGGAGCGTTTGCTCCTTTCGCGAGCCGGCAGCGGCATCGTGCGGTTGTTTTGGTGAGCGCTGGCAGTGCCCAGGACAAAGCCGAGCGCCGGCAGTGCCCAGGACAAAGCCGAGCGCCGGCAGTGCCCAGGACAAAGCCGAGCGCTGGCAGTGCCCAGGACAAAGCCGAGCGCTCCTCTGGCCCGGCCCCGTTGGTGCGGGAGAGCTCGGGGAGGAGCTGCGCTGGGCATCAGGCTCTGGGAGACTGACGGAACGCGATGGTGCCTGTGCTGGGATGGAAAGAGAATTGTTTAATTGTTGGCTTTGCAGTTCATCGGCTGCAAAAGAAAAGTGAGTTCCAGCACAGCCTCTGTCTTTCAGAACCTGTTCTGCGGGACATGCTCAACCCACAGAGCTCTCACCCTTTGAATTGCCTTCAACTCCCTGCAGAAATGCGACTTTCCCTCAAGCTCTGTGTACCCTCTGCTCTGTCACTCTTGTACATCCCAAACCCCTTCAAAGCGTCCTGCAACTGCTCTCACACAAAACAGTCCTAGGACAAAAAGCCAGTGTTGATGTTCATCTTCCACTTGCAGTCAGTAAACGAGACTGGGCACAGCAGTGATTCTCACTCTCTCAGTTATATTTAGCATCCCATTCTCTCAGTGTGGCAGAGTCCATCACTAAAGAGAAGCGTTTCCAGCTGCAGTTCAGGCTGAGGGATGTGCCAGGACAGAAAGCGTTCCATGACCTTCCCTCTCCCCTGCAATATTCCCAATCAATCACATTCACACACCTCCAGTGTTGCAGCTGTATCTCACAGGGAAGTGTCAGGACAGAAACTGCTCCTAAATTACCCCATTGTTCTGGCAGCCTTTAAACTGCTCCCAGCGTGCTGGGGCTCTGCACGCTCCTCCTCACGTGTGTGAGTGTCCTGGGCTGACTTTATGCTGTGCATCCCCTATTGCTGCTCTACGCCCAGCCACGATTCCTGTGCCTTTCTGTGGCTTTAAAATTGGGTGCGAGAGAAAGAAAAAAGCCAGAGGAACTTTTCAAAACAGTTTTTGTGCTTCAAGGACACACACACTGCCCTGCGTTCCTGCTGCTGCAGAGCAGAGGCACCTTCCTGGTTTTTCCTGGCTCTGGGCTTCTTTTTCTCGGGAGAGACACACGGAGAGTTCAACNGTGCTTCAAGGACACACATTCCCCTGCGTTCCTGCTGCTGCAGAGCAGAGGCACCTTCCTGGTTTTTCCTGGCTCTGGGCTTCTTTTTCTCGGGAGAGACACACAGAGAGTTCAACTCCTTTGTTTCCCTGGGACTTTGGTTTTTTCTTCTCCTCTGGGCTGTTCAGAACACCAGAACATCAGAACCTCCCTGGGAGCCCTCACACCTCGGTCTGGAGGGGCCCGAGCCGGCCCAGCTCCAAAGGGTGTGCTGGGAAAGCTTCCTCGCTCTGCAGGGGTTGGGAACTGGAAATGTCACAGAGAGCCTTAAAATTCATAAAATAAATGGAAATGGACAATTCAGATAACTACAAATCAACAAGTTCCCATAATCACTGATATGGTGGAAACACTTCTCAAGAAGTTACAAGCCAAGAACTCAGAGGGACCTGATGCTATGGTTATGCTCTAAAACCAAAAATACAATTAAGTTCAGAGACAAGAGTAAAAAGGTGCCAGATGTGTTGTGTGAATAACCCAAATCCAAAGAAAGCTCCCCGTAAGTGATGTGAAAAGAGGAATACTGCCCAGGCAACACTGGCAGGTAGATTTCTCTGAGTTGCCAAAGTGTAAACAATATAAATATCTGCCTGTTTTACTGGACACCTTTTCAGGACGGTGGGAGCCTTCCCTTGCCACACCAATCATGCCAGGGAAGTCATCAAAGTGCTGTTAAAGGAAATAGTCCCCAGACCTGGAATTCCTGAATGATTGCCCTCAGTCAATGGGCCCCATTTTATTTCAGAAGGAAATTTTTTACTGTCCAAGGAGTACCAAAGTTCCTCCCGTTTAAATGGGACAGACACACTCCCTGGAGACCACAGGCTAGGAAAAAAGGGGAAAGAATGAATCAAGATTCTTTTAAAAAAATATTAATTTTTTGCCAGGAAACTCAGCTCAAATAGGTGGATATCTCATCAGTGCCTCGACGGGGTAAGGATCACTCCATGAGCCACAGAAGGAGTGAGTCCTTTTGAAATATTATATGGGAAGCCACATCTAACTAATGGTGTGGACAACTGAAGTGATCAGATGATGCTAAAGGGAAAGGCCTGATAAAAGATTGTTTGCTTTCTCTTTCTTTTGTTACCTTTACATGGGCAATCAGTGAGCACATTTGTCCCTGGACATGTCACTACACAGCTTTCAGCCTGGAGGCTTGGTTTAAATTCCCGAGGGGAAGGCTGGACTGCTGAAGGAAAAGTGGAAAGGACCTTGCATTGCTCTGGCTCAATGATTTCAGCAGCTCCATCGATGCCAGTTTGCTGTGGAGCTGCTGCAGGATTCAGTGTTTACACGTGGGTTCCTTCAGGTGATAGAATCCACTCTGTTTTTTCACGAACGAGGTCTGTCAGAGAGCGATTGCTTCCTGAGGAATCTCGGCTGCTGTGGGCCAGGGGCAGAGCTGAATGCATCCCCCACCAGCTCCGGGCTCAGGGGTCCATGGGTGCAGCCAGCCTGGCTGGAGCTGCTGCCAGAGCTCTGGCAGCCACCTCGGGGCAGGAGGGGACCAATGCTCCGACCTCCCATCTGGAGCCTGACAAGCTCACAGGATCAGCCGCGGACCCTCGTGTGAAACGTGGATGTGGTGTCCCTCAGGAGTGAAAAAGGGAGTGCAGCGTTTGCTGGGGATTTTCCTTCTTTGTTGGATCTCTGGGATTCACGGGACCTTTAAGAGCCACTTGGCAGGATTTAAGCACTCATTGAAAGTCAAGCACTTGCCAGCTGCTCTCCTGAGGTGTGGCTGGACTCCACCTGCGAGCTCCTGTTCCCACCACAATGGAGAACATAAATTTTCTTTGCTTGGTGATGAAAGCGACTCAGGAGTTGCAGCAATGTTCAAGCACCTGTTTGAACCTCAGGTCCCACCACATCCTTTCCCAGGCTGTCACATAATGGGAGGGACACCTGAAACCAGCCCCATAAACATGTCCTGCACCTTTCTTTATTTGGCCTGGAATGACAGTACAGGATCCTGCTGGGCCATCTCTGCTGCTCCGCGTGGGAACCAAGGTGGTGTCTTCACATCCCAGAATAAGGAGTTTGTTGTTTTTCTAAGTGATTTTGGAGCCACTTTAAGGCCGGCTGTGCTAAGCTGGTTTACTGCACAGCTGGTTGAAGGGAGGAAAACAGCGACCTCCTCTATTTCCTTTGGGGTTTTCTCATTCCCATGCAGCCCGTGCAAGTTGTGTTCTCACAACCTGGCAGGCAGAATCTCTCACTTGAGTTTGGGCTTTGGTCTAACAGCCACGAATATCAATACTGAAAGCCTGTCTAGGGTTTGGCTCAGGCCCCTACATGCATCTTATAAAACTGCCTCTGGCCACTGTTTACATTCACTTTTTACTCTCCCCCTGTTTGTCTGGAGTGCTGAAGCTCTGAAAGGGCCCGATGGGTCCGTCCTCCCTCCGTTTGCTCCCTCCTTTGTGGGGTGTGGTTAAAGTTGGCTTCTCGGCTCTGCAGAGGACAAATTCCATTAATGCACCACCAGACTCGTGGTGCTCTTGTTGAAACCAATGAAAAGCCTCCTGCTGCCTGGTCTTGCAGGTGTCCCTCTGGCTCTCCTTGCATGGGCAGCCTGTGGGGTTGTCAGATCACTCTCCAGTGATCATTTACCCAAAGCAGTGATGCTGGTATGGAGAAGACACTTCCCACCTGGGGCTCTGTGTCCAGCTCTGAGGCCCCCAGCACGTGAAAGATGTTGGAACAATCACAGGGCTGGAACCTCTCTGCTCTGGGGATAGGCTGAGAGAGATGGGGCTGTTCAGCCTGGAGAGAGACTTGAGAGGCCCTTCCAGTGTCTGAAGGGGCTTACAAGAAAGTTGTAAAGAGACTTTGGACAAAGGCTTGGAGTGACAGGACACAAGGAATGGCTTTACACTGAGAGAGGGCAGGGGTGGATGGGACATTGGGAAGAAACTCTTCCCCATGAGGGTGCTCTGGCCCTGGCACAGGGTGCCCAGAGCCGTGGCTGCCCCATCCCTGGAAGTGCAAAGGGAGGGTTGGACAGGGCTTGGAGCACCCTGGGACAGTGGGTCCATGCCCAAGGCAGGGGGTGGAACATGATGTTTGTGGTGCCTTCCAACCCAAACCAGTCTGTGATTCTGTGATTTATTGCTGGTGATTCTGTGCTTTCCACTCTGAGGGCTGGAAATGTGATTTTCGAGTGGGCTGCAGCTTTCACAATTGAAGGCAAAGCTGCTGCTCTGTGTAGCTGCTTTTCACCTCTTCCCTTATTCTCTCTTCTGCCTTTTCTGCTTTTGTGGCTCACCTTTTGTGGTGAAATGAGCTGTCACACCAAGCCGAGGGAGAGGGAACAGGGGCAACAGAGGCATTGCAGTCCTTAGTTTGCAGATTTCATGCCCAAGCCCTGTGCAGGAAACACAGCACTGCCTGTAGGGCAGCAGGCCCTGCAGATTTCTACTGTCTGCAGCAGCTTCTATGAACACAGGACTTCGCAGAGAAGATTCACACAGTGCTGTGCTTCTTGTAAATGGAATTGGTTTTATTCTTGCTGCGTAGCAAGTGCCAGCTGGGAGCTTGAGAAGGAAATCATAAAATCATGGAATGCCCTGAGCGGGAAGGAGCCCACGGGGATCACTGAGTGCAACTCCTGCCCTGCACAGACACCCCAACAACCCCACCCTGTGCCTGAGAGCGTGGTCCAAACGCTCCTCAAGCTGTGACCACAGCCCTGGGACCACAATCTGGGGGCCGATTTTGATTATTAGTTCAGGTTTACGAGATATGAATTTTGTAGTGAAAAGGAGAATGTTGATTGATTGCATAGGGTGTTGCGGTATGTTTGGTAATCTGATGTTTACAGAAATGTTTTATGGATGTCAGTGAAGTTGCAGGTGTTAACATTCTTGTGGAGGAATGTACCAGCAGAGCTAACTTCTTGTATTTAAATCGAGAGAAGCATGGTCTAATTTCATTTCAAATGTGCTCTTTCGCCCATTATACCTTGGAGGGGTGGATTCTAACCTTTTAAACATTAAAAAAAAGCCAGACAAATCTGTGACTAAGTGTGGGTGGAGCACCTGAGCTGGTGAAAGTCAGATAATCTCTTACTGATGTCCACAATTAGCAGAGCTGGTGCAATCAAGACCTAAAAATACAGAGACATTAATATTAAATACAGGCAGCTTGAGAACCCAGCAGGCGAGAAAGAGAATAATTTTCTTCACTGACACATTTCTTTTTCTTTTGTTTTTGCATTTTAAAGTGTGCAGTTTAATAAATACAGACGTGTTTGAAACTCACTTCATGTCCTACCCAGTTCATGACAAGTGCGTGGCAGGTGAGACTTTTCCACTTAAAGAGATGCTGAGCTGGAGTGGAAAAAAAGGTTTTATGGAAGAAATGTGACAGAATAAAAGGGATAAAAGGGCTTATTTCCTTTTTTGCCTGTTTGGTGGTATGGAAATTCCGGCAATGGCATCCCTTCTGGCCTGAAGGAGCAGTGAAATATGATTTTATTTAGGAATTCATGCGATACAGTTACGACACAGAGGAGAAGCCTTACTGGAAGATGTTTTTCTCCTGGCGTGGCTCACCTGAGATCTGTTGGGGTGTGAGGCAAGGACAGCTGCAGCTGCAGGTCAGGATGGCATCGCAGCATCTCCCCTCACAGCTGCAGCTGCAGGTGAGGATGGCATCGCAGCATCTCCCCTCACAGCTGCAGAGCTGAGGGCCACAGCTTTCCTGTGCAGGATTCCCAACACTTTCCTGATTCTGCATCAGGAGAGAACCATCTGGGCCAAAGAGCTTTTTAGTGGAGCAAAGAGTGGAAGAAAGACACTTCCTGGAATGGCCAACGTCCTGATAGAGATGCAATTTTTAATTTTTTGTTTTTTTTTTAAAGAAAGAATTTAAATTCTGCGCTGAAGTGAAAGTCAGCCGGAACTTCTACATGCTGGCCTTCTTCTGCTTAGCTCTTCCTCAGCTCTTTCTCTCTTCTGACTGAAGAACTGCAAGGCTGACCAAGCCTGAGTGGCTGACCAGCCCAATACCAACCGAGGGGGTCGTTCCCAAATTGATGGGTGTCAACTTCAACCAGGGTAGAAGCTGTTGGGAATGCCATGAATCAAATCCCATTCTGCAAGTCAAATTCTTGACTGTTTTCTCACTGACTGGAAATTACTTGAAAATACACTTTAAATGTGTAATTTTTCATACCAGCAAGTTCTTGGTGCCATAAGAGAAACTTTGTGCTGAGAAGGCATTTATAAACAAATGGCAATGTTTGCATCTATAGATTTTGGCTTCCTTCAGATGAAGTTATCTTTTCATTTCAAAGCTTAGCAGAAGGATTTTGGGGTTTATCATGACCTGGTATACAAGTGTCAGCCCTCTGCTACAGCTGCAGCATCAGGACTCGAGCTGTTTAAGCACTAAATTAAAGTTTTACTTTCCATTTATTTGTCATTTTTCCCCTCCTTCTTAATGCTTATTTTAAAAGGACAGTTTAAATATTTGCTTACTTGTGGTAAAAACAGTGCCCTGCTTATCCTGTTAAGATAAGCTACTTATCTGAAAGGCAGAAAGCTGAGATGACCAAGAAAATGGTTGGGAGAAGGAGGCCGACGAGAGAGCTGGAGAGGGACTTTGGACAAGAACCTGGACTGACTGGACAAGGGGGAACAGCTTTAAGCTGAAAGATGGTAGATTTAGATTGGAGATCAGTAAGAAATCCCTCCCTGTCAGGGTGGGGAGGCCCTGGCACAGGGTGCCCAGAGCAGCTGTGGCTGCCCCTGGATCCCTGGAAGTGTCCAAGGCCGGGTTTGATGGAGCTTGGAGCAGCCTGGGACAGTGGGAGGTGTCCCTGCCCATGGCAGGGGGTAGAACAAAATGTTCTCCCAGGCCTCTTCCAGCCCAAACCATTCTGGGGTTCTGGTGTATGTTCTCAGCCGGCCAAAGGTGAGGAGGGAGAAGAAGAAAGGGAAGCACAAGAGACCAGCTCCCTAAGGAGGGCTTGCAAGGGTGAGGAAGACCCTTGCAAGGAGGTTCAGAGTGGACCCCCCTGCTTTCTGACCTCCTTACAAAGCCCAGATTCAGCCAGGTCTAACCTCAGCCTCAGATTTTGACAATGGTTTATGTTTAATGGAATTATCTGTACAAAGTTTATAATAGTTAATACTGAACAGCTACATGGATTTTTAAAAAATTAATTCATCATGCTATCAGTCAGTTACTGAGGATTTGCTGCAACTAAGAAATCTCTCTGCCTTGGGTGTGGAAGGACCTCTTAATTTCAGGTGAGGGATCTCAAACCTTGAGTGGTGCTCCAGTTCAAGGGGAGAGTCACTGGTACGCAGTGCAGCTGCCACTCAGGGACAGCTCAAATTTGGCTTATCTTGCCATTAATATTTACAGAGTGAAGCAGTTGGCTGCTAGTCAATAGCACAGAGAAGACAGATGTCTTTGTTTTAGTGCCTTTATCTTCTTCTGGACATTAGTTATCTTGTATTTTTGGGCTTTGAAACCACCCTTCAAAGTATTTTTCCAAGGCACTTTCACTTCCTTGTACATAAGCCAGGAGCTTTCCAGCTCCCAGGTCCACCACATGGCGTGAGCATATTCACTTCCCCGTGCCTAAGCCAGGAACTTTCCCGCTTTCAGATTCACCACAGGGCGTGGGGCCTCTGGCTCCCCAGCCAGCCTGATCCAAAGCACGAGGGTGAAGTGTGAGAGGCACCACAGCAACGTTCATAAAGCTGCCTTGGGGCCTCAGTTGCCATCTCTCTCTGTCACTGGTTTCGTTCCTATATTTGCAACTTTTTTTTCAATAGACAGGAGGGTTTTCTTCAAGTCACAAAGTTCAGTGGTGTCAGCACGTGACTGGTTTCCAAGCAGTGGCCGGGGTTACTGAGCGGAGAGGCAGAAGTGACGCCTCTTACCAGCTTTAGGCAAAGGACTCGAGTTCCCACCTGGCTTTTTGGTCCTTTCTTCAGTTGTTGTCGTGGTTTGTCACTGGCCGAACACCAGGCACCTGCAAAAGCCCTTCACTCACCCTCCCCTGCCACAGCTGGGCAGAGGAGAGAAAAATTTAATGAAGGCTTCAGGAGTTGAGATGAGGATCAGGAGAAAACACTCCAGGGGCAAAACAGGCTCGACTTAGAGGTACAAAGTGAATTTATTACTAACAGAGCCAGAGGAGGATAATGAGAAGTAAATGAAGCCCTTAAAAACACCTTTTCTTCCCCGAGCCCTGCCCTCCTTCCCACCCATAGCACAGGGAGCAGGGCACGGGGGTTTGGGCCAGTTTGTCACACGAGGTTTTCTTTGGCTGCTCAGGGAGAGGAGTCCTTGCCCTGCGAGGCCTCGGGGTCCCTTCCCACGGGAGAGTTCTCCGTGAACTTCTCCAGTGTGGGTCCACTCTAAGGAGCAGCAGCCCTCCCAAAACTGCTGCAGTGTGAGCCCCTCCCATGGGCACACAAAATACTGCGCTGTGGGTCACTCCTGCATGCAGTGCCAGCTCTGAGCAGGGGCGTATTGCCCAGGCTATAAATCAGAAGTGAAAAATGGAGGGTAAGCTGGGAGGAGGAAAAGGAGAAGAAATGAGACGTTGAGGGTGTTTTATTATGGCAGGAAACAAGATGAATGCAATGGCACTGTTTGTGCGTCCGCTCTCTCTGGTAATGATTTTGGCACTATGATCAGACCCAGAATGGCAGAAGTTAGAAGTCGTGGAGATAATAAATTTCCCACAACTTGGGAATGCAGTGGGAACAATTGAGTAGAGGAAACAAGCTCAAGTAATACCTCTGTCCAGCAGAGGCAACAGCAATAACCTTCTATAGATAACAGAAACTGATAGGAAAGGCATGGTTGTTCTAACCAGAGAATCACCTCCGAGTCACTCACTCGGCACCAAAAGTCTGTCTTTCACACAAAAAGCTGTAGGAAAGTGGGCTTCACACATTCCAAGGTGTGTGGTTCCATTCCTGCAAGGTGAACAGGCCCCAGCCCATGGCCTCAGGGGCAGCTTCCCTTCCTGTGCCTGCCCAGGGAACGAGTGCCCAGCAGCACCGGCGCTGCTGAGGCTGAATCGTAACAACCCCCAGAGTTCAGATGTGTGGCCCTGCAGCATCCTCCCAACCCAAACCATCCTGTGATTGCATGATGGTTCTATGATTCCTAGCCCTCTGCTAGCTTCCTTTGCCTGTTTATGTAGAACTTGCCAGTCAGATGGTGGGATGAGCCAGCTACCCTCAAAGCAGTGCTCCCAGCACGGCACTTTGCAAACCAAAATGGGCACACACAGAGGCTCAGCTGCCGCCTGGCTGTCACCCTGGCTGTCACCCTGGACACCCCGATTGTGAGAGCAGAGCCTCCACGGCTGTGAGGTCAGAGCAACTGCCTGCACAGCCCCGTGGCACGGGGATGGAACGTGACACCCCACATTCCGCACTCCTCAGCTCACCTGAGGGGAGGAGACGATGGGCCCCCGGGGTTTGCTGCAAACCCCAGTGCAGTGACTGTCTCTGTGGGCTGTGGCACCGGGCACTCATCACCTCACACATCACCTCACACATCACCTCACACATCACCTCACACATCACCTCCTGCAGGAGCAGAGCGGAGGGATGGGGAGGAGAAGGGCTCACCAGACAAGCTGTTATGAGTCTTCCAAGCGGTACTTGGAGCATGAGGCTGACCAGCCGCTGGCAGAGGTGACTGTGGAGCTCAGCAGCTGCCCAGTGAGCTGGTAGGAATTGGGCTGCTCCTGCCTGGGGTGTCGGGTTGGAACAACAGGATGGGTGTAGTGTAACGGGGTTGGAGCAGCGTGGGGAAGCTGACAGGTTTTCTGAAGACCAGCCCTGTGATGTGTTCAGTCCCCTTTCTGTGGGGATGGGTCCCAGCTGAAGAAGAGAAGAGACTCAAGAGACAGGCGTCACTTTTCTCTGGTTTCTTTTCCAAGGAATGTTCTTCAGGCTCATTTGGCAACTGGCAGGTGCCCTTGTCTCCCTGGGGAGAAATCTCCTGAGCACGTGCCATCCTCACAGAGTACATACTACATGTTTCTACTGTGGACAGGGGCCAGGATGGGAATGTCTGAGGGCCGGTGCAGAGGGCGTTCCCTAACAGCAGCCCGGGGCTCTTGCTTGGACGATGAAGCTCGAGCACTGCTTGTGCTGTGGCCAGTCTCAGGCAGAGCCAAGAGCAAAGCCCCTTGGCAGTGTCACTGGCACACCAGAGCTGGAGCCTCCAGCTTTGGCTGCAGTAGGACAAGCTGCTGCATAGCCAGGGGTTTGGGGAAGAGCCAAGCATCTGCAGGGGAAGGGTTTTCCCCAGCTCTCGCAAGAGACCATGCAGGCATGGGAGAGCTCTGGGACCAAAGTCAGGCAAAGCTCCCGTGCTGTGAAGGGGTTTGCCTAAGGCTCGGGTAATTGACAGCACCAGGGCTCCCTCTCTTTCAGGCAAAAGATGGTCCAACAGAAGAGGAGCTTTAAAGTCTTCATCTTGTTGCTCTCAGTGGCTCTTGGTGAGTTTTCATGAGCAAACAGCTGAGAGTGACAGCCTGGCTGTGCTGGATGCCAGCTTTCCTTCGGGGCCATTGTGTGTGGAAACTCCTGTGGCTCAAGTGCTTCCTGAGTGTGCCCTTGACTGGGACTGGCTTGTGGACCACCAGTAAGACTCCTGGGTAGTGTCACAGCCACTGCTCTGGCCACTGGACTGAATGGCTTGCTGCAAGGCTGAGAGAGAAGGGCATAGGTGTTTCCAAAGCTGAACTGGGGCTGCCCAGAGGGGAGGGGCTGTGCAAGGGGAGGAGGGATGAGGAGGTACCTCTCCTAGCCCCTACAGCCTGGTCTTGGTGCTCACTGAAGCGAGGGGAAACAAGGAGTAGAGCTGGGCCAACAAACACAACTGAGGACCACGCCAGGGTGTCCCCTGAAGCCTGGGCTGATGGCCCTTGGTCAGAGGTGCATCCTCTCTCTGCACCCCGCATTCCACACTCCTCAGCTCACCTGCTGCCCGAGCCCCAGGGCAGCGGGGAGGGGACGATGGGCGCTCGGGGTTCGCTGCAAACCCCAGAGCAGTGACTGTCTCTGCGTGATGTCAGTTGCAGCTGCTGTTTTCTGTGGGACTGCCCTGCCAGGACGGTCACCGTGGGCAAAGAGACTGATGGAGGTTAGTGACTGCTGTGGGACAGGCACCTCCTGCAAGGGAGTGTTGCTGACGGGGACTGGATAAATCTCAGGCTCCTCTGCTTCCCCACGGCATGACCCGAAGAAGCAGCCGATTGTGTTGTCTTCCCTTGGAAGCCACGGTGGCTCTGGCAGTAGATGTTCCAATGGAGCATTTTCTCTTTCAGGAGCTGACAAGTGTATTTCCAGCAGGACTAAAAACCCTCTGGTAAGGGAGATTTCCTGAACTGGAACTGTGTCTGCGCAGAAGTGTCAGCTGAGCTTGTGCTACCTGTGCTCAGTTTCCAAACAGCAAAGGCTCCCACGCTTCCATCCTGCCTTTGCCTTTTGCTCAGCTTGGGATGGAAGGAAGCACTGGCAAAGCAGGGAAAGCACACGTGTGTCTCCTCACTGAGCTCAGGTGCTTCACAGAAGGAATGGGCTGCTTTGACAGGATCTGCTTTTCTGTTCCTGCAGGAATTCATACACTTTGATTGAAACGCACAAGTTGCAGAATCTGCTGGAAGAGGTCACTCAGCTGAGGGCGGAGATCAGCAGTTTGAAGGTGACCCTGCCATTCTGGGGAAAGAGGCTTGGTTGGGCAGAACCCCCGAGAAAGCTCTCCTTGGCACTGTTGGTGGGGTCAGAATGTTGTGGCCACAGGTGCTGTTCCTCTCTCCTCGTGGCTCCCGTCAGCAGCAGTTTCCCAGCTCTGAGGGCATGGCTGGCACCGAGCTCTGCCTCTGTGGGTGGTGGTAGCATGCTGAACTCTCCCCTGATGTGGCCCTTTCCTGTGTTTGCTCTTGGCTTTCCCAGGAATTGACCCAGACGGCTTTGGAATCCTGTGTCAAGAAGGACTGGGCCCTTAAGAGCTCTGGTGAGGACACAAGCAGCCTGCTCTCCTTCCCTTGCGTTTGTCTGTCCTGTCCGCAGCCTCCACAGGGATGGCTGGAGCTGCCCCCACCACGTTCCTGTGGGACTGGCACAGAAATGACAGACATTCCCATGTGGATGGAGGGGCTCTCTTCCTCTCCACTGCGTCTGGAAAACAACCGGCTGGGCTGTCCTTTGCTGCCTCCCAGCACTCAGCCCTGGGGGAGAAGCACTCACCAGGCTGCTGTCCTTGCCCCGTGCAGCAGGGCAGGGAGATGTGGACAGGACAGGTGGACACGGAGCTGGCCAGTGGCATCAGCTGTGGTGTCTGAGCCAAGCCCTCCCAGCCTGGAGCTGCTTGCAGCCATTTGCTCTCCTTTCCTTACAGGAGCCACCATTGACACACAGAGGACTTCCCCGACCTACGACTGCAAGGACAGTCGTCTCTGCAGGGTTTTACGCTTGTTCTGGACTGCCAGCCCTCCTGATACTATTCTGCAGGTGTGTTAGCAGAAATCATCAGTTTTCTTCCCTCCTGTGAATTTGGGAGCCATTCTCAGGGGCTCTGCCCTCAGCCCAGTGGTACTGCTCAAGCCCACGGTGTAGACTGGGTTCCTGAAGCCAAAGGTGGAACACAGGGCTGGGCTTGCTGAGCAGCAGCGGTTCCTCTCTGGAGGGGAGTGAAGCCAAACTGAGCTGTACTGCTGCATTCTGCCCACAGTCCTCAGCCACAGCTGGGTGAAGGGCTTTCTTTCTACCTGGTGACCCTGTCTCCACTGTCGGCCCTAAGAACTGCTTTTCAGGGTGGAGGCAAGAGGAGGGGGGATGCCCTACAGAGTCCCTGGGCAGAGGTGTTTCTGTTTGTCCCTGACTGGTTTCGTGACCAGTACCCTCTGTTCTGCCATGCTGAGCCCACTTTGGCAGGCAGGGAAGTCCTTCTGCTCCTGTATTTTCAAGCTGAAGTAGAGCCCACAGATATGTCAGCCCCAACGCTTCAAACATGGGCAGTTGTGTTGGCCCACGTGTCATTGCTCTTGCATTCTGGTTGCAGCCAAATGTTTTCCCAGGAAACTGCTGGGCTTTCAAAGGCCATCAGGGCCAGGTTGTCATCAGGTTGCCAGCACGAGTCCACCTGACTGCCATCACAGTGCAGCACATCACCAAGGAAGCCTCTCCAAGTGGGACCATCATCAGTGCCCCCAAAGACATCGCTGTCTTTGTAAGCCTGCTGGGCATTTCTGGTGGGGGTCTGGCCCTGGGGGAGGTCAGGGCAGGGTCTTGCTTGCTTTTGTGCATCCTCTGAGCTCCTGCACTCTCCTGAGCACTGCCGTGCCCCAGTGTGACACTTAAGGGCTCAAGAGCTCCATCCTTCTTAAGACTTGTTCTGGCCAAGCACATAAGGGTTGGCCAAAATGCAAGGCAGAGAGGCTGAGCTCTACCCTGACCAGTGCCAGACCAGTGCCAGAGCCCTGGGAGAGGCTGGGTGCGTGAGAGGGCTGATCCAGCCTGTTCGTTCTCTCTTCGGCGGGACGAGCCCAACTTGCTCTCCCTGTGCTTTGCCCCCAAGGGAGTAGATGCAGACAGAGAAGAGGAAACTCTCCTGGGGATGTTCACCTACAACATGGAGAAAGACCCCATTCAGACTTTCCCTCTGAAGGTATGCTCCACATGTGGGGGCCGGATGCCAGGGAGCAAAACAGGTTTGCTTGCAAGTCCGTGGCAGGGAGGGTGTGAACGTTTCTTCCCTGGGCAGAGGGTCCTGGATCACTGCCGAAAGAGACCTGGTGGGGCTTGGAGGGCTGAGTAGCACGTGGTTGTGGTAGCCAAAGGACAGGGCCAGGCCCATGGCAATACAGCTCCTGAGAGATCCCTGGCTGCAGCCACCGCCTTCAGAAAAACCAGATGCGCACGCAGCCACTCCACCCAAACACCAAACGGACCTCGTGCCACGGAGGAACGGGGATGAGTGGTGGCAAAAGCGGCCAGGGATCACTGGTGCTCCACTCTGTGCCCTGGCGCTCCACTCTGTGCCCTGCTGACAAGCTGGGCAGTGTCGCCCCAGCACAGCGTGCCCCTTCTCTGCCGGTGCTCTCAGCCTGCCAGGAGAAAGGCGGGCAGAGGGGGTGGTGGGAGCTCAGTGGGGTGACAGACCAGCCCCACGCACAGAAGAACCTCCCCAGCCCCTCTGCCAGCACAGAGCAAGGGGCAGAGGGAAAGGAGATGCAGCCACAGCCGGGCCAGCGTGCAGAGGATGCCAGGTGCCTTCCCTTGTCCCCAGCCTCCCCAGCAGCCCCGGCACCAGCAGAGAGCTTCAGATCTCTATTGCTTCTCCCACCTACTTTTGGGAGCTTGTTCCTGAGCAGAAACAGGGCTGGCAGGGTAAAACATCTTGATTTCACTGTTGCTTTTAATGCCCCCCCTTTCCCTGTTCCCAGACCATGCTGCTTCCCAGAGCCTTTTCGCACGTCAAACTTCTTGTGAAGAGCAACTGGGGAAACCCGCGGTACACCTGCATTTACCGAGTGCAGGTTCATGGAAAGATGGAAAAGCGGAAAGCCTCAACCGAGGGCCAAGATAAATAAAGAAGAAAATGCAAAAGGCGAAGAAAGGGCAAGGGGAAGAAGGGAAAGGGGGGGAATGATGTGGCAGCCCAATGTGGATTTTAGAGGATGCATGTGGGACTGTGTCAGGTGAGTTTTAGGTGAGATATTAAGAATCATAGAATCATTTAATCCCCTCTGTTGAAAGGGACCCACAAGGATCATCAAGTCCAGCTCCTGGCCCTGCACAGGACAGCCCCAACAATCCCACTGTGTGTCTGACAGCTGGCTCAGTGCCGTGACCACTTCTCTGGGAAGCCTGTTCCAGTGCCCAACCACCCTCTGAGTGAAGAACCATCCAGATAAAAAACCTTCTGGGTGAAAAATCTTCTGGGTGAATCACAGAATCTGCTGAGTTGGAAGAGACCCACAAAGATCATCGAAGGACAGGGTCAGGATTTCCAAATCCTGCAACTCCTGGCCCTGCACAGGAGCACCCCAACCACCACCCCACCTGTCTGACGGCTGGCTGGGTGCTGTAGTCAATTCTCTGAGGAACCTATGTCAGTACCTGACCACATTTTGGGTTCTGGTTCTTCACCCAGAAGGTTCTTCACTCAGAAGGAGAAGGTTCTTTACCTGAAGGTTCTTCACCTGTTTCTTCCAGACAGTTACAGGCTCTTCAGGAGGGGTAGGCAGGGCAGAAGGGGTGCAGGAGTCCCTCCCAAGCCAGAGGTTCCATGGTTCTATGATTCTATGATTCTATGACCAGTTGTTTCCAACCCATCTCTTCTAAACACCTGACCCAGTGGTATGTGTGTCCTATCCCAGAAACAGAGTGGAAGCCACAAGTCCGGGGTTTAGGATGATGGCAGAATGCATGGAAACCTCTACTCCTTGACCATGGATATGTAGTGAGAGACTAATTTGTGCCAGAGCCCAGCACTATTGACTAAAATAAATAAAGCTGCAGGCCCCAGGAATTGTACTTCAACCTTTGCTTGATCAGTAGAACTGAAAGCAGTAAATAAGGAAGTGTAGGATGGGGACTCCACCACCTCCCTGGGCAGCTCCTGCCAAGGCCTGACCACCCTTTCAGGAAAGAAATTCTTCCTCATGTCCAACCTGAATCTTCTCTGGTGCAACTTGAGGCCATTTCCCCTTGTCCTGTCCCTGTTCCCTGCGAGCAGAGCCCGACCCCCCCCGGCTGTCCCCTCCTGTCAGGGACTTGTGCAGAGCCACAAGGTCCCCCCTGAGCCTCCTTTGCTCCAGGCCGAGCCCCTTTCCCAGCTCCCTCAGCTGCTCCTCGTCAGACTTACAGCATATGACTTTTAGCTAGGAATTCTCTGCAAACCCCTTCGTAGCAATCTTGTGCTGGTTTATTGTAACTTAAGACAATCCAGTACAAGATTTAATTATCTCGTTACCAGAAATTCAGTAACATAAAAAAACTCCTGGACACCAATGTGGCATTAAGCAGCAGGATGCACGGGGGGATGGCTCCTCCCAAAGCTGTGCACCGAGTACAGGGAAGTTTCTGTTTATTTACTGTACTTTGTATACAGATTCATTGATTGTCCCAGAATAAACACACACGTGATAATCATTTCCCCAAAATCATTGACACATTTCCCCTCCCCTTTACTCATGCCTTCTTCTGTCCTGGGGGGGGGTCTCTCTGGTGGTCTCTGGTGGTCGTAGAGCCCAGTGTTCCTGGTGCCCTGGCTGAGTTGGGAGGCCACTGAGGCTGGGGAATTTCCAGTCCTCCTCCTCACACAATGGGCACTGTGCAGTTTCCACACACCGGTGGTTCTGGAGAACAAGCCCTGTGTTGGCCAACCCCGTGTAGGCCATTTATCATCTGGTAACAATTTTATTTATGGCATTATCCTCCATTCTTCCCCTTAACCTGGAGTCTCAAATGATGAAAGGCAGAACTTTTAGGTGAGGTATTAGCATTTTTAGTACTTCCATGCAAAAAAAAATGAACTCAGAGAACAAATATTTGTCCACATGATCAATATGTGGAAGTAGCTCACTCTGCTCAGGTGAGCTTCAAGTCTAAGATGCTGGGGAAGCCTCTGGCAGCAAAAGCTCTAACAGGTGTAAACTGCCCCTTTCTTTATGGATCAGACAAGTAAAGCAATCCTACAGGGAAGCACCAGCAACTGGTGAGGAAGCCAACTTCAAACTACGGCACAGAATGAGCAGCTGAGCAGTGAACCCTGCAGCAATTAAAATTCAGGTGTCACATTTCCCAAAGAACTCCCACTGTTCCTTCAAATAACGTAGGAAAGCTATTGTTGGAAATGTGAGGCTCTTTTTTTTCATTTCCTAAAAGATTTCAAGTTTAAATCTTATCTGACAGTTGAATCTCAAGTGACAAAGTTGTGCAAAACTTTGTTTAAAAAGTCCAACCTTCTTTACAAAGCGGGTCTTCAAAACAAATTCTGCACTGTACAAGGGTAAATAAAATAACAAATACATATTTCACAGTTATTTACAAATCTTACAATGCCTGTCACTCATTTCAGAACCACTTACTCAATTGCAAAGCCAAGCCCTGAAATTTCACTGTAAACAAACTCCTCCAGGCAACACTTTCCAAAAGCGCCACAGTGAAGGAGATCCCTTTCCCAGAAACGATAAAAACTTGCCTAGAAAAAAACCACAGTCACAGCAAACTAGGCAAAAGCAACCACTGATACAGCATTTAATACATCTTAAAAAACCCCCCACACTTCAGGCTCTACACCACCCAGAAATAAAAACAAAAAATAAAAAATCGATGTTTATCACAAATAGCTTTATACACATCTGCTGCCCTTTAGGAGAGAGAATGAGGACATCTCCCAGAATATGAGGTCACCTCTCCAAGGAATGGCAAACCTCAGCCAGCTGACACCATTTAAAACCAAACTGGAAGTGCTCTGAGGGAGACTGAAAAGCCCTCGTGCACTGGCACAAAGCTCAGTGGAATGGGAGATCCTTCCCACGAGATGGCACAGTTCTCACCACTATAAAACACGATTTAAAGCCCACCAGCTCTTGGGTTCCTCAGGGCACAGATCACCTGAAATCCTAACCCATTATCCCAAGCCCACAGAAGTTTCTCTGATCAGGCAGAGCAAAACTTCCCCCAGCACCACCCCCCACATTCCTTTATCCGGAGCAATAACCATTTTTCCAGATAAGGGTGCCCACTCTGGCCCCTACATCAGGAAAAGACCCTGATCTTAACTGATACTGAACAGACTGAGCCTTTCAGAAGTGGGTAAATTCTGTGCTATAACCTTCACCTTATTTTCATTCCTTTAAACTACCCCAAAGAACTCTGCCCTCCCCAGTTCATTATTAATGATCTAAGGGCACCTGGGCTGGTTTTGGTTTAATTGCACACTATTGCACTACAGCCTTAAAACCAGGGTGATCAAGAACGTTCTCAACTCCCAACCAACTGATCCAAATGAGCAGTATCAGGAGAGCAAGCCAGGGCTTTGAAATCCTGCTTTCTTGCTTCATCAGTTTGTTTTCTTTAAATTAATTTCAGACTTCAGTTACAGCTAAGCAGCTCCTCACCTGCTGTGGCAGACTTGTGTTCTGCCACATGGCATCGACACTTGGGTCCTCATTGTGTCACCAAAACTCCAGGAAAAACAAAAACTCTCCAACTATTTTAGGGTTAGAGAATTAAGGCACGACTTTTTTCTGGCCAGGATGAGCAACAGAAATCATTTCATCCACACATTGACTGGGCTGTGCAGAGAAAATCACTCCATCACACATGCACTTTACTAGATTTTGGACATACTTAAACAGTAAAAACCCATCAAATTTCATGGGTTCAATGTTCATTGGCCCCAGGTTACACAGCTTTTAGTATTTGGTTTCCTATTGGTTATCGATCCCTTTGATGTTAATTAGGTTCTCATTCTTGGTTCTCTTCTCTGCTTTTTCCCAGACCAGTTGTCTCTGACCATGCCAGGGGTGATGTTTGGAGTTGATGGTCATTAATGGTCGTTGATGGTCATTATCTTTTGTGTATCTTCTGTGCTACCCCCAGTTTGCTGAGATGTTCAGCTCATCAGGCCTGGAGTGGTGAAACAGTCCTTTGGAAAGAAACTTCAATTCCTTCCCACCTGGGAAAAGGCAAAAAAACCCCCCTGACTAAAGTGATCTAAAATATTCAAAACTTGGTATCGTTTCCAACAAGAGGACACCCATAAGGACCTCACTGAGCTGGAGGGTTGTAGAGGAGTGGACTCCTTTCTTCTCTGGAGTTCACGGCAAAGGTGAAGCCTTTGCACCATTTCCTCCATCTCAAGTGTGATATCAGTTGGCATAATCATAAAGAAGCCAATGAAATAATTTCTTCAGCCAATGTCCTCTATGGCTGCTAGAGAAGGAAAAAGAAGCTCTTCCATTCAACACCTCACCCACAACCCCCTCCCAAAAATACTCTGTTCACTCTCAATCCTTCCTTCTTCGAAGCTGTATGGCAGCATTTTTAGCATGAAAGGATAAAGAGCTTGCTTTGGAGTTAGAGGAGGAAATAAACCATACGAGGATTGCCGGATTATCTGTGGAAAACATATGGCCCAGCCTTGCAGGACCAGTGAAATAGGTACTGGCACCTTCCGGGCATTTGTTTTGGAGTTTGGCCCACTTCCTTATTGGCTTGTTACCGTAAAGACTGCCCAGGCTTCCCAGACGTTCTTGCTTAACCAGCTGATCCTCCTCCTGGGGCAGGAATAAAAGGCTGGCATTGCGGGCAGTCCTGGCAGACACAGCTCAAGTTCTTTTGGCACATCTTGCTGTGGACGGTGTGATGGGAAAGTCAATGCTCTTCCTTGGCTTGCTTCTTGTTTTCCTTGGCCTGGCTCTGCCAGGCACCCAGGGAAAAGTAATTTCCAGATGTGAGATGGTGAGGATCCTACGTCGGAACGGCTTCGAGGGCTTCGAGGGCACAACTGTTGCTGACTGTGAGTATGAAGGGCTGCCCCAGCACCTCGCTGCCTGTGCCACCTTTGTCCCTCTCAACTTCTTTTTCATTTCCCAGCAGTACTATTCTATCCCTCCATTTCTTTGACTTCATCTTTTCTCTTCCTCATCCCCTTCCTTGCCCCCTTCTACAGTTCACACAACGAAGAGCTTTGTTCTTCCAAGAATTCACCTATCCAGTTCTCAAGGTTATGATGTCACCAGTTTAATTACTTCTCCAGCACTTCATTCACCCTTGATCCTTTCATATCTTCCCTCTCATTTACCCTGAGCACACCTTAACGTTCTCCTCTGGGACCTCCCTTGCTCCTGCAGGGATGTGCCTGGTGAACTACGAGAGTGGTTACAACACGAAGGCGTACAACAACAACGGCCCGAGCAGGGACTACGGCATCTTTCAGATCAACAGCAAGTACTGGTGCAACGACGGCAAGACCGCCGGGTCCAAGAACGCCTGCCACATCAGTTGCTCACGTAAGTGGTAGGACAGAACAAAGAATGTTTCTTTGTCCATTCCGTGGCACCTGCCTAGCAGCTGCTCTGGGCATTTCTATCTGTCCTTCTATTCATCCATCTTCTCAGTGTCCCACCTACCCTTCCTTCCTGATGGGCACCTTTCCTTCTGCCCATCTGTCCCTGCTCTTCCTCTGCCCCGCTTTCCTCCGTACTGATCTTTTCTCCCTTCTCTACAGAATTGCTAAATGATAATATCGAGGATGATATTCAGTGTGCCAAGAAGATTGCTCGAGAGGCTCATGGCCTCACTCCCTGGTAAGGATATTTGCAGTGGGCACTGGGGAAGAGTGGGCAGAGGAGACCAAAGACAATCCTGCCACTGACTGAGGGAGGAAAGGGGATCAATGGATGGGAAGCTGTGGAGTTTGGCACAGTCTTTCTCCTAAAGCTGAAAGGAGAAGATAGGAATCCTGTCTCGCAGCACCTGCTTTAATTCCCTAAATTTCCCTCCTCTCCCAGAGGTCTCCTTTTTGTTCTCTTCCCCTTCCCCCAGCTTGCTTAGATTGAGCTCATAATAATTTTCATTTATTCATATCTTTCAGAGAGATCTTTGAGAGTCTTCACCCAAGGCTCTCAGAGACTAACCAAGTCTGGTTTTGTAACCAATTCAATCATTATCTGACACCTCAAACTACATAACGTGTTTGTTTTCCAGGTACGGCTGGAAAAACCATTGCCGGGGCAAAAACCTGAGTTCCTACGTCAGGGGTTGCTAAATGGCTCCACAGGGGTTGGTCGTCTTCTCAGGATCACCAGAGGTGGAGAATGACGGCGCTGGGAGAGGAGGCCAGGGCGACGGCTGGGGGTGGGGAATTAAAAGCAGAATATTGTTAAGGTAGAGAGGCTGCTGCTGACTCTGGAGGCCTCCACACCGCTGCAATGCAAACAGAGAACTTACAGCTCGTGGCTTAACACAAACAAGGCTTAGCAACAGGCGGAGTTTCAGGCATTCACTTGCATAATCCTGGCTCAAGACTTTGTTGTCCTGACTAACAGGGCTTAGCAACATTTAGGGTTTCTCTCTCTTTTTGTATCTTTCTCCATTCTCTTTTAGCCATCCCTTCCTCCTCTCCTCCCTCCCCTTCATTTTTTTGCCCATTCTTATGGGAGTGTCTGTAGTGAGAAAATATAAAAAACAATGTACACTGTGTAAGACCTGCAGAATTGAGCTGCCTCATGGCTAGGACGGTCACTGATGAAGGTGGGGAGTACAGTTCACTGGCAGAGAAAAAACTATGCTGAAACGTGACCTCGCTCCTTAAATTTATCTGAGCATTTGCTTCTGGCTGGTATGAAGGATAGGACACTGAAACCCATGGGCATCTGGCCTGGGTGAACACAGGTTTCCTTATCATTCTTTGAGGAAGCTGATCAAACACAGCCTGGAATGCAGGCAGCATCTCTGTGAGGAAACTGTGGGTTGGAAAGCCAGTTGGGAAAGGGAAATGTTTCGCTGTTTAGTTCACAAGTCCTTCCTCCAAATGCAAGCTGAATTCAGAAGCAGTGCATGAACGAAAGGTGCTAACACTGAAACCACGTTTGTTTCTTCATGTGCTTTCTGCTGCTGCGGAGCAGTGACTTCTGTGGTGCTTATGCAATAAAGGGATGCTTCAACTCATGTCTGGTGTGAATGTATAAACCAGCTGTTAAAGGCATGTTTGTTTACATGGCTGCATCTTAAAAAAAAAAAAAAGCTCCAAATAAGCCTTGCCAGACCCTCTCCTGCAGTGTTGGAGGGTAGGATTTTTCCTTTTTATTTTCTTTCTCTCATGGAATTTTTCTCCCATTTGTTGCCTAAGACGTCTCTCTTTTTTTTTTTGTCTCTCTTAAGAGAGACAAAAGATGCGGCCGGTGTGGCCGGGGAAGGGGGAAGGGGTGCGGTTTGTACCGGCTGTTAGCTGAGGGGTTTCCCCTGGGAAGTGCAGAGATACCCCGAGAGTTTGGCTGGGGGGTGGAGGGCTGGGCACAGCTCTCTCGTGCTCTCTCTCTTTCGAGATGGGAGTGGACACAGGTGGGGCTTTGGTGCCAGACTGTTGCTGCC
>VZTA01000031.1:0-66678 GCA_013398855.1 Mohoua ochrocephala | reverse complement strand
CCCTGAACCTGCGCTGCAGAGAGGTGTCCGCGCTCCCCCGGCACCGCACGGGCCGGCGCCTCCCTGGGCGCGAGGGGCGCGCACACGCGGGGGACAGCGGACAGATGGCCCTGCAGCAGCGCCGATCCCTTAAGGAGCTTGTGGCACCGCGGCGTCTGGACGGCAGATGTAAAACTGCCCGTGCCCAGCCCGGGAAGGAGGCCGAGATCGTTCCGCGGATCGAGAAAAGAAGCTGGGTTTATGCACGGTGGTGGCAGCAGCAGGTTCAGGGAGGTGGAGGATGCTGGCGCTGGAGGTTCTGTATGGGCGCTTTAGATTCGCTGCTTCGATCCTGTAATTCCCGTTGCATTAGGTCACCGCTAGGGAAAAAACCACTTAGAGATTTTTGCGGTGAAAACCTAACGCATAAGCAAGATTTCTGTTGAAATGTCAAGGCTTATTACAATACCCCTGTGTGGAAAAGTAGTATTCTAATTTCTTTATTAAGACTTTTTAAAACGCGGTGTTTAGAACAAAACGAAGCCTTTGTAATGCTGACTAACCTGGCTTTAATAACTTCTCTGACCTGTGTAAGCTCTAAAAATACTGAAAGAATATTACCTGCACACAGCTGCAAACTGCCAAACAGCACTGGAAATATAAACTGTGCAGAATCCGCGTCGTTTCACAGTGACTGAATGGAATAAACATTCATGCACCACATCGCTAATGACTTTTTTTTAGAGTGGTTATGGAAATAGGAGGGAGAGAAGGTTCTGTTTGCTTGTAAATAAGGGCATTTTTAGAGCTGCATATAGTAATCAAGGAAAAAATTACACTTTACAAAATAGTTACTTTTTTTTCCTTTTGGTAAGTCCTTTTGATGGTATTTCCTGTTATAAACATATTGATTACAGGGCAGACTTGGGAATTTTTACAGGCTTTAAATAGGACCCTGAGGATATAAATTAATATGCAATATGATTATTCCATGTAATTCCTCATTAACAATTGTATACAGGTATCTCTATTTGGTGTTACTTTACCGTTCATTAGGACTTAATTAGGATAAAGCAATATTAAGAACCTTGTTCCCCTTCCTTCTAGCAGAAAAATTTACAGACATCTCTTCTAGGATGGCTTTGATTTGGATTCAAATACCAACAGAAAGCAGACCTCCCCTCCAAAGAGAGACTGTGACAAGTGGATAGACTTTTCCAAAATGTACTATTCAAATCAAGAGTATTACTTGAAGCTGGAAGAGTTGAAGAACGCCCACATGGAGACGATGGCAAAATTGGAAAGTATGTATCGGAACAAACTGTATTTAAAAGGAGTCCAACCCTTGGATAAGAGAAATGACGCTTCTCCAAAGTGCTGTAGGTAAGTTCGGGGGCACTTTTTAGCTGAAGATTCCCAAATGCTTTGCAGGCAGCTGTAAAACAGCAGGGTGTGTTTCTGGGCTGGCAAGCATTACCCTCCCCATCTCTCTTAACCACGTAATCAGAGAAAAGTCATTTTTAATAACAGAAACGCTCATTACCCTGCTAATGGTCTGTGAGGTTTAGAGGTGGGTGTGCAGCAGGGATTGGGCAGCACATTTAGGAAAGCACAGGGCCTTTCCCAAGTCAGGAAGTGCTGACTTGGTGATCAGCACGAAAACCAGGATCTGCTTTGAGTGCCCAGTGTGCTGCTCTTTTCCCTTCTCTCCCCCCTCAGCCCCTCATTTTGGTTTCTAGTGGCGATTCCTTATGGTGGAAGTCACTGGCTTTGCATCGATGTTGGACCGGCTCAAACCAAGTGGGTTTTTTCCCTTTTTTTTTTTCGAAGGCCAACTTGGGACAAGAGCTCGTATCAGCCTCTTAACCTGCACAAATCCTTTTCAGACTCAGACTTAAGTGATCCCTTGGGCTCAAGTATATCCGATGTGTCTGATGGAGAATTAGCGTTTGAAGAAAACGGCAGTGAAACGGCGTCATCCTCATTCGCTAAGCAGCAGATTGAAAAAATGTGGGATGGGTTCTCTCTGGAAGACTACATCTCCCGTGCCAAGCACAGCTCACCCAGCTCACCGGCCTGCAGGAAGGTGCACAAGAAGCAGAAAGTGTGGTCCCCCAGAGTCACCGTGCCCAAGCCTTTCCAGATGACCATCAGAGAAGCTCGGAAAAAAGAGCAGAACATCAAATCCAAGTCGCAGATCGAACTGGAAAATCACTTACTGAAGAAGCAACTAGAGGAGGAAGCAGAGTGCCAGAAAAAATTCCGAGCCAATCCCGTGCCCGCTGCCGTCTTCCTGCCGCTCTACCACGACATCGTGCAGCGCAACGAGGAGCGCAGGAGGTCTGTGAGGGAGAGGAGCAAACTCAAGCTCCTGGCTTCCCAAAAGCCATTTAAATTCATTGAGCGAGAGAGGCAAAGGAGGGAAATCAGGAAAATGCAGTTAAAAGACATTTCCCCACCTGAAAATAAAACCAAAGCGTTCAGAGCAAAACCAGTTCCTAAATGTGTTTACAGTCCAGATTTCAATGACAAGCTAAAGGAGGAGGAGCTCTACAGGGAAATCAGGATCAGGATGAGAGCTGAGGAGCTGCTACGGAATTCATCGGTACCCAACAGCAGACTGGCCTTAAAAGAGACCAACACAAAGAAGAAGCACAAGAGCGCTGAGCCAAAGCAGAAGGAACAGAAATCCAAGATCAAATCAAGCGTTCCAGATTTTGAACTCCTACATGAGAAATTCCAGAAACGCCTCCTGCAACAAAAAAAGGTGAAACACCTCACAGTCTGCGAGCCTTTCGACCTTCGTACTTCGTACATTCCCTCAAAAAAGGGCAAGATCCTGAAGGACATTCAAGAGGATGAAGAAAAATTGAAGGAAACGCGGTGGCCATTTGCCTCTCCGAGACGGAGACCTCAGATGGGGCAATCGGGGGCAAACCCACATCTCTTGGGAGGAGGCAAATCCAAGTCTCCCAAAAACACGGAATCCACGAGACGACGGCTACAAGCCCTGAGGTGACTGCTTAGAAATGCTCTACTTTATATACACTTCAAAAGTAGATTTTTTTTTTTTTGTATTGCTATAGATTTGGTATTTTATTTGGTATTATTTTTGGTAGTTCTACACACGTAGTTAATTCCTCCATGCAGTGAATATAGGACTTAATTTGTTAGTGTAAGGGCTTGTAATAGAAATCTTAAAATATTTAAATATAGGACTTAATTGGTATTTATTATTGTTAAAAGAACACTAGTGCATTTTTGGCAGGATGTCCCTAGGAAGACAAATGACTGCTGTTTCCCGGGATATCCTGAATCCCTTAGAATGGCACATACCTTGTGTCCTCTCATGGCAACCCTGTTTTTCTCTTTGGAATCATCTTTGCCAAAACTTCCTTTGAAGTCTTGCTCTAGATTTAAAATGAATTCAGCCTTAGTTTATTTTCCCCACCAGGAATTCCCTTGAGGAAAAGAGAAAGCTGGAAGAACAACAAAAAAGGAGCAGAACCAAGCAGAAACAAAGAACGAGAAAATTCCAGAAAATTGTAATGGCTCGGGCTGAGGCCAATGACCCCCATCAGAGCCTAGCTCAGATGTCTAAATCCAGATTAAAAACATTCAGGTATTTTGTTGCATTCCCCTGAATCCTGAACATCTCATTCAACAACGAGAAGGAGAGGTTTAGGATTGCATTGTATGTTAAACATACAACGTGGAAAAAAAATAGCATAGTCTAAGTTTAGATACTTACACATGGTAAATTAAACATGGTGCAAGCAGCTGGTAAAAAAAGTGGTCAAACTTAGTATTTCAAGTGGGAAATTGTTGCCAATCTATACCAAACTCAGAGGATAGAAATAGAAATATATATAGCATATAGAAATATATACAGCATATAGAAATATATATATTCTGCCTTCGAGCATTATAGATTCCCTAACAGGAGACTCCTGTGTTTTCTGAATTCATGTATCAACTAAAGAGGAAAAAGTTATAAAAATCAAAAGGAAAGGGACCAGTGTGGATGCAAAATATCCGTGCAGAGCTGGATACTGCACTGGTGTTGGTACAGCTTTGGTGCAGCAGTGAACATTTCACAATCCACTTCTTTGTCCCAGCGGGTCCCCACTGAAGAGGGAGATTAAAGAAGGAATATTTTAACTTTGCAGGGTAATAGCAGCGACTGAGGAAGCTGCTGGTGTTCAGGAGGAATGGGATCCAAAGTTCCCTGGAGTAGAGGTGCAATGCAAAGACTGTTTGTGTACGACTGAGTACACAGGGAAGAACACGAGGGCCTTCTTGGAGTGCTGTAAGCTGCCACTCCAGATGGCTCCAGCTCTGACACGGCTCTAACCCCCCGTGATTGCTGCTTGGCCTTGTGTTTGGGGCTAATTTAACCCTTTCTTCTTATTGTTCTTTCTAATCCTAAAAAAAATTAATCCTGTTTGAGCAAGCCCTTAGTGAGGTTTGTGCTGTGGCCTGGCCCGGTGGCACTGCTGCAGTTCTGTCAGTTTAAGGAGCTGTTACCTGGGTGTGGTGAGAGGCACCGACTGCTCTGCCCCTCTTGCTTCATGCCTGGGCAGGATCCTCGAGCAGCAACCACAAATCCTAATTTCCAGCAACCTGGCATACTGTTAATAATGGGAGCTTTATAATCTGTGTGTCCTCGGGCACGTGCTCTGCTGGCTCTGGGACAGAAGCAGAAAACAACTGGAGTGAGAGTAGGTGGAGAGCTGAGAGAGAGCAGTGGGTGTGTTTGCAGATGTGATTTGAGTTCATTCAACAGCAAACTTCACGCTACAGCTTAATCAGAGTTCAGGAGCTGCTGTCTGTGTGTAAAAGGGTGCTACTGCCAAGCAAGATTACTGCCCTGGTGCTGATGCAGAGGCTGGTGCAAGTGTTTAACCTGATAATGCTGATTTCAGCACAGCTGGGCAGTGAGGTCTGTCAGTGGCAGTGCCCCTTCAAAGCAAGGAGCAACATGGAAGTTCACTTCCCAACAGGGTGAGGAATTCAGAGATGGTCAGGGAGAGAGGTTGGAGGAAGCAGAGGTGTAAAATGCACCCCCTGATCTCACCCTTGTCCTGGAGTGTCTGACCTGCAGTGCCAGACCTACAAAGTTCAGAGGCCTGTCCCACACTGAGGATTACGACCCCTTCCATCTGGATTATCCAGTGCTCCCCGTGATCCCAGAGATCATTTTAATATGAATGAGCAGTTTCATTACCCTGCCCTATCGACTGGGCCCTTGACAAACCAACTCAGGAAAAAAGTGTTCCGTGATCCAGAACGTGGCCACCCCTCTTGGGAGATCAACTGCTAAAGTAGCAAGATTCTCACCGTCAGACTTTAAAAGTACTGATTTTTATTTAATGCTGTGAATTTCCTATGGTGCACTCTGTTTCATTTTGCTTAGAACAACTGGAAGATCTCTATGAAATCAGCATATAAAAACCCCTAAGTATCCCAATTTTATTTTTACAAAACCCCCAAGAACCCAAACTCAGCCTCTATTTAACTCCAGTAGCCAGGACCTGCCTCTGCTCAGCCCAAGTGACCCCTTCAGAGATGAATTGTTCAGTACCTTTTATGTGTCTTGAAGTATGACAACACTCAGTTCGTTATGAGCAATTTAACTGCTGTAGGAAATTACTCCTTGTACTATAAATTAATAATGATTTCTCTTGTACTCTGCTTCCTGTAGGAACAACGAGAAGCAGAGAAGGCAGGAATATTTGCAAGAACTGCAAGAAATGGAAGAAAGAGTAAAACAAATGCCATTGCTTTTTGAAAGAGTCACTCAGGTTGCCTTGTTTCTGAACTACTAATTAATCTTGACTGATACTGAATAAGACATTTGGGATATAATATTTTTAGAAGATACTTGAAAAACACTTTTCAGGGCAGCATTTCTCCATTTCAACCTCTGTTGCCCCATCTCCATATAAATATCAGTAATTTTTGTGACATGCTTGCACGGGGAACAGAGAACTGTTGTAAAGGTGTGTCTGGTTCAGTTAAAACATGAGTAACTGTGACCACAAGCAAACACTGCTGGTACAGAAAAGTAAAATCTGGTATAAAATTTTCAAGTATTGTTTTGCCTTTCTTACCTGCAGTGAATAATCACTTCCACTTGTCAGCTGCAAATAACGAAACAGAGGATTAATATAAATAACAGTGTCAAGATACAGGCATTTAAGGCATTAGATAGCATTTAACCATTGTGTTTTCTCTACAGAAAAATGCCAGAAGAGCTGCAGAGAAGTATTATTCCAACAGACTGAGAGCGCTGGGGATCTGCCCAGAGTTTGTTGCAAAGAAAGGAGGAGCAGCCAAATCACTGCAGTTCTCCACTGCTGGAGGTTTTACCTCCATTGCTGTCAGAGAAAGGTAGAGATGACTGAAGGCTTTTTCTTTTTATCAACTACATACCTAATAATCAGAAAATTTTTCATGTGTAGCTTTAAGGGTTTATTAATGATTTTTAGTATTTCCCAGGGAACTATTTGACTATGTGGTATGTTAGCATTAGTATGTACTTTTGATTGTTTTTCCTGAATTAAATATTATTTCATAAAACAGAGGAGAGCTGCTTAACCAAACTGGTTATGTTATGTAAGACACTTCAAAGAAAAATGAAGAAAAACATTTCTTGTTTGTTCCTTTCATCAAAAATTCTGGCAGGTTGCTGTGAGTCACTACCTTTAAATTTTGAATTTTTTAAATGAACCTTATTAAAAATAGTTTTTAGTATCTGTTGGGTGTTACGATTTAAAAGGAAGCAGAAATATTGAAAAATGGAATATATAAGCAATACTGTCAAGTTACTTTCTAGCGTAAAGAGAGACTCTTGTGTCCCCCCCCCTTCCCTTTTCCTTCCCCAGTTCCACCCCAGCCAAGACTACCAGGCTTTGTCCTGGATTACATAAAGGTGGTTTAACATCTCCTGGAAAACATCTTCCTGGAAAATAAAACCCCACCGTGCAATTTGTCTTTTCAGAATCATCAAGGTTAAAGTGAAAAAAAGGGAATCCTTTGAGGAAGCAGCTGAAGACAATCCCCAGTGTGAGCACTCCTGGGAGGAGGAGGAGGAGGAGGAAGAGAAGGGAAAAGGTGTCAAAACCTCCACCCCAGATGAGCAGTGCAGTGATCTGGAGGATGGGGATGAGGCCAGCCCTGATGTCCATGAGCCTGGGTCCAGCCCGCCCTCGGGCCGGCACAGTGATGAGGAAGAGGAGGAGGAGGAGGAAGAGGAAGGGGAGGAGGAGGAGGAAGCAAAGTCAGGCCCATCACTTGGTCATTCCCAGGAGGAAGAGGAGGAAGAGGAAGCAAAGGCAGGCCCATCCCTTGGCCATTCCCAGGAGGAGGAAGAGGAAGCAAAGGCAGGCCCATCCCTTGGCCATTCCGAGGAGGAAGAGGAGGAGGAGGAGTCCAGACCCAGCTCTCGGTCTGAGGGGTCCCAAGAGCAGGAAGAGGAAGCTCAGTCAGATCCTGAAGCTGAGGGTGCCTTCCAGTATGAGGATGAGGAATACGAGAGTGACGATTCGGAGGAGAAGCCCAGTGATGAGGAAGGTGACTGACAGGAAGGTGACTGACAGGAAGGTGACTGACAGGAAGGTGACAGGATGGGACTCGGGAACCTCTTCCACTGCTGGCTGTGGAACAGACACCAGAGAAAAACGTGGTGCTTTGCTACAGATCCAAAATTCTGTGGATTTTTACCTCTTAGTTTTTTGAGACCTGCCAGTGCAGGAATTTTGTTTGTTTTCTAGTAAGAAAGCTCAAGTTCCTAGTTTTCACCAAGAAAATAATTTACTTTTGTGTTAATCTTCTTTATTGGACTCTTCTGTGACATTAGTGCACCTCTGTTCTTAAAATGAGTTGCAACCTCATGGTTTAGCACTAATATTACACAGTGTGCTGTGTAAGTACTGAGGGCTCATCTCCACCTCTTCCCACGGGCTGGCAAAGCCAGGGGAGGTTTTGGGGCAGGAATTGCCATTTTATCCCTATAAAAGAGGGAATCTTTTTACCTCAGGTAACTCTAGTTGTACGAAACTATGCAAGGAAGTGCTTTACTACCTCTTCTTACACACTGGGTACTCAGGACTTCAGCTACTCCACAAAAAACTCTCCAAAAATGTTTCAGATTTGGTTTTTGTCTTGTATCAGTAGCACCTTCTCCTCCTGTTACTGACTTTCTTGCTAAAAAATATGTTATTACTTTTTCCTCCTCCTTTTGTTACACAGCTTCTCCATGTTCAGAAGTTTTTTAAGCGTTATTACTTTTATTTATTTTTGAAGTGTGAACGTAACCAATGTGAAATTGAGACTTTTTTTAAACTTGAATAAAATATCTGTGAAAATATTAATCCTTGCTTCACAAGGAGGTTTGCTTGTGAGTATTCTGTAATTCTGAAGAGTTGTACAATTAACAATCACATATTACTGGTGCTTGTCTCCTTAGGAAATCAAATCTTTTTCTGAAAGAAGGGAGAGGAACTCTAAGTGATGGTTTTTTCTCAGATTATTTGAAGTGATTTCAAAGAAAAAAAGTCAAATCTGTTTCTAAGATTTGACAGCTCTGAACTAAGTGTTCTAAAAGAACAAACATATAATTGTTGAACTTCTAAGATAGGGATTAAAAATACCACTAAAATTCCTTTGAACTTAAAGAAAGTAGCAAAACCAATGATTTTTTAAGGCTTTAGAAGGAGTTGGGAACCTGTGCATAATTTAGATTGAGTTTGTCACTGAATTTTTAAATATTAATCTCAATCACAGCAGAATTAATGAACATGATAAATATGATATAACCAGGAGGAGTTAGGACAGCTTTTGGAGGTTATGCCTCAGCTTTTTTAGCATTTCTGGAAAAGACAAGCAGAATTGTGTGGACTGAGGAGATCCAATGGATTATGGTTTCCCAAGATTTCCAGGAAGCATTTCTAGGACATCATTTGCTAGCAAAGGATCTTAAAGAAAGCAATCTTATTGTAGGAAAAGAAAGATCCTCATGAATGGGAGATCAAACCTTGAGGTATTAAAGGAACCACTCATGGAAATCACTTGGAGCAGCAGAGCTTTTCAGATGGGGAGGATAATGCGATTTAAGTCAAAAAAGCTGTTCAGAAATTGCATTACAAACATAAAGGGATAAACATTCCAATAAGGAATTAAAAAGCAGAGAAAGCAAAGAAAAATCAGAGATGACAGAACAGAAATGGAGACAGACAGGTCAGGGTGAATTAAACCTCGTGAAGCGAAGAGCAGCAGGAAAAAATAGTTTAAACAAAGAAGAGCCACGTACACCTGTCAGGAGATGAAAAATAGTCTGGCCTAAAAACCAAGTCATGATTTGACCTCTTTTTTTCCTTTTTTTTTTTTCTTTTTGCAAGGAGGATGATTTAAATGTAGACAATCCAGAATAACTAATAGGATGACAGCACTGAAAAAAAACCCCAAATAACCTATATTTAAAGAAAAACCCAATAACTTCAGCACGAAAATCAAAATCCAGGTGAAGGATTTTGGTAAATTGCCAAGATGCAGACAAGTACCATAGAAAGGAGACTGGAATACGTGGTACCTTGTCAGAACTCAAAACATTTTGAGGCAATTAACATGGAGAAAATGGAGAAAAATAAAGTCTTTTTTTTTGATTCACCAAAGGTGATGTAATGGAAGCATTTTAAGGCACAAAGCTCATTAGAGGAGAAGTGCTGATGAGTTATGCTTTCAGGGAAGCCACCCAGCAGGAGGGAGAGGAATAGGAAAGTTTCTCACAGATGATTGAATATTCTGTCTTTAATATTTGAATTAATGGCCACAGCACAAGAGTAGGAACATGTTCAAAAATTTGCAAAGAAAATGAGAAAGGTGTATCTCAAAAAAGGATTAAAAACACCACATGGGAAGAAGGGGGTAACTTTGCATGTGAACTGTAGTATGAAATAATTTTGAAGTGCAAGAATAGTGTTTCTATATAATAATGATGTTTATGTTTTGAAATAAGAAGCCAGAAGTTTTGGATATTGTGCTTTTTCAAGCATTTTTTGTATTTACAATCCTGCTTCCTCTAGAAACCATCTCCTCCTGTACATCGTTATCACAACACCAAGCAGGTTATGTTCCTTTTTCCTTTGAGGAAAAAATGATTACATCAGAATATTGCACCTTTTACAGCTGCTCCAGATGAAGAGAATAACAAAAAAATTCAAATTCTTGAAGAAAATGTTTAAAGCCATCCCTGTTTTGGAATTAATTATGGTCTCAGGTAGAATCCTCAAGGCTTCTCTAATGGCAGCAAGCAAAACATTTGCCTGAGCTTGGCAGATAACAGGCGCTCTAAAGATCAAAATATATGATTAAAAATGATTTCCAGCAGTGTGTCTGTCCCACTGCCCACAAATTGAAGTCAAACACGAGTTTTGTATACGGAATACATTTGTCCAGGAATACTGTCTAGTCCATACTTACAAGATATAGCAGCTGCTGGCTTACAACCATGAAAATAATGACAACAGATAAATTAGATAAAATGAGATAAAATTAAAAATAGTTTGGTGTCTGTCCTCCTCACCCTTCAGTGGAATTACAGTTTTACATCTCTCTTAGTAATTACTTGGCTTCAGGGGAAAAAAAAAAAAGAAGCCCTTGCCTACTCCAGCAAAACTCAAAATTGCTTCTTTCTTCAATAGGAATTCCAGGTATTTGAGGAATGAACTAAGACTTACAAATAGCATCAGAAAAATTCCTGTCTCTCCTGTCTACTAAAATCACAGCAGTCAGATGGAGCAGAGAAATCGGGGATCACAGGGATAAGGCAAAGCACACAGACATGAAGGAAGTTGTCGTGGGTGAAGGTTTGGAGGTGACAGGGACAGCAGGACCTTCCCCCCTTCAGTTCTGGCCAGTTAGGATCCGTGCCCCACGGAACTGCATCCCGGGATTAGCCACGTGGGACAATCCCCCCCCATGCTGACGTGGCTGTAGCACAGAGGAGGCAGAAACACTCTTATTTTCTGATCATTAACACCATGAACGAGACCACGTTTAATTCCACACGCACAGTACCACGGCACAAACAGCACAATCAAAGTCAGTCGTGGACAGGACTGAAAACAAGAATATTTGCACCTGCACAGCTCAAAACTTGCTACTAATAGTCAGGGCTTACTGACATAAGCAGATTACTAACAATAGTTAGGCAGGTTACAATAAGAAGGTTAGTAAGATTAGGCAGGTTGCTGATTAACTGTAGCAACCACACTACCAACACAGCCAGGAGATTCTGGTTGCCAGGATCATGGATTGTTACAAACCAGCCTGCTTCCACATTGTTCAGATGATTTCAGACACAGCTTTCCACACTTGCAGGTGTACCTGGTTCTCAGGTTGACTCGCTGTACTTTTTAGTGGGTGTTCCATGCCATCCCACGTTTTCTAAGATGGATAAAAGACACACAAATTATGTTTGTAATAAGTAGTAAAAGCAAACAATCAAAAATCAGCTTTTCATGTGTCTCGTTCTGGTTAAGTCCTGCTCTGGGGAGCTCAATCCTGTAACGCCTTTATCCACAAGGTGCTGGAATTGCCAAGGGCATCATCCCAGCCACTTGAGCAATGAGCTCTCAGGTCTGACACCGAAGGACCACACAGACAGCCGGGTGTGAGGCAACAGCACCTGACAAGGACCACTTTGGGGTTTTGAACTCTGGGTTTTCTAACCAAAAAAGCAACTGCAGACATTGCACAGCAGAATGTCAGCCCAAAGTGCTGAGGCTCCTCTGACTGACACACAGGGCTTACGGTGCCACTGCAAAACAGCCACTCCTAACAAACACCTATCAATGGGCTATCAATAAAGTTCACGATACTGCAAAACTGTGAGACTTCCCAGGGCAGTGAGAATTCCCTATATCCCTTGCTTGTTAACCAGACTCACAGTTTATTCCTGGGTGAAACCTTCCTTCTCCCAGCACTCTGTTAATGCTGGTTTAATTCAGGCCTAGCAAGCTGAGGCTGAGCTTAACTCTGCTCGTGGAGCTGGCTGGGTACCTGTTTGCCTGCTCCAGCTTGTTCCTGACCCTGAGAACTGGCACAGAGCCCCTCCTGTTCCCACAGCTCCCTCTCCTCCCCTTCCCACTGAAAGGCAGCTCAGCGTTGCCCAGAAGTAGCCCTCAGTTTCCAACCAGCCACGCAGCTCCTGCGTAATATTCAACTTTGTATAAAGGGTGACTAGGAAAAAGCTGTTCAGTTTCATGCAACAGTCAGGTCTCTCTCAGACACCTCACAGGCAGCACCACACCCAACTCAGCTCTCTGCCCTCCCACCCGAAGGCAGAGCCAGCAATTCCAAAACGTGGGCCGAATTCCATTTGAGGGCACACGGCTGAGCTCTGCACTGGTTACCTGTGACTGCACTCAATTCAACACTAAATGAAAATAAAATTCACCCTGGAAGGTGGTTCTGCGGAATAGAACTCTCCTTTTTGAGTCAGAATTGCCAATCCCGAAGGAATTTCCATTCCCTGCTACTGCTGGCAGCTGAAGGGGCAGGGAACCCAAGTGGGCAATGTCCAGGTACACGAGGACCTTCCAGCATTCTCCCTACTTTCCACCCCATTCTGCCACATCTTGTGTCTTGACAAAGAAAACTCCACAAAGTCTGCAAAAAGCTTCGAATTCCTCAGGCAAAAAAAAATTCTGGAAGGGCCAAATACTAGGATAAAAGAGCCGAGTCTGTAGATGAGATGCCTGAAGGTTTCTCAAATCAAAGCACAAAATCATCCAAAGAAGCTGCACATCCCCATTTGTCTCCTTAGGCAAATCATCTTGCAATAACCAGGTAGTTTCCATGGTGGGGTTAGATTTTGGGGGTTTTCTTTAAATAACATTTTCATCAAAACCTCATTAAAACACATCATCTAAACAATGGCACAGGGATGCTAAAAACGTGCTTCCCTGTTATTTGTGACTTGTGCTCCATCCTAACGCACTGCCACGAGCCCCTTTCGTGCATCACCCATTCAACACAGGCCTCCAGCTCTGCTATTTCCTTCGGGCAGCATCCTGTAAAATAATGGGAAAGATCACAGCCTGATAAATGATTTGTGATTTGTGCATAGATGGCTGTGGATACAATCCCCTTGCCATAAATGAGAACAAAGGGCTGAGGCAGAAGGTCGTACTCGATAAGGTACTTGTGGATTTTTGTATCCTTTACCGATGTCTGGTTTCAAAGAACAGTTTGAAATGAATTCAAAGTTTGTTTCAGGTGACAGGGAGCAGTGTCTCTCCTCTCTCCTGGCTATTTACCACTGAGCAGAGCCCAAGGCTTGTAAAGTCCAGATCAAAAAGTCCTTCTGAGCATCCAGTAACTCTACTCAGCTTACTGAAATAATAGAAATAATGTCAGGAAAACACTCCAGACCACAAGTTCTTTCCAGCCATTTTGGTGAGGATTAGTGGAAGCAGAAGGGGAGAGAAGATCAGATGACTGCTATTAAAGATGGGAAGGCAAATAACAAAAGGAGCTGTTCATTTGTCTCAGTGAGAACGCACAAGCACAGCCCAAGTGCGTGTTTCTTATTTTTTGTTTAATGTACATAAATCACGTCTCAAATACACTGAGGGATCTGACAATCATTTCCCCCAGACTTCTGTTTTAAGCCTAGCATGCATTTTTTGCAGTTATTTTGGAACTGTGACAGCCTTTTAGGGTTTTTATTTGTTTGGGTTATGGCTTTTTGGAGGGAGTGAGTGGGGGATTGTGTAAGGGTTTGGGGTTTTTTTTAGAACTTCCTGCAGCATAATCTCTTTGGACTCTGTATCCCAGACAATTTGCTGCAGAACATCTACTTATATCCCAGTCACACAAAGAACAATCGTCACAAGAAGTATTGTGCTCTCTACTATAAACACTGGTAGAATGAAATAGTAAGATTAAGGGGAAAATAGTTAAAAATAGAACTCTTTTCTTTCCAAAGGAAATAACATGATTTTCACCCCAGCCTCTCTTGTCATTGTAACAACAATGGTTCATTTAGGCCATATCTGACTGCACTTGGAATCAGGAAGCCCTGGCACGAATGTGCTGCAGCAGCTTGTGCTTTGTTTGCACTGAATGTCTGGGCCAGCACTGCGGGTTTCATGGGACCTGCTAGAGGTTAACAGAGCTGTTCCAGGGGCTACATTTTCCTAGAGCACGATTCCAACCATATTCCAGTGCTCCAGAGCACTGGAAAGCTCCTCAGGTCGGGAAAGTGGGGGTGACTTGTTGGAGCACCTCGGCTCTCTGGATGAACTCGTCCATTTTGCACCGGGGCAGAGGTTCAGTGACCAGCTGCTGATCAGGCCCGGATCCCAGCTCGATGAAAGAGGGATGCGTGGCAGAAAAGCACTTAACAGCACATTTCCAAGCACTTATTCCCAGGGAGATCCCTACCACTGACTTTACAGGAATTACAACTCAGTTCTCAGGATCTGACTTGTTAGAGACTAAAATAAAAACAACAATCCATCCATTTCCCTTAGCCCCAGAGCAGAATTGTGACCTGCAAACTGACATCCCTGGAGAACATGGAAGCTTTAGGATATCTTACCTGTATTCACAAAGTACACCTTTACTGCCACCACCACCGTAGTGTTTCTCTTCACACCACAGCAAACACAAAATTCATACTGAGGCTGTATGCTTCTTTCCTAACTAATGTGATCCTTTGATATTCCTGTTATTTTTCCCAGCAAAAAGCTAAAAATCCATTTCAGGCTGTTTTCAATATCAACAGACATTAATGGAACCCCTCTACTCCTGCAACATCAACGGTGTAAAACCTGCTCCCTCTTCTTATTCTATCTTTCCCAGTACAGGAAACAAACAATAAGTGACCTTTATTTTCTATATTTCAAAAGTCAAACCACTTCAGAGGAAGCACAGGAACTGGAGAGAAAACTGCCCCACCCTGGCATCACGCGTCCACGTTTCCTCTGATAAGCAGCTTCTCATTTTCCAGAATCAAGATTTCTCCTTTTTTTCCCTTTCTTTGTCCTTTTGAGCTCGGATTTTTAACTCTTCCATTTTAGAAGAACATCTGGCTGCGTTTCATGTTGGTCCTCTGGGTTTGTACCTCCTCTCCCATCCAGAATTCCTTCTAGACAGGCTCTGGAGTCCTCCAGTTTAATTAATAATCTGTCCTGGGAAGGGGGAAAGACACCACACGATAAATGCTCATTTTGAAAAACAGCTTAAATGTTTTCTGCTCAGCATCAAGAGTCTGAGCAATCATTTGAAAAAGTGAGGTGGGAGGTCAGGTCCTTGTCAGAGAAGTGGGTGCTTTGATAGAAACAGGGACCAGGATCTCACCCACATCTTCCTCAGGACTCATTTTGAGCACTGAAAATAAATGTTACAGCTGGGCATGTTCCACAAGGAAGCCACCAGAGTCCCCACCAGCTGTAGAAATTTGCTATATTAAAGCTGTACGTTATCTTGTCAACACGTAGAACTCTTCCTGAGCCAGTCCATTAATGCAAATGAAATCCCATCTGTGTTTCCCCAGCCCTGGCTCTGCCCAAGTGCAGTGCTGATTCCATGGAGAAGCAGCAAGCTGCTGGCACACGCCGTGTCCAAGGGCTGAGCGCTTCCCCTTCTCCAGCTGTGCTCAATATAGAGCAGATCCATCTTTCCCCACATATGCAGCAAAGTTCCATGCTCAGGCCTCTCTGTGTCTCTCAGCTGAGGCCACTGGAGACTGTAGCTCCTCGCTTCTTGTCTCTCCATTAGGATTTCTTCCCGACTTCCCTCTTCCCCAGAGCTGTAGGGGAATATTCTGGCCAAGAGAATACTCATTTTCTGTTGCCTCTTAAGACTACGATGCTTGAGCTTCCTGCTGGGATGATTTACAAGCATCTTCGAACCTCTGGAATCCTTTAAAATAAAAAGTTTTAATCCCGTGTTTAAAAACCCAAGACTGACTTCACCCCCACTCCAACCACTCCTTTAAGGAATTCCAAAGGTTGGAATTCACCTGCACTGGAGTTCTTCCCAGCTGCTTAATCACATCAGCAGTTCTGGCAAATGCTTCCCAGGCAAGGGGAGCCCGGAGTTCATTCCAGTGTGGGGATCCTCACAAAAACATGAAGCTCGTCAGCTTTTGAACAAATTTAATTTGTGGTCAGAGACAAAAATAACATCAGGGAGTATCCAAGACTGACTCCTTTCATTCCCTTAATGTATTTGGTTGATGGAAAAAATAGAATAGAGTGACGTGCTGCTTAAGGGACCAGAAATGAGAGAACTTTTGGGATGATCAGTTGCTTTCACAACTGATGTTTCAAAGCACCGAAGAGCAGTGGGTGTACATTGACAGCACCGTGAAAAAACACCACTTTTCTTCATCCCCTCCACCAAAGAAGCGAAGCTGCAGGTCAGAGTCACCTTATCAGGACAGCAGATGCATTAGCAGAGGAAGGAATCAATCCAGTCGATAAGGGAATTGATAGCTGTCTATAGTTAGAAAACACCTTTTACAGAACAAGCTGTTCTTCTGGATCATTGAGAAATGGAAGAGATTTATTGGGTTTCTAAACACACAGATACATGTATAATTAATACTGTCTAACTGCCAGACATCTAGAGTGGCTTAGGATTTTAAATGGTCCTTTTTTTTTTCTTGTTAGAATGGATCTAACAGCTATGGGGGAAAGAGGAGACAGGGAAAAGAGTTAGGAATTTCCTCTATAATGAGCAGGGGGCTGGTATACAAAGTTTAAGGTGATGGATACAGAGACTGCTCAGAATCCATTGAGCAGGAAAATGGGATTCAGGCTTCTCTTTCTGACCCACTGTGGGGTGGCAGGAGAGTGACTTTGACTTTCTGCTTCTCCATCCCTATAGTAGAAATAATATCCATCCACGCTCCCAATACTCACCGAGGTTACTGGGCAGACAGGCCCTGCACGTGCAGAGTACATGGGAAAAACACAAACTGGATTTCTTTTGGATCGAGCCCACCGAGGAACGCATCCCAACCACTAGGGGGAAGCTGGTCCCAAGGACTAAAGGGCTATTCCAAAGCAAACCCCTTGAAACGTGGACAGACCAACCCTGAGCTTGTGGCTCCGAGAGTTCCCCTCTCCAGGCTGCCACACCTAAAGGAGATGCAGGTAAAGCCGTGGAACAGGCACGGCCCAAGGGCTGCTGCTTCCAGCACAGTGCAGAAGAGGAAGACAGCGTGGGGACAAAAACCCTTAAGCTTTACACTGTCTACTTATTATTCTCTTTTTGAGAAGTTCAAAGCTGGCACCAACCATGCAGAAAGATTTCCTTGGTGTGATGGAGAAAATATTTTCTTAAGAGTGTAAAAGCTTGCAAACATTCCATGGAGGAAAATCCAACTTTCACTTCACCTATTCCTTGAACAGATATTTTATTAAGATGGGATTTACAGCATGAGATAAACTCAGTGGTCTTATTCCAAGTAATCAGACCAAATAAATAACGAACTCTGAGCCTTTTGTTACCACGGCTGTCATCAAGAAGTGAAATGTTGGCAAACTGCTCTGTTTAATTCTTGGAGAGCATCTATTAAAAAGCAGAAGATACCGAGCAGATATAATCCATACTATCAATACTATGTGTTCTTAACCCTTCACCTCATCTCAAAAATAATTAAAAAGGGGGATTTTTGAAGTGGGTAACTAACTTGGATTTGTTTTCCAGCTTAGTCTCTCTAGTACTACCAAAAATAAAACTCCTAAACACACAATTTTACAGCTCTTCACTTAGGCAGTGAACCTGTTTCTCTAAGAAGCGTTCACAGAGTAACAGAAGAAACAATGTTTTTTTTTTTTCCCTTTTATATATCCACAGATAGCAGGTATAACAGCACAAAAGGAAATATAACTTTTAATTTTTGAGGAGAAGATGAAGGAAACACTAGGATGTTTGTAACAGATGAAGACGGGCCCCAGAAGCAAAACAAAATAAAATTAATAAGCACCAACAGAATTAAGGTGAATTTTTATGCAGTCTTGCTCCTCGTGAGTAAAAACCAGCCTCAGATTTACCTTGGTGTTGGGGAGCTTTTATAAACCTCATTTTGCACCAGTAAAAGTCAGGAACAGCAGTTTGAAATGAGCAGAATTACAGATGAAGAACAAGCTGCATGTCAGCACGTGCCTATGCTTGCTATTTGTAGGAGGAACACAAGGCAGATTTACCAACCACAATTCAGTTACAATTAATGTAATGGCAAAAACTTTGGCCTTATTACTTTTCTTTCATTTAAATTTCCAAGTAATCCATTTTTTTACCTCTTCTGAGCATAAAGTGCACAGTATCTCTTCAGTTTAAACAGAAATAGCAGAAGATCAATACAGGTTTTCATCAGAATAATAACAATAAAATCCAATATGCCTCATGGAACCATAATTTATGCTCTCCGCAGAGGTGGTTTTCTGTTGGTGAAGTCAGTAAGACTTTCTTCATGAATAAGTTTCAGTTAGGAATTGGGTGAACTCAGCTGGAAAAGCCACCTATCCATCACAAACCTGTGAGTTTTCACAATTTGCCATAAAAACATTACCAGGAACACAGAAAAAAACCCAAGATACTATGCCTGACAAGCACTACCTTGAAATAGGAAGCTCTCCATAGTTTGATTTTTGATCCGTTCACTTTACCGACACACCTTTGTACTCAAAAAAAGTGATAAAAAGAAGGTTCCAGGAGAGCTGAAAGAAATGGCAGATGTAAGTTTTGATACTGCCAAAGACTGTTCAACATCATTCCAGGGAACACAGAGCAAGACACTTGCACTCTTTTCACATCCCTTCCAAGGGTTTGGCTCGCAGGCTCACCCACGTGGAAAACATCCCAGTGTCAGCAGGAATGACCACAACAGGAATGTTAGGATTAGGCACACCAGGAAAACCACCTGGAGCTGAGAATGCTGAAGTGTAGTGGCATAAATGATCTTATTATTTCTAGAGCACTTCCCAGAAAAGCTTTAGGTAGCCCAAGGAATGGAGCCCTTCAATAAAGGAGAGTGTTTTGTCAGGATCATCCGTGGATCATCATCCAAGACCCGAGTTCTCCTTCCTTAATTAAGAGGTCCCAAATGCTCTTGTATTTCCATGGGACTGCTCCTGACAGCACCCTGAGCAGGACTGGGCTCCTGCTCACTTTTGTCCAGAAAAGATGACAAAGGAGATGTTTCTGGAATCTTAATCCAAATCCTCACTGCTGTATGGAAGAGGTTTGCATATGATCAAATCACCAGGATTAATCACATCCACAGAGCAGAAGCACCTCATGACCACTGAGCCCGAGGCTCTGCTAGGAATTATGGTGTAAAAATAGTTCCCAAGAGTTTATAGTCTAAGTGATCAAGGCAGAAAAAGTTACATTCTTATTAAAAATAAGCCTTATAGGCACAGTATAATATATCTAAATAATGACCTAGCCTTGATTCCAAACTGATTTTATCAGTGTTTTCACCTTCTACTTCAGAAAAATACTACAGTGTGACTAATTCCCCCCGGGGAAAAAGAAAAGGAATTAAGAACAGTATCTTTCAATAGAAACAGTACCTCTTAATCAATGCTTTAATGTTTTATTAAAACTCCTGCTATTAGGGAAATGGCAAAGCCCAGATTCAAAACTTACCTGCAGGTCTCCTTGTTGCAAAATGGTTTTCAGTAAACAAACATGCATTTGGAAGTCTTCTTTTAATATAATTAAAAAATACATGCTTTGGGCCAGCAATATTCTCTATCAAACACTGAGGTGCTAAAATTGCACCAGTAATTTTCTGTCCAGCTGTCTGGCTGCCAAGATCCAGGTGCAATTTAGGCCTATGTGAAACTAAGGAATCTGAATAAATAAAATTAAGGCTACATGAGGTACAGTTCTGCAATTAAGAAGGAAATTAATGCACCAAATATTTATAATCTGATGTAAGGAATTCCTACAGGCTGAAGTAGAAAGCTTGGAATTTCCTTGAATAAAAATTCCTAACTCTCTCAAGCTTGTATCCTCAACGAAAACAGAACAGAAATGCAGGCAAGTGTCCCAGCCAAAGGAATATTGACTCTTAATCCAGTATAATATAACACAAATTTGCAAAAGACCAGTTCTCAGCTAACCAGGCATTTGCCTTTGATTAGATTTATTTTATTACCTATATTTAGAAGAATCACTTTTCTCATCAGTCTGGAGTTCAGGGAAGCACTTCAAACGAGGAGCTGGTTAAAATGGAGACAAGAATATCCCTGTAGGATGAGACACAGCGAGTCAGGGAAGAGGAAAATTGGAAAGCATTAGGCTCAGGGAAGGCTGAAATTGATTTCATTTAATAACCTTTGAAATGAACACTGGAGAGAGGGAGGAAAGGCAAAGGAAAGGAGGAGTGCTAATGGCACAGGTCTGGGAAGACTCAGAGGTAGATGGCAGCAGCTGGTCTTCACACTGCTGGTTGCTAAATTTTTTTGGATTTGATACAGTTGCCCAATGTCACACAACCCTTTAAGAACAAAGTAATGAATAAAATAAAAAAACCCCACAATTCCTTGCCCCTTCTGAGATGAACTGACAGGGTTTTTTAACAGGATGTGGAAGTCTCCCAAAACACCAAGTCCAACTTTCTATAAACTCCCACTTATTCTGTGGAAGCAGACATTTAGAAAGGCTACAAAAATGCCTTAAGAGGTCATTAGTTATTAGGAGGTAGATGTATTCCTTATATTTTTCATGTTTTGAATCTAAACACAAGGGAGCCTGAAGGCTGAGGCTCCTGGACACTACAATGAATTGAGTACAAATCCTGCCACTAAAAATGAAACAAAAGTCAGCGTTTCTGAAGTCCTACCCAGATTCAATTAATAAGGCAGTGTTAAAAGCCATAATTAAAGCTTTCCCTTCGATAGCTGATATTCCTGATCCCAACAGCACTGCAGACAAAGTAAGATTTCAGAGTTCAGAGCAATTACTGCTTTTCTGGAAGGATAAAGTGCTAAAACACAGACAAACCAAATGGGTGTTTTAAAGTGCCACGAGAGGAGATGACATCATCACTCCAGCCCATCTGGGAGGAAGAACACGGAGCCACAGACGAGCCAAAATCTCTCCTGGCAGAAAAGGAGAGAGTTCCACTGACTTCAGGAAATTTATCCCAATGTTCCTGCGTGTCGCAGACTAAAATGACACCCTTCACAGACTAGCAGAGGTGAAACAAGGCTAAAGTCACAAAGACTGATGTAACATACTCATTTAGAGCAATTTATTATTTTCATTTCTAGTGTATTTGTAGATGTTAAAAATCAAGACTGTGGCAGCTACTCACATGGGTCAATATGCTAAAAAAGATGGATATTTCTGCAGAAATAAGAAAGAACATATGGTCCTTATTGCCAGCTAAGGGTCTCTTTTAAAACAATTTTCCTCAATCTGATTTGCCTTACAATTACCCTAAATCCTGCCATGATTGCTCTCATGGAGCATTCACAGAATCTGGCTTCCCTCGAAGATGTATTTTCCCTTCCCCTGGTTACCGCCTTTATTATTGATTTTTAGATTAATCCCCGCAGTTACTAGAGAAAGGTTTTGGCAAGTTTCCCTGGAGGCTGCAGATGCCTATTACCTTATCAACAGAGCATCCTTTCTCCCCTGAGCCCCCAGCCTGGGCACTGGCTGTTTCCCTGGGCACGCTCTGTGCGGGGACCAGCGGGGAGAACATTCAATATCCTCTCCCAGGCGAACAAGGCCACAGCTGCCAGCCCCAGCAGAGGGGCTGCTCAGCAAACCTGTCCTGGAGAGGGGCCTGGCTGCACCCAGCTGCAGAGAGTTAAGAAATCCCCCTTCCCACAGCAAAATGTGCTGGCAGAAATTTGGGGCATTTGGCCCTCTCCTTATTGGAGGGAGATCAGACTTACTTGAAAGGCCCTTTTAACCAGTGCAGAAGAACTGTGCTCAGAGAAGTGCTGTCATTAACATCTCTGACACAAGGGCTTGTATCAGAGAAAGGGGCTTCTTTTGTCAGAGAAATAATAGAGACTGAATATTCTATTAACAAATAAAAATCACCCCTGAAGACAGGGCTGCCAGCACCTAAGATGCTTTCTGAGATCTGAGTGGCTAAACTGAGAAGAAAAGCTTAAAGAAACTCCTTTGAGCTATTATCATAAAATTTAGAACTAATACCTGGCTAGAACTGCCTGTGTGAACAGCCACTATGGTTATTTATTTTAGTGCCGTTTGTGGGGTTGTTTTTATTTTCGTTTGGTTGTTGTTTGGCAGGGTTTTAACTGAGAAAAACATCAACTGTGGATTTTTTTTGGTTGGTTGGTTTTCTTAAGGTAGAGAAGGAAGAATTGGATTACAGTTTTGGACAGAGAAATCATAGAAATATAATCACAAAATGGTTTGGGTTGGAAGGGACCTCAAAGATCATCTACTTCCAACCCCTCAAATTATCCTCCAACTGAATGCAAAATCTCAGAAGCCACAAAGGAACTACAAGAATGCCAAGACCTATTAAATAGAACTAAAACTTTTTTTTCCTTTTATTTTTGGAATTGGCTGTCCTGTTGAGAGGTGGGGCATTCACACCTCGGAGTGAAGAGAGGTAGAGAGTCTGAAGGGGTACAGAGCTCCTCTGAGGAAGAGTCGTGCCTTGCGTCCAAAACCGGGTAAGAGGCTCCTTTAAAAGGAGCTGTGCTGTCCTTGGTGACCAGCTGCCACTCAGGAGAAGCGACAGAAACGCTCAGGGTTCAAACTTCTCCCCTCCCTCCGAGCCAAGCAATCAGGAGATGCGCCGACAAACTGCAGCCGTGGCCCCAAGCCAGCCCCTGGAAGGCAGCAGGAGCACGACCGAGCGCTGCTGCCAGGGGCTGGCTGCTGCCCATCCCTGTCCGACAGCCGTCGCTGCGATCCCGGCGCTGGAGCTGCTCCTCCCCGCAGGAACAGGGAGCGCCGGGCTGCTGCCGTCTCCCATCGGGATCTAACTCTATCAGTGCTTTGGCTGCCTCTCCTCTTGCCCCGGCTTGCTCAGCTCCAGTTGAGGCAACGCTTTTTCCATCCAGAGCTCCTGCTTTATTCCGAGAGGAGGAAAACTGCTGGTTTTGCACGGATACAGCAGGTGTGGGCTGCTGTCTGCCTGGGAACAGGTGATCGGAGCGGGTGTAATGCAAAGTGGAAGCCTTTCGTTTTGGGGGTAACTAAATGATTGATTCCCAGGCATTAAATAGGTGCAAGAACCTGAGTCACTTGGTGATAGTGAATGCCAAGGGCTGAGCAGAGCCACCAGAAGTACCTGGTGACCGAGAGGCTGTCCCCAGGCACTGAGCCAGCTGACAAGATCAGTGCAGTTCCTACTGCTGCTTCTCCCTGGATTCACATGAAAAACGAGAAGGAAAAAGCCACACAAAACAAACCAAAAGCAAACCACAAACCGAAAGGGATAAAAAAAAAAGAGAAAAGAAAAGAAAGCCAACCAGCCCAGAAGATCAAATAGATATTCCACTCCCCCCTCCTCCCCGCCCCCAGTAAAAGTCTCTGTTAAATTATTGAAAATATGTAGGCATTTATAAAGAGATTGAAACAAAATAATCACTGGTGCACGGAGACGTTTTTGACTAAGTGCAGTGGAGTTTTGCTTTCTACCTAAGATATAAACCTGTGGCACTCGGGGGATTAGGAAGAGAAAGGCTGACAGATTTAACTCTTGCAGCACAAGTGGTTTCACGATACCGACACGATAAGGCTGAAACCTGATGCCAGTGTGACTTTCACACATCAGAATGTGAATCCTGCTACTACCACATACCTCAACTCCAAACACCAACAGTTAAAGCGGCAGCTCATTTCCATGGCATATCTGTGAAAAAAGCCTCACACGAGAAGAGGCTCTTGGTTTATTTATAGGCAAAACAGCTGCTTTGTGCATTCCACGACCTAGGCTGAGGTCTGCTCCCAGTCCTGCATGTACGGAGTTACCTTGTGTGGAAGTAAAACGTGGAGCTCCTTTCCAAAGCCTTTTTCGCGGGATGAGACACCTCCGATGGGACACAGCTCGACTGGGGATTTTCTTTACTCGTAAGAAAAATGGTAATTTTTGATGGTGGTGGCAGACTAACCCAGAGAGCAACTTGGGTTAGCTCATTTTTAAACGACAAAACAGTTTTCACAGCTGCTTTCCTCTCAATTTCCCTCCTGAAATGCTCATTAACTGTACAACAAACAAAAGCAAATAATAGCCTCCAGTCAAATTATGAGAGGGGAGGACGACGTTTCCCACCTGCACACTGGAATGATTCCACTCATACCACCCATGCATTCAGATGAAGGAATTTTCTACCACTGCTCACTTTCCCCTACTCTGTTGTTGGGGGCAGCACATCCTGCTGTGCCTCTCTCATCCTGCAGCTGAAGTACAAAACACGAGAATGCTTTTGTTAGCCAACACTGGGTACGTGAATGTGTGTCAGTACAAACAGGCAGAAAACTCCCCCACGTTATTACAAATACAAGTGGTGAGAACTTCTCCACGTTTGCTCTCACCTGATAATATTCATTGCAACTACAAGTCTCCAGCTCTTCTCTAAATACTTCATCTCCTATGGATTCACACTCTTAAATCACTCCACTGAAACAGCCTACACTTCTACCCTCTTGTATTTTTATGATCCTTTTAGAGGAGTTCTGTATCGTTTATTTAGATTCATTATTGCTTTTCTCCCTTAAAAGCCACTTCATTTAATGTAGCTAGCACTTCCATTTTTCAATATATATATATATATATAAATGGGGTGGGTGGGTGCGTGCTCTGACATCATGATCAGCATTTTGCCAAGCAGCAGGCTGCAGTTTTGCCAGTCTCATGCTGGAGGAGAGATCAATGACAGATTCTAGATCCTTTATATGCACACAGACTACAAAATGTCAAGCAAATGCGCAAGCAGGCAATTCCTTTTCCCTGGAATTCCAGTCCAGTATCTCTGCCCAGTTCCCAGAAGTCAACATAAATCAAGAAAAGACTCAAAGATCAAGACCCAAAGACAGTTCCTACTTCTTGCAGAGTTTCAGAATGAATCTCTACAGTCACGAATAATCCCAAATGAACTGTCAGCACAACACACTTCCCAAAACAGAACATTTACACGCACACACTAAGTGAAAGAATGGGAAAAACTGGTTGCTGGTAATTTAGACTCTCCAAATACATTTGGGAGTATTCATCAATCCAGTTAAATCCGCTCTGTAGTTTACAGAGGCACACAAAGCTCCTGCAAAGTACCGAATGCTCGCACAAACTCAGGTATTAACATCAATTTAAATGGTCAGTTTAATTAAAGCAGGCAAGTTTAAGCACACACAAGCCCTGCAGTGAATCGCTGCTGAACACGCGTTAAAAAAAGACTGGGGAGGGGGAAGGAATCACGAAGCTGTAACTCTTCTTTTCCTCACTTCTTTCCCCAAACATACTCAGCCTAATCATACACAGTTTGTCCAAACAGGAGCTCTGTGTGGCTTTTCCTTCTCTTTGTTTTCCCTGCTTTCTCGAAAGCTGTAACATCTCCTTGGCTCTTTTTCCAGGCAAGGCTGCCAGCTTCTATAAACGGACTCCAAACCTGGCAGGCAGCAGGCACAAGTCTGGTTGCAATATCCCTGCTTTGCCATCTATTTCTGCAGACACTTATCCCAATGCTTGCAAGCCAAGGGTATTTTCCTTAGGTTTCCTTAGGTTTATCTAGTCCATCTTAAGCAGCAGGTAAGATGGATTCCTCCAGAGACGATTCCAGCTCTCCCTCAGGTGATTCACTCTACGTGAAAGACTTAAAAAGAGTTTTCCTCCCTGACATTGCCAGAGTTGCAAGTCAGTATCCTGCACACAAAACCCATGCTAATTTATTCAGCTCTCTTATCTGCCTCCTTTCACTCTCTCAGCTGATACGAGGCATGCCAAGTTTACCGTGCTCCCCTAATGCTGCACTGCTGTTCCCTTCCCCTTCCAAAGGGAACATTCTCTGTTTCTATTTAGCAAGACGGCTTTTAAAAATAGGAACACAAAATCCAGTGCTGAGTTCAGGATAGTTCTGGGAGATACAGCAGGTGCAAATATTCTCTTACACAGCATTTTCTGATGATATGACAAAGGAAAACTTTACTTGCAAAGGGCTTAGAAGGACTCTCCAGGGTAATTTTCATCCCAGCGTTTTCCAGATATGGTAACCAAAATCCCTGTCAGCCTACAAGTACTAGAAAAATGTTTCAAAAGGCCAAATTGTACCAGACAAGACTGAGCTTTCCGAAGAGGGCCAGAAGGTGTCTGGGCCTCCTTAGCTGCATGTTGTCCTCAAACTTCCCACTTTCATCCATTTATTACTGGCACAGAATTCCCAGTTAAAGATACAGAATTCCAAGGCAGCAGAAGTTCAATGTGTGGAAAGAAATTCAGAAAAACCTCCCCTCAATTTAACGTTCAATTTACTGAAATTTGGAGTTGGGCCCAGACATAGCCCTGTACTTTGTGTGATGATTCAAAAAGTCAGCTCATGGTGTTTCTAGTCAAAAATATCATTGAATAATTTTCTGGATGAGAAACATGCTACTGTTTCATTTGGATTTTTTTTTCTCTCTTGCCTGATGCAAACACATGAGAGTTAATTGGAGATCAGATTTTGATTTTCTAGCACTACAATTTTTCTCCGTTTCAGAATTCAACACATTCATGTGGTACTTTGTTGATCCCGTTGAACCTATTTCAAACCCAACCAAAGTCAGTCTAAAGAGTTCCCTGCTTTGCAGTTACTTCTCCACATCCACTGGATGTTTCTGTTCGATGGCAGAAGCAGTGGGGAACAGGTTTGCTCCCTGCAGAAGCAGACACAAGCTTTGGGCAGGATACACAAGGCAGGGGAGGAACAGTTAAACATCCACGTGTCCATGTGGAGCTCTAAAGTGAAATTTCATCTCACTGTGAAGCACTCACACCTCAGCCCACCCCTCAGAGGGTCACCTACCCCTTCACAAGGCAGCACACTGATAAAATGACCTTATGCACTCCTGCATGTTCATCTTTTGTCCTGTCCTGGGGTGCCCTACAAAGAGCTCCAGTGCTGACAAGATTTGAGTGTGCTTTGGAGGTGCTTTGGAATTGGTTACAAAAGACTCGCAGACAGCCATGAGCTGCACAAGGCTCCCGGTGGAAAAAAGAAAGCTGGGAAAGGGAAAATTATTTGTCGCTGAAGTGTGGAAGATTTTTAACATAAAACAACAAAGTTGTCACTTTCAAACTACGAATCAGGACTTCAGAATGCAGTAGAAATGCTATTAAAGACTCCCAGAAACAAAAAAATAGTTTTCCCAAGCCTTGACAGCGATTATGAGTCGTTCACGCAACTTTTCCTTCTAATTTCTCCCCCCAGTTTTATTTTCAAAGACCTCAGACACCTCCTTGCCTCAGCATTTTAGGAGCAGGCATCTCATCTATTATAGCCCAATCAAACACCAAACCTAAGTCAAGCTCAGCTCCATTTATTTTACTATCAGGTACAGTAATGCTGCAAGCCAAAAATTTAAAGGCAGGTTTTGGAACTAAGACAATGCCTATTTACAAACAATTATTAACTACAGCCTAATTATGCATTTTTCTCCACAATTTTCAGGAAGGCAATCTGTCTTCTCAGTCTTTTTCCCTCAAACTGTACCAAGCACTAAAAAGTTCTCAGTGGCATCTTTCAAGCTAACCACTCTACACCAAAATGCTCTCAAACGACACATTTTTTCAAATGACAGAATGATTTAGGCACATCAGTGTTTTTCAAATTCCTTGTGCTTAAAATATTCTGTTGAACTACCCAGAATTCAAGAAGTTTTAGAGATGCTGTTTTTACTAATGCTGACAAATATGGCAAGAAGCCAAATCTGCCTCCTCCAGGCTCCAGAAGGTCAAACAGGAATAAATGGAGACGTGAATCAGCCCAGAAATGTGGGATTAGAAGATGTGCAAGCAAATCTTAGCCTCATTATAGGCATTACAGCAAAACTGCCATTGCCTGTCTTCAGTGGGTACAGGGGGAACCCTTTACACCCAAAACATCCTGATTAAGGAATAAACCATTCCCATTTCCAGTGCTGCAGAATACTGGAATCTCAAATCCAGCAAGGCAAATTACTAAATCCTTTTGCAGAGCAGCTCTGCTTAATGTTGGCAGGCAGCGTGCCTGGAGTATCAGACATTTCTCCCCATCTCCCATTCCCTTATTTGACTTTGCTGACCCCAGCTGAGATATGGGGAATCACATCTCGTCCCCAGGCACTCCAGACCTGCCCAGTCCTCACTGTCCCAGACATCCCAGCTGAGCTGGGGGGATTTATTTACAGGCACAGGAGTTCAAAGAGGTTTTGCACCTTTTTACTAAAAGAGAGATTCTCTGTAACCTGCAGGAGTCAAGACCATTCTCCTGAAGTTCCTGCTCTGCTTCACGGGCTACTTGTGCTGTGAACTTGATTCATCATTTTGTTGGCAACTGGAAAAGTTTGTATAATCTGCAATTCTACTCAGCTACTAAGGCACTCCAGGGAGAGAAGTGACCCCAAGAACTTTTAAGTCCAGTTTCACGAAAACTCACAGGTATCACTGCAAATCCATCAACAACAAATACAGAATATGAATTTAACTTGCATGTTATTGAAATAACCTCCTAAGCATTAATATACAGGCAGCAACCAGAGGCTTAAGGGATATTTTCTTCTTCTAACACATCCAGTAGAAGCTTGAAATCCTTTTGCTACCTAGGCAGAGAGGCCTTCTTTGTGTTTAAAAACAGCACTAAAAGGAAAATACTTTGATTCCTCAGGACCAAGTGCTTAAGGTTGTTTACAAGTAATTGATAAAGCCCAAGAATCCAGTACGACACCTCGCTGTTATTTCCAAGCAGTTAAAATCAGAACTTGGAGAAGGAGCTTTTTTGGTGTGTTTTTTATCCAGCTTTTTACAATTCTTCTTACAAAATGTCGGTCCTATGCAAAAGGGAGAGGACTGATTCCCACAAAAGGCTTAGCAGCTCCCCTGAAAACGGGATAAATGATTCTGCTGGCCAAGCAGCCCCAGAGAAAGGAAGTTTGTGCAATGGGTATCTCCAAAGTGACCCCAAACACGCTGTCGGATCTGCCCTTGCTCAGGAAGGGAGAACACTGTGGGTGGCACTTTCTCCCAACTCTCTCTCGGCTGAGGCCTGAGGACAAAACATTCCAAGGCCATGGGAAGGGATCCTGAGGATTTGGGGGCTTTGGATCAGCTCTGGGAGGCTCTGAATTATGGAGGAGCCTAAAGCCAGTAATGAACCCGAAACATTTCAAGGCTTCCTCCTCCCAACTGCTGCTTTAACACTGGCAGACAAACATCCATATTTAAACTGTATTGCTAACAAATATATTTTCTCCAGATGCTCTGCTTATCTTCTGAATAACCTCTTGAACACAAACAGAAAGGACAATACTTTAAGGATGAATAAATAAGTTGTTATTATTATTATTATCATCATGCTGTGTTCTTATATCCCCCTGATGAGGGTAATAGCTATGGAAAAGTGCCAGGAAAAATGAATCTCAATAGCTGCAGAAAAAGTTCTTCCTTAAAATCTGAAATTGATCTGTGCACAGGCACAATTCAAAAATTAAAGCAACTCTGGAATAGTTTCAAGTGTCCTTACCCAGGAATTTCTGTTACAGCTGTATCAGTGATTGCTGCAAGTGTTTGGAGAAAGCAAATCACAACTTGAAGAAAATTGCCGTGCATGGGTACTCACCAAGGAACAACCAGAAGTACATTTATACAGTGCAGGGACAAATCTCCTCAAATAAGGACAGTAGATAATTAAAAATACACATCCCCCACTGGAACAGGCACTGCAAAGAGAAACAGGGCTCATTGTGGACAAGAAGCAACATTGAAGATGAGTGAGCATGCAGGCTCTGGAAAGACTAAATCACTACAAAAGGAAATTGGTCAGACAACAGAAACAGCAAACTTGGGGATGGCACGTTTTTGCTCGAATTTTACTGAAAGTTTGGTTTTGTACAATGACCTTGGCTGTTGGCTGCTTTAGTTGCAGTAGCTAAACAAAAACAAAACAGGAAATTCCACAGTTGTCTGAACCAAAAGTGGACAGAAAAAAAGGGAAATGACACAAATTTGAGTGATTTTTTGGCAGAAATTCAAGCAGAAAAATTGAGCCCAGTTGACGTTTTCATGATTTCCTTTAAAAATTCTCTTTAAGATATCTTTCTTATTGGTATTTTATTTCAGTGCTTTGTTGAGACAGCATCTTGCATTTACATACTTGAGCATAACATTTTGGCTTTTTATCACTCAAGGCAGTTGCTGATAGTGTATTAGCAGTTGTTTTTCAGCATTGGGTAACTTAAAACTGCAAAATCTCAGTGAACTCCATCCACACTGAATGTGTGACAGCATCTGTCAGCCTGAATTAGTTTTATTTTGGGATCATGCTGATCAGAATATGCCAACAAAGGCACTAAAAAGCATCAAAGCAAAAACAATCACCTCTGAATTCGGAGGCCTCTTCCCATCAGTGACTGCTGACATTTCCTTGAGGACTGGCAGGTGGAAGCCTCACTGGGTTGCATTTTTTGTGTGCGCCACGAGCGCTTATTGACTTCAACCGGGAACAACGGGACCTGAAACAGGGAGCACAGAGGGGTCAGCACCTGTGCAAAACTCAAATGGAACAAGCAAAAAAGCTGCACAACGTCTGGTGACTGGCAGGAGAGAGAATATGACTGCAGGAAAATGCCCTGTATTCCTCCTTGGTGTGTAACTTATTCAAGCACAACCCTGAGGAAAATTATTGACACGTCTTTTGTACATGTCTTAACACTGTTATCATCTATAATGTGTCAAAAATTGTTGCTGCATATGAGTTTCACAAGAAATAAGTTTCATAACCGTTATTTTTTAAGTTTCCATGATGAGCAGCCATGCAGCACTGAGCCCAGCACCAGGGAATTGGGCCTTTTTTATTCTCCCAACAAGAGAAAAAGATGTTTCTCTGGATGTAAAATAAAGGCTGGTAGATAGATCTAAAATATGGCAGAACAACAAAATCTTATCTGCAGCTAAAATATGAGATGAAGTTAAACAGAGGGGGGAAAAAGGTAAAAGAAATCTAAATCTTCCTATTTGAAGAAGCACTTGTGTCCCTGTGTTTCACCTGCCAGCTCCAGCTGTGCGCAGCACTTCCACACACTCCACTCACAGGCTGCTCCTATTGTCTTGGGGGACTTTTGTTTAGTCTGTGGTAGATGGCTGCGTTCTAAAATAATAAGAAAAGAGAACTCTGCATTATCAGAACTCATGCCAAGCAACTATAAAGAATTTTGATGGCTCTTTCATTTCACATGAGGCTTTAATCTGCAACAATTACCTTCTTCCAGCATGTGTGTGTTCCCTCTTTGTGACTGACAGGGAATACAAAAGCCAGGATAAGTGATATTGGCTACAAGCCACTTGGATATGACCTTTTCATTGAAATGTTTAAAGCTTTGGCTGCTCCTGAGGTTTAATCCTCAGTTCCTCACTCGGGCAAAATGCTTACAGATCCGGAATTTTTTCTACAATGATTAATGGAGCCATTTATTTCTGCTCCCTTGCTTTCCCAGGCAATCTGATCATGTGTGGCTGACTTGAGCACACATCTTCATGAGATCAACAAAAAGAAGTGAGAGTTGCAGTTATTGCTATATTTCTTTCATGTCCCAACCTGTGATTATCAGGTAGGATGTAAAACATCTGGAACAGAATCAACACGCTCCAAATAATGCGGGACTCTTCGCAAAAATATTCTTCCAATAAAATAAAGAGTCCTTGTGTTTGTGTCCACCACTGGACTCACTGCTAAAATGATTATTTTAACAAGATGTCACTGTAATTATTGTGTTGTTATAGTAACCTCTCATGGGTTTAGATTCTTACTACTTTGGAACTGAATAAACAAATTTGCATAAGAGGAAAAAATATTTTAGTGAGACAATGCAGTGCCCATTACCACAAAGTAAATATTCAAGAATCGCTTCCAAATGACCACTAGGGGCCATTTTCAGTTTATGGCTGATTTGTGATTTTTGTTTGGGGTTTTTTTTTTACCTCTTATCCAAATGATCCTAGATATCCTTGGCTTCTGAGGATGCTGGAAAGCACAGAATTATTTGGAATCCAAGACTGCAAACAAAGCTCTTGGATTCCATGTGGCTGTAGATACAGGCAATGTCACAGCAAAACTAAAGTCGATGGGTTTGCACATCTATAATAAATCTCCCTAAAGAACTCAGAGAAGCCCCAAGCCACCAGTGCTGCCACTAAAAATCACCCCTGAGGAAAAAAACTGTGTAAATGATACGTTAGAATTGAATCTCTGCCTGTCTCTGCCTGAACTCAAAGCTGTCATTGGAGCAGAGACAGGCTGTTCTGGAGCAGTCCTTCCTCCCAGGATACAAATGGGATCTGTTCTTTTGCAGGGGAAAGGGATCTTTTCCAAATGGCTGCACTGGAGGTAATTTTCCATGCAGTTTTCACAGGCTACAGCGACTGACACTGCTGCTGCAAGCAAAGAAGGGGAAAGTTAAGTGTTTGCAAGATGTGCTAAGCCACTGAGGCAATCCTGCAAAGGCACAGATCTTCAGCCAACAGCAAAATAACTTCTTTTGCTGACCAGCTAAAGTTACAACAACTCAGTAGATTTCTCTATTTAAAGATCAAAATACAAAGCAGAATACACATTTGAGATATTTTCTTCTTATATGAAAGTTCTGTAACTGAAATAGATGCCTGCTTTTCCAGAAGGACTCTTCCCCAGCAATGGCCAGAGGGTGGTGTGGCATAAAAAAGCCAGGGGGATCCGATTAGGGTAAGATTTAACTCTTCAGTTTTAGAAACGAGTGGTTCCAACTGGATCGGTCACCAGCAGAATAATTGTCAAAGTTTAGCTTTATTAGTGCCCACTGAGGAGGTGACACTGTAATGAGGTTAAAAGGGACTGTTCACAGCCACCTCAGAGCTGCTGCTCTTTGTCCTGGTCACCACTCTCGATGCAAAACTTTCCCTGTAACACAGAGTAGCAGCTCCTTAGTGAGGCTCTCACAGCTTTTCTGAAAAGCTCGAACAGTACAAACATTTAAGAGATTTCTGAACACTCAGAGGTGGCTTTCACATCCCAAACACTCTGTGTGACATCACCCAACTTTACAGCAGCTGTTCCTACCTCAAAGTTTTGGAGTCATTCAAGCCCATCTGAAGTCCTAAACCCACTGAAGTTAACAGCTCTGCACAAAGGCTTTGCTTTACCATCCGAATACAATTAAGCCTTAAGGCTCAGACCCTTCCCAGTATTTCAGATGGACAGGCTGCCACTCTGCTTTGTAGTGTGGCAAACTGGTAATTAGGAAGTTTGACATGGAGCAAAGTACTTGTGGGCTAACTGTTGAGCAGTTATTTATTCAAACCTGAATTCCGGAATTTCTCAAAACTTCTGATGTTTTCCTGTTGTTACTCCGGGAGAAGCAGAGCAATTGATCCAAAAGCCCCCCTCCCGGACAAAATGCCATGAAGTCTTCATTACCTTTAACCAACCATTCCTGCCACACCTTTCAGCTGTGCTGACATAATCAGAGAAGAGAATTGCTGTCTATTGACCATAGAAATCACACCCACAAATTAAGGATAGTGCTAAACAGACCATTTTTTAGGTAATTCTCAGGCTCATCTTCTAAACAATCCTGTGATCTAGTGCCAAATTTATTCTAGTGTTGACTTAAAAGACTTGGAGGCTGAAAACCCTTAATGACTTATTTTTAGTGCACATTTTTGTACAGATGCCTTATTGTTTATAAGTGTTGTCAGCGTAAAAGGACAAATAACAAATGCCAGATACATGGTTTGGGGGGAAAAAAAAATCATATAACCAAATTCCTGGAACTGCAGCTTTAATACGAACTCTTAGTAATTTTAGCCTAATAATAATAAAAACCCTCACAAATCTGGTAATATTTACCAACACTTAGCATCTCTGGTCACACTAGAATTCATCAAAACTCTGCAATTAATCATCTTGATGGATATGACTGTGGTAAATGTGCAAACTGTCAGACACACCCATGGACAGGGTGAGAGGAAAGTTCTGCCAGTATTTTCTTTACTTCTATAAACAATCTTTCATTTAAAGTGTTTAACTTCTTGCTAAACACTTGTAAATGTAGGATACTGGAATAATGAAGCAGCAAGCAAACTGTAAATCAAAGCCTTCAGTTTTTCTCATCGTCAGTAATCTGTTTTGCTCATGTGATGGGAAGCAAAATGTTACATCCTAAAAGATCTGTCCAAAATTTCAATCATATAAAAACGATCTCTACAGTGAATAAAGTTCATGCTAGACATAGCTCAGGGGGAGTCTTCGGGTTCACATTTATCACAGACAAATTTCAAGGGTTTTCTGCAGATAATTTCTTTTGGTGCTCAGAAACTCCAAGTGCTGTTAAATAAACACAGGGAGCATCCCTGCACAGGAGCCTAAATGAATTTGAGAGCTCCTCCATGAGCTAAAGCAGTTTTCTTGTCAGTCTTGATAGAAAGAGTAGGACTAGAGAGTGGTGCTGGAATTACAGCCATGTTATGCACTTCCTCCTCAGGATCCTAGAGACCAGGGAAGTAAACACTGAATTACTGAGCTGAAACTGAGGACAAGTTCTAACAGCTAAACGGGGAGAAAGTCACTGGAATTCAACTGCTCTTTTCTCTCAGCAGGGGTTGTTTTCTGTGGCACAGAGAAGAGACTGGGATGTGGGAAAACATTCTAAATATTAAACACTTCTGAAAACTCTCTGAGGTGTCTTTCCGTGCCTAAATAGATCTCAAAATGTGACCACCGAATGCCACTTTTAATTGGGCCTTCGACAAAATCAAAGAGGAGAAAAAAAGAGTTTTTAAAAAAGTGATGTGAAAAGTTATTTATAGTAAAGTGATGATGAAAGTTGGTTTGTTGGGGGTTTTTTTGGAGAAAAAAGGATGCTCAGCACCTCGATACCTCACAACATAAGGACCCAATCTCCAAGCGATCCTTCAAAGACGTGCACACAGGGAACACCAGGGGAACTTCTTGTGTGAATACCTCTCTTAAACTGGTGTTTAACTAAGAGATATTACAAATGGGAAACACTAAATAAAATAAAAAATTTAAATCCAGTTCTGGCCACACTACAAGTGCTGAAGTTGAAATGAACACACTGACTCCAAGTGTGCTCTCAAGAGCAGTGCCCTGTATGTAACGATCACAAATATGCAACACTGGGTGTGACTGCTCACATTTCTTTTGTTTTGATTTGTCCTTGACTGCTCAGGGAAAAAAAAAACCACTCTAATATTCTGTGCTATTAGTCATCTCAGAAGTGGTTCTCTGTTACAACAAGAAAACTCCAGCCATGCAAAAACCAGGGCTCGTAAAGCCAGCTGGAGGGAACCTACTGCTCGTGCTGTAAAATGTGTTTATAAACTGCATGTGCTCCAGTTCTCAATGTGAAAATACATTTCTCATCAGGTTTGCAGGCTCAGAATCAGAGAAAGTAAGGCATTAAGCAGGTAATACAGTCTTATCTATGCGTAATGACCACCTCAAGCCATCAGTATTTTTTGCCCTCCACTGAACTTTATTCTCTCGCATCCTTTTCCCGTTGTCTGACAAGAGCTAAAATGAAGGATTTAGAGTTGACGTGCACAAAAATTTCCTCATTCTCTCACCATGGACTTGTGTATAAATGAACAGCTAACAACAAACCCAATCTATTTTGTCAAAAATAACAGCACTTGAGGACTGGGAGTTAAGATTTGTATGAACCAGTGTGGTGGTTGGTGACATCTGAAAATACTCTTTTCTTACCCTGGCTGAGCTGCACCCAATTGTGTCAGAACTATGCTGCAGTCCCAATCGAGCGAAAGACCAAACCAAAGGAATAGAAGGATAATGTGAACAAGCAGCAACATTTACAGCTGGGTGGCATAACCTGAGAACAGATAATTTACCAGAGGAGGAAGATCTAAGGGGCTGATTGCAGATCCATTCCACAAGAACTACCTGGAATCACACAATTGCCTCAAAACCCACTTTTACCTACCAGGTCACCACATTATTTTGATGTTTAAGCACCAGACAACCCCTTAACCTACTTTGAAAGTGCCCAGTGGAGCACATGTTCCAGTTCTACAGGGAGGAGAAGAGAGAGAAAAAACACAAGTCTGTTTACCTGAGACCATGGATGTGGGCACAGGGAGCACAAGGCAAGAGGGAAAAACAAGGCCCAACATCCCACGTGCTCCAAGAGCATTCCTGGAAGCACAGCTCCAGCTCATGCTGAGCAGTGTGATGGTCCTTGTCACCCTCACTGCTGCAGAAAAGGTGCTTCTCTAAATGTCTTTTGAAGCAGAAGAGGAGCCAGAAGATCCTCAGGACTCTGGATTCCTCTCCACTTCCCAGCCCTACCTCAATGCCAGCCCTAGCAGCTGCTTTCTGAGCAGGGAATGCAACACTATCACCCCCAGCACTCAGCAAGAGCCAACCTTCTCACAGGATTTGGAGCCCTGAGGCCTAAGGGGAAGATGCTCAAAATATTATTGTGCTCTGCTTCTTGCTGTGTTGAGCAACAGGTCCCAACCTCCCAGTCGTTTTCCCTGAAGGGTGAATCCAGCAGCGTGTAAACTTTTTTTGAGGTTTAACACTTTAACAAATCCCACACCAAAAGTGAGCATATTTCAACTCGGTCAGCACTTTCCGCAGCACATTTGACAAGAAGTTTGCCTCATGCTAAAAACTAAGAAATCCTTTTTTTCTAATTATTATTATTATTATTATTATTATTATTATTCTTTCCACGAGTATCCATAACATGCCAAGCAGTTTCCAAACACCCTGTTCTTGCCTTGAGAAGTTCACAGTGCCTGCAATAAAGGCCATGGGATAAGGCACACCCGTACCACTGGCCTCGACCAGAAACACACACAATAACTCCGTCTGGATCTTGTGGAATTCTTTTCTGCTCCATGGACTGGTACCACTATTGTATCCCATTCCCCTGAGCAGAGGGATTCTCGTCTCTCCTAGATGCCCAAATAAGAGTTTGTTGTGACTAACTTTTACAAAGATGATCATTCTTCACAAGTTTCAGTCGTCGTGAGTCAGGAACATCGCCTCCAGCAGCTCCACGAAAATGCTCTTTACTGTGTTCTATTGTCCAGACAAAGAAATTTAAGGAGACAAAATAGGTTAATAAAAAATGCAACAATGTGAAGAAGTGAGTACTCACATAAATCGTATCGAGGTGAAGCTGATGTAGCTTTGATCCCCCCTCACTCCAAATATTATTTATGTTTGGGTTGCACCTGAGGTCAAATTCCTGTCGTTTATCTAAGGTACAAACCCAAATGTCTTTGAACCAGTTTGAAAATATTACTTGAAATTGGTAAAATAAACTAATCTTTCCTAGAAAGAAAATGAGTCATGATTCAGTCATCACCCTGCCCTCTCCAACAGCACAGGTGAGTCTGTGCAGTGGATTGACACTGAGCTGCAGAGTCATAGCTCCATCCTCATTCATGACAATTCGTAAAGAAAAAAGAAAAATATTTCACAAGGGAAACGTTCTTGCTGCACTTTGGAAGTGATGTGAAATGTTATATGCTTATCCAAATTAAATGAAGCCTCTGAGCCTGGAGAAAACAGTTTATTTCTAGAGAAGTATGAATAATGCTGAAACAGAGGCTCAGAAAGCTCCATGCAAATAACCATATGGAGATGCTTTCCCAGTTACCAACACCTCACAAACATCTGAATCAAATGTGAGGCAAGAACCTGGCATAAATCTCTCCTCTGTGGTTAATAAAATATGAAACACAGCCTCAGTTCTAATCAGATTATCACATGAAAGGAAAAACTTTTAAAGGCAAATTACACAAATTTAATCTGTATTCCTCTTTCAGAATTGTATTGGGATTTCATCCCAGGAAATCTGTGACAACCCCAGAAGTTCAAGACCTCTAAATACCAAACACCAACAGTTTCGTGGTAAAATAGTGAGAGTTTCTTGACCTGTTTGGATGGAAGAGCTGAATCACAACGTGACATCAGAAACTGCCGGGTGATTTTAGGCCAAAAATAACAATTTGTTTCAAGGAAATTCCTTGTTTAAGAGGAAAAATACATCACATGACAAGAGCAGGGTAGAGCCAGGACTTGGGTGCCTGCTAGCACGGGGAACACAGCCATAACTACAGGGAAAGTCACCTTGGAGTGTAATGCAACTCCCAGACCATTCAAGGTCCAGAAGAAATCCATTTACAGCTAAGAACTATATAAATATCACATGCAAGAGAATGCCAGGGCAGTAATGCGAGAAGGTGGGAAAGGAAAATGGACTATTAAGAGAAGGGAAATGAGGAAACACAGCTCAGAGATTCTTTGGTTGGATAAGAAGGAAGTTGTGAATGATGCCTGATGTGGGGCATCCTGCTTTGAGATGTTCCACAGAGGGCCAGGGAAGAGATTGCAGCATTGCCTGGAATAAAATAAAATAATTAAAAAAAAAAAAAAAGATTTTTCTTGCTTTTGAAAATTCAGGATTCCAAATGGAATCTGGATCGAATAGAAGGTCTCATAAATTTAGTCTTAAATAAGGGACTCAGCAGCAAAAATGATAAATGGTGGTATAAATGAGAACAGAAGCTTTTCTTCAGTAACTAAGCATTTAGCTGGATAATCCCCAAGGATTCCTCCAATCCCAGATAAATTCTTGCCTGGCCCAAATCAGAGCACCCTTCAAGCCTTATTTGTACCCTTCTGAGAAGTGCTCAAGGTCCCAGAGACCTTCACCTGTGCTCTGCTCCAAATGAGCCCCACTCAGCCCTCGTGAAATAGGGAGAAACAAGCACGGGGCAGAGAGGAAAACCACGGCATGCTCTGAGAGAACACCACAACAGCTCCTACACTGCCTCACCCTGTCCTAATTACTGAAGGCTTTTGCCTCCTGCCAGAAGTGGCTGCAAATGTAGCTGTCAGCTGGGAGCTGGCTGTGTGCAGCAACCCCCAAACCTGCAGGATGCCAAAAACATCCTCCAAAGCCAGGGGAGAGCAGGAATTGTCACAGGGAGGGGCAGCTCTTAACAGGGCTCATCTCATGAGCCACTTCTGTGTGGAGGCATTTGTGATTCTTTGATGTAGAGAACTAAACTTAATTCCTTTTGGTAATTTTAGAACTTATCAAGTTGGGAGGAAAAATCCTGCAACAGCCTTTCATAATGTACCAATTCCCATAGAATTCTGTGGCCCTCCAAGCATTTACACAATAAGATTTTAACTTTGTTGTAGGAAACTCCTGTAACAAAATTCTGTACGAGATCTTATGAAGAAAGGGAAGATGGCATTTATTTAAAACCAAACCTGATCACAGTGAGTTTAGTTAGTGGAACTCTCACTCGAATACTCACAAGCACAAAGTGTTCTCTAGCACAACATTTTATGGCTCCAGTTCAGGTGCCCATCTTCTTGACACCTTCTATTTAGGTTAGTTCCTCCTCTTCGCTTGAATGGAATCACACATCTGGCACTCCACAGCCATTAACAGATTTCCCTCTTAACCCCTGTTCTGCAGTGTCCTTTGGAGCCACCACAAACAGTTCTTTTTTCCCCCTTATCATTTTAGGACAGCTTTACATAATTTTAGTGAGGAAAAACTCCCTACATGTCAAGTTTCAGAAATAATTACAGTATTAGAGCTACAAGCAATTGTAGCTGCAAATGATTAGAACTTGGGATCTACAAAAAGATCAGCAAACAAATTCTCAACGTGTTATTTTGTGATGTGATCACAAAAAGCACCAAACTGTTCCTGGTTAAAAAAAAAAAAAAAATTAAAAATCTTATCTACTAAACACATTTGTGTCTTAGAACAATTCCAGACATGTGATATTGTGAAAAGAAAAAACTCCATGAACAGTATCTACCAAGGCTGAGCTCTGTTTTCTAATTAGGTGAAACAAAAGATCCTGAATTTCTTATTAGGAGAAAAAAGTCAATTTTACCCAAAGAATGCACTTCTACACACAGATCGTTTAATCTGAGAAACTGCAGATAACAGTGTTTAGCATCTGTACCACTGAATGTTTAATTCATTCGCTTGGTCCAGATCTTTGTTTTAGTGAAAAGAAGTAGAAATAAATTTTCTGTGAGGAATAAATCCAGAGCAACTCTTGAATCGGGGTGCACAGCAGTGCCAGCACTCCGTCCCAGTAAGGACACCTGACATGCAGATTAGCCCCAACAGGAATGTTTTATTGATTATAGCCTGTCATATGACAGTCCCTCTGCTATTTATGTACAATTAGCATCAGGTTTCATCCTGGGCCACTGCCACTTCGGATTTAATTTTACTTGGATCCAACTACATACACACGAAGGAGTCTCCCACACTTCCTTGGTGTGGGAGCTGTTTTCCCTTGGAATTGCTGGGATATATTTTTAATGAGGGCCTAAAAATGCTGCAACTCATAATTTGTGCCTTCAATCCACTGCTTTCAAAATGCACACATCACTAATCTCAGGCTCAGTAACATTTCAGGCCAGGACACAGACATGAACTCAGATTAAGGCTTTCTTTAGCTTTTCACCCAAAAATGAAGTTAATAGGTTACAGTGGTCACTGGTACCTGTGTTACAGCCAGCTCAGGAGAAAGGCAAGCTCCCTCTGCCAGAACCATGAGTAATCCCTATAAAAAATTACCTGGGTGGGTCAGGCAGCTCTCACTTTAAATGCAGGGAGCAGCCCCCCTGACCAGGACAGCATTTTCTCCCAGGATGTCGAGTCACTCAATGCCCAGAGCTGCAGAGCACCAGCCCTGTGCTGGAAAGAGAGGTGGCAGTGAAGCCTCATGTGCAGCACTTTGGATTTCTTCAGAATTTAAGAAAGATTTTATGGTGTTCTTTAACAAAAAAAGCCAAACAAAACAACAACAACAATCAAAATTCCCATTAGTCCTGCGTGACTCTACTTTTATTCAGACATTTTGGAGTTTGCTAGAAGGGGACACATGATACAGTTAAACATCAAACTCCGTGGTCACGTGGGGGATCTAATACTAAAATTAACAGAAAAGTTTCAGCTGGCACCACTAGCTAAAAAGCAGGCAGACACCAGGCTTCGCTCCTTCACAGACCCACCACAGGGCCATGCAGAGTTCACCAGGATCCTTTTAATTACTATTTCTTCCATACAGGCTTTGTGTCAGGTTTATCAATGCAGAACATTCCCGACTTCCCTCTTTTTCCTTCACTGCCCTGCAGCCACCCCAGTGCTAAGTTTGAGGGTATTTAGAACACCATGGGACACACTGTGACCCAGCAAGCCCAGGGGACAATAAACCCAATTTCAATACAGCCATACACTGCTACGCTACCAGGGGACTAATATTTTCTATTTCTTCAGGAAGCTCAAACTTCATGAATCAACTTTGAATTTCCTAGGACCATAGAATTGGCTCCAAGTGCACATATTCCAATTGTTTGTTTTAAACCAACTGAAGCTACGATAATGATTTTGGAGTCACATGAAAAAAAAAAGTTACCAGCTCCTACAACAGTAAAAAGAAATAGAAAAATTTGTGTTTTCTTGGTATGGGGGCCCAGTTTAAAAGACAAAGTCTTCCATCCAAATCCATATAGTTTGTTTCAAAGTAAGAAAAAAAACCCCAACAAACCAATCTGTTGCCTTAAGCAAGGCTTTTTTTCCCAGACCACTGGCTGACTACAGGGATAAATTCAATCCAATTTTTGCAGTCTCCAGCTGAGCCTGATGGTAGATCCCTTCTGCTCTCCCAAGTAGGTCACAGAGCATTCCTAATCAGTACCAGTGTGCCATTCTTTTAATCTGTGGCCACTTACTGGCCAGGGAAGGATTTTAAGTACCAGCCATAGCCAAAACATAGCATTGTGAAGTGCAGTGAGTTCTGTTAGTGCTCGAGCTGACCTTCTGCAGTCTCAAGGAATGCTGAACGAGCCCTGCAAGTCACTGCCACCCTGCCAGACTCACACTGAACAGCTCCAGGGACACAGATAGTATCCAAGGCACTCTGAGAGGAGCCTGGGCTAATATTGGCTGCTGCAGCCCCATTGACAGAGTCACGCCAGAGGTCACAAACCATCCCTGGCAGCTTGGGGGGGAGCCTGTTAAAACAGGAAAAGCAACACTCACTCACCTGCTGCTTATTCCTTGTCTTAAAGGCATCCAGAACTGTTAAAGCTTTACAAAAAAGAAAGACTTTGCCTTCTCAGAGCCTGCCCAAGGTATTCTAAAGAGCAGCAAAAGATCATCCTCCTGCTTACCTTTATTAATGAACTACACATTCATGTCACAGTATCACCTCTAAGTGTTGTACACTGCAAGTCTGACATGTCTTTCTTTAGTCAGTTAATATCACAAGAAAATTTGTGGGGATGCTGCCAAGTGCAGCCAGAACTGAGAACCAAGTTTCCAAATGGAAGAATAATTTGGCTGTATGGCCCACAAAAGAGAAGGATATAGAGAACAAGGAGATTCTTCTCTTTGCATTTTAGCCATCTGGTTGCTAAACAAAAGTTCTCTTTCCACATGAGGTAACCGGATGGCCTGTTAGAGAACAGGATTCCCACACAGAAGGAAGCTTCCTAAGTGCAGAATTTGTGCCTGAACTTTTTTTGCCCTGCAAGTTTCTCAGAAAAGACACTTTCCTGAACATACTGAGATGTCACAGTGAAGTGACAAATGTCGTCTTTACCTCAGTCTTCATGGAAAAGAGCATGATTAGGTATTGAACTAAATGGGGACGCGGATCCAGCTCAGAATATTGCTCTTCTCTCTTTCACTGATATGGGAATAGAGCTCAGGAAAAGCTGTCTATGTCCATTCAAGTGGTCAGGAACAGGGCTAGAAGGTAGGTCTCGGCCCTTTTTCCATATGGTCACTCGGTGGTCATCCATGGACCTTATCACCATGGCATTTTATGGAGCTGTTCATGAGGAAGACCTAAGGCTAAGAATTTCATGGGTAGTGCAGGTCATGGATAGCACAGAGGTTTGGAGCTGGATTCCTGTCTAGAGGTTCTCTTGCTCCCATTACCACAAAGCTGGGCAGCCATTGTGTGACCTTGGAAAGGATGGGTTTTTCCTTGCTGTAAACTGACTGTTCTTGCTTATATTTCAATAATGCCTCAAGTCTGAACTCTCATTCTAACAGGTGTTGCCCTGACAAGAATACTAGGGCATCCTTTTTCTTGCCATAAAAAAATGTGTAGCTTAAATTAATGAAAAACAGTGTTGTTATTCTCATTTTGAGGGGATGAGGAACTCATCCAGTGTGAACAGCACATTAGAAGCACTAAAAGCATCAAAGCAACATTTGAAATGCTGCAGTTATTGCATAAGGTTGTCGTTACTGAGTCAAGTAATTCTTTGCTAGACTTGTGTGTTAACACATGGCCTCCCACAGGGAGGGGATGTGCAAAACAGTAGCAAGCAGCTGCTAAATACTCAGTAGTTTGCAAGACACTTGTGAGGTATATCGCCAAAGCTTATCTCTACAGTTTCATTTTCATGCCTGCTATCAGCTTGTTCTGACCAGCCCTGTAAATCACATCTCTAGTGATACTCTAAACTCACATTCTGAATTGCCTCTGTGCAGTGTCAGAGTTCAGGCATCAGTGAGTGATGCACTTCCCAGCACTTACAACCATCCAGGTTGCCCCGTATTTTAAAGTCACCCTGAACTGACAACACGCCTTGTCTGATATACTTTGAATTGCTCCAACTCTTATCTTTTCTGATAAGAGTTTCTAGAGACATGCTGGTATTTCAAACACTATAAAATATGTCTATATTTTTGGGTGTCTCTAAGCAGAACGGCCAAACCACTTTCAGGTCTGTGACAGCCCAGATTACTGCTGGTTTAGGGTAGGAATACTGCTGGTATTACTGCTCGCAGGGTTCCCAAGACCAACAGGTTCCTGGTCACTTCCCTACCTGATCACTGCCTTTGTAAACTGCAGAGATCCATGGCTGGGAGAAATGATTGGGAAATTGGGCTAAGCTTGTGTATTTGCTGAAGAACTGCCTAGATCATTACAAGGTGTGCAAAGAAGAAAACCCATGTTTGTCAGGACTTAATTTAACATACTCTGCAGGAAGGTCTTTGGTACTGCCTGTGGCAAAGGCTGCATTCTGTGAACGCTTTGAAAATGTCTCTGAAGAAGCCAAAGGATGGAGCAAGGATAGATAAATGTAACACTTCCTTACTACTGAGTCATCTAAATAAAAAGCTAACACTCAGCCTACGCTACCAGGCCTCTCTCCACTGGAAATTAGCTTCCAGGACTTGAGCTAAGGGTGAGGGAGGCAAAAACACAGCAGGAGATGTCTGGCATCTGTGCACCCCACACAGCAGTTACAGCTCTAAGCCGTGTGCCAAGGATGTGGATGACACCTCCCAGCTGAAGGAAGACAGGCAGGGAAGCAGAGGGATTTGCAGCTGAGGAACCAGAACAAAGCCCAGAGCTTCTGCCAGACTCCTTCATGATTTGCTGATTAAGAGTCATTTGGTATGTCTGACTCTTAGAGTTCCTCATCCCCTCAAAATGAGAATAACAACACTGTTCTTCATTAATTTAAGCTACACGTTTTTTTATGGCAAGAAAAAGGATGCCCTAGTATTCTTGTCAGGGCAACACCTGTTAGAATGAGAGTTCAGACTTGAGGCATTATTGAAATATAAGCAGAATATAAGTCAGTTTACAGCAAGGAAAAACCCATCCTTTCCAAATAACCAGACCCAAAACATGCTGCGTGACCCACAGCTCCAGCTACAATTGTAACATGCATTTCACGAGGTTTTCTTTCTGCACTTCCTTTTCTCTTGGAGGTTCACACCAGTTAATGAAACCTCTTTGTAACTGCAGCACATTCATTCACAAGGCATTGGGGAATTCTTACTTCACCCTGGTTAAACAATTCACTGATTTGTCTACAGAGAAACTGTGCCAAATAGCTGGACTGTTGTCATGAACCTTCACCCAGACCTCTTTTATAGCAGTTACTAGAATGTAATGTAACATTGAATTAAACAGCATTGAATGAGTTCCTGCCAAAAGTAGAAAGATAAATTCCATATTACATCCAGCAAATGAAATTTGGACAATCAGCTCTTTCTTGTGGATGAAAGACAGTTTTACACTGGGATTTACCATTGATTTCCACTCCATATCCCTGTGAAACACAAATAGCTACAAGCAAATATTATTGCCCAGCTGTGTACGTGTGCTCTGATACGATACACAGGGAAGGACTAAAGACAAGTCAATGCTTATCAAATCCCGTTCTATTTTTGTCCACCACTCTCCTCATACTGAGTCATGCTTGCTATCGTTTTAATGCAGCATTATCATGCCTGAGATCACGATAGTTTTCTATCTGATAAAATACTGATAAAACATAAGTATTTGCAGCCTTTGGGGCTATAAGTAGCAGATTTAGATTAGGGGGATTAAAGCAAATTTCCTCTATTAAAGATACGCGACAGATCACCCTAAACGTTCTCCTCCCCTCAAACGAGAGGAGCACTTCGAAGAAGAGCACTCAGCCTTTTCCACACGGACTCTCCCGAGCAGGTATCACATTTCCCAAGGAGCGGGGCAGTTCCTGCAGGAGCAGCGATTCGGGCTGTAACTTTCCACTGCCCAGCCGGCTCCTCGCTGTGCCCCAGGCTGGCCTGACCTTCCCCCAGCGCAGCCCCTCGCTTTGGGCCGTGCTCGTGCACATTCCAACAGCCAGAGCAAAAGCGGGAGCGAAGCCGGTGAGACAGAGTGAGTGAAAGAATTCCAACGGGAGAGGAAATCAGGGAGTGAGGTGGATTTGCTACACAGTTACTGCTGCAAATAAATGAGACCCCGATCCAGTTTCTAGTGAAGCTTGGGTTGCATTTACTATAAAGGAAGGAGAACCGGGCTCTCAGACAGTTTGCTTTGTCATGAGCACAGAGCACACTGAGAACTGGCATCTTTTGGGTCAAATCTCGGACCTGACACACGTGGACCTGAAACTGATTTTGTAAATTAGGGCCCTAAACACAAAGGCCCTGCTGAGAGGAGCAGCAATGCCTTACCTCCACACAGCCTTTTTTTTAATAACCTCTCATGTTTTTTTAAAGACAACTTGAGGAGGAAGGACACACATCCTTCTCCCTTTTTCTGTTCTTCCTACCACCAAACCTTCTCTTCTGACATGTGAGAAATCCTGCTCCTGCTCCCTGTCCTGCCAGACCCCCAGGGACGGCAGCCAGCCTCTGCCTGACACTGTTTGTACCATGCAGAGGGCTTTGCTTTCAAGTCCAGATCAAGAGAATCAGAGGTCTGCCTTGAATATTCACTCCTCTGTGATCCTTCACCTTTCCTTCTCTCACCTTCCAATATAACAAACCTTCCTCAGAAGCACAAAGGGCTGGACCCTGTGCTGAGCTCCTTTAAGGTTATAAACTGCAGGAGCAGAGAGAAGCCTGACTCTGAGGTTGCTGGGCTTTCAACGCCAGCTGTCTGTTCCCTGTTGTCCTGGAACATGGAAAGGGGTGGCAGTGCCATAGGAGGCATGTGAAAGACCTGGCTGTGCAAGCAGGAACAGAAGCCATATGAGGTCAAAGGAGGAGCTTGGATCACTCCTGTGCTGATGCTAAAAGCAGGGCTGTACAGTCAGTACAGAAGGCAGCAAAAAATAAAGCGCAAGTTTCACGGTGGAGGGATGGAAGAGTTTGCTCCTAATGTGCAGAATATCAGGGAAGACATCAAGACAGAGATGAGGGTTTGATGCAAGGCTTGGGGAGGCTGTCCCAAGCTTGTTAGGCCCTAGAGACTCAGCCTTGGCTTCGTTTTAATGACAGTAGAAAAGTAAGAGATTAGTGCTTTACCATGACCAGTGTGTTGCCTTCACTATGTTCTCAGACACAAAACATAACCCTGAGAGATTAACTCCATTTGATTTTAGTTACAGCCATGAATGTCTTACTCAGGGGAAACAGCACGAGACTTCTTGCAACCCAAGGCTCTACCATCCTTTTTCTCCAACAGAGCTCCTTTAGGATGAACAACACCTGCCAAAGCCCAGAATTTTGTCTGTGGTGGAAACCTTGCATCCAGAATAACTTTCCCAGTTGTCAGTGATCCACAATAATTAATGGACTCTGTATCACCAAATTCAACAATTCCCATAATGGCCAGAAGCACTGATTCTGTTCTAAGGGCATATTTTCTCCACTGGTAGTAATTTCTATGACTACCTTTTACACCAGTATTATCCAATCATCCAATAATCATCCAATTATCCATCCCAAAGGAGATTTTCCTTATCTTTTAACCTCATGACTAAATGATAGAAGGTATTAAGAGTCATTCCAATTGGCTCTTCATATCCTCCTACAATTCCAGACACGTGACATTGTGCAAAGAAAAAACCCCACAAATAGTATCTACCAAGGCTAAGCTCTAATTAGGTAAAACAAAAGATCCCAAATTTCTTATTAGGGGAAAAAAGTCAATTTTACTCAAAGAATGCACTTCTATACACAGATCATTTAATCAAAATTATTTTTGTCTCAGCTTGTCTCCACCATGATGTCCTCTGAAAATAAAATCTGTGTGCTGACTAATCTAGGTCAGCAATTGGTGGCTGTGACTTCTTTTCTTGTCTCAGCAGGATGAAAGCCTGCTGTGTGCCACAAATCCTTCTGCAGGTGTTTTTATGGCAATGGTGGACCTCGGGGCCCTGCTGCTGGAATTAAACAGAACCTGCCAGCTCCTGTCTCAAAGAAATATTTACTACCACATTGTCGTGCCATGAATGAACTCACCTGTGTTGGGAACAAATGCAAGGCAACTGTGCTTTGCATGGACACAAGCCCATAAAGTAAGGGATTTGTACACAAACCTTACAGATATATGTACACATGGCACAGGGAAGGCTGTGGGACTTCTGCCAGTTCTATCCATGGCAGCGAGATCACAATGGAGAGGAACAGAAAATGTATTTGGAATTTAGGAGAAACGAAATTCTTAGTAAAAAGCACTCCCCGTTTGTAAAAAATTGTTAAAAAACACTGCTTTTAAATCACTGGGATGCAGTAGTAGCTCCTAAAAAACATTTGTATAAACCTGCAAATGTGAGATCATCCACAGCCATTTCCTCCTGATTCCAAGAGGTTGCAGACCAAGGGTGTTTAGTATATTAAAGAAGGTAAAAGTTTGCTTCAAACCTAAGCAGTCGTTTCCAGCTTGCCCAGAGTAAAAGCATGTTCTTTTCTTCCAGCAATACAAAGTAGGTTAGATTTAAATTCCAGTCTGCAATACTTCCCACCGGAGCGAATGTAACCCAAATTCACAGCCTTTTACGTATGACAAAGCGTGTAAGAGTAGTAACAACAGTCATTAAAAAGGGCATAAGAAGGAATATAGAAATCAGGAGCTGCTTCTGGTTTAAACGATGAAAATGTGAGATGTGCCAGAGTGCTATGGGAAACATCTTTTCAGCCTTGCTCCTGATAGGAGCTGGGGACATGGAGCTGCAGCGGTTTCGTCCCTCTCGGGCTGTCAGACACAACTTGATATCTTTCTAACAATAGTATAAAAAAAAAACCTCGCAGCGAATTCCAGCAGACTTTGAAGGGAAAATAACTAAAGAAAAATTAAGAGCTATACACAGGAACAAGAATGTTGGAACCCAGCTGACTTCAAACAAATTACATGGACAATTATATGCTTCACTTGCATGAGTCACTGCTCTGATCATAGTAGCTGTACTGTTGCAATAATTAACTATTTTTCCCCCCCATGAAAATTCATGTTAACTGTGCACTTACTGCAGCTCGCTTTCCCAGGCATAACAATCAGTCATAAAAAATGCAAAGATGACTGTTTGGGGCATTTACCTGCAAGAGAAGAAGAAATTGAAATGTTAAAAAGCTGAGTATTTTAATACCTTTCTATGTAATTGTATTTAATCCACCTTTCCATACTTGGATAAGACCATGCTTTTCTGAAAGCAAGACTATTTTTGCTGAAATTGGTACTTACACTTCCAAGTACAATCTAAAATCAAACTAATTTACTGTATTGATTTTTGTAGCAGGTAACATATGTTTTAATACATGCATAAGCACTTAGATAACTCCAAATTAAAGAATTTTAATATTCTGCCCATCCAACTTTTCAAAGTATATACAGTTAGATCACTAACTGTATGTATCAAAACCAGCAGAAAAATACATTACTAGCTGCTTATACAGCATTTTTAACCAACAAATCTAAAAGCCCTTTGCAATGAGGTAAATACCTCCCTTACAGACAGGGTAAACTGTGTTTTATACTCGAAGCAGACCCACAGAGTCCTCATTTCTAGGCCAGGTATCTCTCCTGTGGACTACACTTCATCTGGGAATGAGTTCCTGAGTGTGTAAGCAAGTGAAGTGTCTGGATCTTTGAACATGATACTGAAGCACACGACCTTCTAAAAGTGTAAAGGGGTTTTTTCCCCACAAAAAATTTCTTGGATTTTCTCCCTTTGCACAGAACAACCTCAACCAGAGGGACACTGGAGCATCTGCGGATCTGCTGTTTACGCCCTTGAGAGATAAATAAGTAAAAACCAGCAATGAAAGAACAAATAATATTTACCATCAGAATGTACACCCAATGTATTAAACACACCAGTGATAACACTGATGATACTGAAACAACCAAGAATCGAGTGTGACATCTGAGCCTTATAAAAACCCCAGAAAATACAATAGCCTATTATGAGGCTGTAGGATACAAAGAGGTTTCAGCTAAAAGACCTTATGTAACCCTGCACTGAGTTAGGCTGGAGTTTCCCATCCCAGCAGCTTTATAACTCCAGGCTTAACAAGGGAACCAACAGCAGAGAAAATCCATAAGGGAGAATGTGTTTGGGGGGGTTATATTTAATCATAAGTGATCATGACATATATAGTAATTAGGAATTATTACAGAAAGGGTAACAGGTCTAGACAAACCCTGTTCACATCCACAGCACAATCTACACCATCAGCTTGGACTGCTCCATTCTGTTAAAACGTGACTGACCCACCTGTAAAAAAGATATAAAAATAGGGATAAAGTTGCAGGGCACGGTTGGGAAGGCAGGGGTGGGAAAAGGGTTAATGTGTGAGTTTGCACTTGCAATTAGCACGTGTTCAACATTAGTTAGCACTTAAAGACATAAAATAACAAACAGTGTCCCAGTTATTTACAGCGAGTTTCCTTCTTTTCCCGCACTGCACGCCTGAGTCAGTCACAATTCAGGCTCCGAGCTGACCCGCAGCTCCCACCGGCACCAGTAGATGGCACAAACCATTTATTTCACTGTATCCATCACCAGATTCATCGCAGCGTCTCAGAAGCGGAGAATCACCCGTCATCTTCAAGACAGCGCTGTGATACATCCCGCTAACGTAAGAGCAGTCACTCCTTGTAATCTTTAATAGTTTGTTCTAAAAAACCTTCAAATATATATAGCACTGAACAGGAATTATATTATCTACATGTAGATGCATTACATACCTTCAGAGGTAAAAGTGACTAAAGATAATGAGGAGAAACAGCAGACATCAATTAACTACAGCAACTGCTAAAATATCTTGTGCCTTAGAAAATAAAAACATAAATTAGAAGTACAGAAGTAATACAAATCAGGCTAAACTCACAATGAGGCAAACCCCAGCCATTTATCTTAGAACTAGGTAAAAACTTAAAAGAAACAGCAAATAATCAAACCTGCCAAAAACTTTGAGAAAATTTGACAAGGAAAAAAAGAGTCCTAGATATTTGTCTAAAGGAAAAAAATTAATAGTTTATAATCAATCATGCACTATCATGTACGAAATCCACGTAATTCCTAAAGAACAAAAAAAGACACTAATATAGTTTTTATTATTTAAAAAAAGAATATACACACTCTCAAAATAGTTGCTTTGCTGTTACAAACATGTTGGAAAACCCCAGTTCCTGGAAAGAGAACAAAAAGGGAATTACACTGAAATACAGGGCTGGGGAAGCAGCTCATGTTCTGTAAAGCACAACACTTCCTCTTGTACAGTTTTGACAGAATTCCTGGAATACTGCAGAAAGAAGAATCAGGCTGCCTGACTCCATTTTTAAAGTTGCAAATATAACCTATAGCTACCTAATTATAGGATTTAATGATACTTAATTTTATATTTTCGGAGAAATATTATGACATCATGTCATTTTACAGGGCAAACCACTTAGCTTAATAGCTGCTATTCACTGCAGAAGCACACATTAGAAGCCATGCAATCATATGGTAAATTATGCTCATATCTCTTGGTCAAATTACAGCTTACTAACATGAGAAAAACTGTAAATAACGTGAAGATTCATGGCTTAATTATTTTAATAGAAAGTAATTCATCAAATAATTATGAAAAATAAAGAAGCAGCCAGGTCTAATGGGCTGGAATATACAGGCAACAATGTTTTTCTGTGTTAAGCCAGGAACTCCTGGACCAAAATGTTCATAGTAAGAACATCTTAATTTTTCCTCCAATCTAGGACAACTCCAGGCAGGCAAAGCACCAGGCAGTGCTTGTCTCTCCCTCTCCCACCCCTCATGAGACCCAGTGACTGTGCACATCAGTTCAACAGGTCGATCTGAAAGGCAAATTTGGTTTTGGCAGGTTTGTTCTTTGCTGGCCCAACCCAGGCTGTGCCACATGCTCAGATGTGATGCAAGGGGAGAACAGGGAATTTGCAGGCAGCAGTGGAAGAACTGTTCCACGCCAAACCCTGCTTATACCAGATTAGGTGTGAGGCCCAACTGATTAAATTTAGCCCGGGACATTTGACAAGACAATATTTGGATGGCAACATTAGCAATTTTACAGATAAACCCAGGAAAAACAGACATGGCCACCACTGTAAAGAAACCATACTAGCACAGCTAATGACTTAATGAAATTTAGTGTCATGCTCCCAAAGCAATGTGGTGACAACATCATTTTCCAGGGTAAGTACCCCAGTTTTATTGCTGGTATGGACAGCTGGGCTGTTTGCCTTAATTCCTGAGCAGCTCAGATATGCACAAAGGTATCTAGGGGAAGGTGTCCCTGCCCAGGGCAGGGAGTTAGAACTAGATGGGCTTTAAAGCCCCTTCCAACCCAAACCATTCTGTGATTCTGTCTGGGAGAGACAAGTGGAAAAATGTCTCTTGTGTTTGTTGACCACCTTTGCTGCTAGAGAAGTGAGATCCTAGAGAATCTGGTGGTGGCAAATACCAGTTATATCCTTTGTACACAAAGCTTTTTACCTCCTTGTCCCCTTCTCACTGCACATCATCTTAAAACTCACCGTGAAGGAGGTACAGACTCGTGGAATGGAATTGCTCCTGCTCTGAAGGGCTGGTTTGCTGAGGAAGGCAATGATAGCAGCCTTCACAGTTTTGATCATCCCACAAAGGGCTGAGGAGGGAGTCAGAGATAAAGTGAACAGGAAGCCAAGGCACATATCTGTCTGTCTCCAGGACATGTGAATTCCCTCCTGCCTGGAGCTCTCTGCTGCCTCTCCACTTGACTCACAATTTCTCTGTAACGCTTTCCTGCTGAAATGAGCTGCACTGAGTACACCTGCGAGTAGGGCTGTTTATAGTAACCCACCTCCATTTCATTTAAACATATTAGAGAATGATCATAGAAAAAGCTTAGTTGGCAGTTCTGGGAGGGGAAAAAAAGTGTAGTAAGAGGGATTAGTCATGTCTGCAACCAACATGGAACAGTACTGATAGCCCTCCATGGTGGAACCAGGCAACAGTCACTCCACTTGCCCTGGAGATAAGAGAAATGCGTTTCCAGACTCAGCAAACTGTCACTTCTCCTCTCCAAAGCAGCACAAGGGTCACACAGGGCTGAGGTTTTGCTTCAAACCAGGCATCTTGTCAGTGGTGATTTCCTGAGGGGGACAGAAAGCAGAGCACAAACTAAACCAGACAAACTGGGTATCTTCAGGATGCAAGGGCAGTGGTAGCAGTGGACATTTCTCTGATGGCTGCACCAAGAGTATCTTTGTACCTCATTAAGGTGTCCATGTAAACACAGAAATGGATTGGAGCGTGGATAACCTGAAAGCACTTAGAGTACAGGAACACCTTTGCTAGGCGTGCACGGGGATTATAAACCCAAGTTTACAAGACAGACTTGGAATTTCATGGACCGAGACCCTACCACTGCTGACAGAGGAGTGAACTGTAGAACATCAACACCCCTAACATCCCTGACCCCTTTCTTCAAAATGCAAGTTGGAATTTCGCATCAGTACTAATCTAAGGACAGATTTGCAGTGGGTGAACCTTCACAAGCCAGAATTTTTTTGGGTTTTCTAACCCCACAAGGAGGCAATTGGGAAAAGGGTTGAACTCAAATCCCATTGTCTAAAGAAGAAGGATCATGCTGGATCAGAAACAGGCCAACGAGACAACCTCAGCGGGAGATAGGAGGAGGATTAACAAGTGAAATTGCTATTTGACAATGAGTGTTGCTGAGATGGAAAGCACAAAGGGCTGGCTGACAAAAATAATTATTAGATTCACAAGTGTTTCAGACACAGGATGATGGAGCTGATGATTTATCTCAGCTCAGCAGTAAAATACCCTTGTTATTGGGTATTTCCTCACAAACTTGGCTGAACGGCCCCCTCCAGGACACAGAAATGCCATACATTAAGATTTGGTGGGAAGTTTTCTTCCAGTACAAATAATGTAACTACTATCCTCCCAAAAATTCAGTAAAATTCTCTGTATCAACAAAGGAAATATGAACTACACTACAAAGGTAAGTTAGCCAAAAAATAAAAGCTATTCTAGGTCTCTGAGAAGACTTTAGAGGTTCCTTCTCCCAACACTGGGAGACAGAAATAGGCATATTGAATTTGCAGATTGGTCAAGTTCCAAAAATTTTCCAAGGTCCTCAAAATTTTATTTTCTGAAGGCACAAAAGACACAGCCTTTATTGCTGCTGAAATTAGTTTCCCTGGGTCACAGACTACTATTCAAAGAGCGATTACAAACTAAAGGGCTTTTCTCCAGTCAAGGAAAGGAAATAAATGCCATACTCACAGCATTTTAGCAGCTCTTGCCACTGAGAATTTATTCTCTCAGAACAATGAAAATAAATGCATAATAACTCAATTGATAAATGCCGGCTACAATCTCCAAAGGAAAAACAACCACCCCAAAAGCAGAATAAAACCTATTTCTTTGGAGCCGTGCCAGCTTCTCCCTGAAACACACTGATTTTGGATGCCTTCCAAGGCCACCATCTCACCTGTTGTGGCAGTGGTCCTGTAGCAAACATGTTTGACTTCACAGTTTCAGGTTAAAAATATTTCTTCTGCAAGCACGAGCAAGCCAGAGTCCACAGACTTCTCAACTCTCACTTTGTGGGGAAGTTGTGAGACTTCTTTCCTACATTATTTTCTGACTTGGTACATTTTTTGAGGGGGATGTCACCAGTCTTTGGCTCTGTGTGTGCACTGTGCCTTCAACTACCAGGGCCTAAAACCTGTGGTACCTTCAATCATGGCAAAAAATTATAAATACAAATTATAGCTCAGAGGTAGAAACGCTCTTCTTTTCCTCTTGTGGGTAGCAATTGCAAAGCTACAATTAACCTCAATTAATAGGAAGGGTAAACTTTCTACAAAGAATATGCTGTTCAGGTGTTCTTAGTGAGAGCACTTGGCACTGCTTCATCTGTCTGTAACAGGGAGCTCTGCTGGGGTGAAAATTAAAGTGGCTGAAGTTTAATCCAAGTGCAAAGTAGGTTTTTTCCCCCTATCCAAAAGCAATCCTGCTGATAAAAGCTACCTTGGGAAGTTCAGAGTCTGTTTGGATCCTGAATGCATCGATGGGCCTTCATTGCCCTGGAGAGCCTCCCCTGAGACCCCCACCCCACACTCTGGCCACTGGCACATTTCACCTAAGGCTGAATTCCCTGGTTCTCCTCTGAGGTCTGTGCTCAGTCCTGCCCCTGCTGTGCCTGACTCAAGTGGACTCCCTGGATTCCTGACCTCCAGCCTGCCTCATCACCACCCATTTGTGTCATTTCTGACACACTCATCACATTTCTGCTGATCACGGGGCTGCACCCAGAACCTGTGAGTGCCACCAACCCTGCCAGCTACAGGAAAAGTAATTTTCTGCAACCCTTACCTTAGGCAGCAATGTAACAATTAAGCTCTTGTCCCTCGCTCTCACTGTTCCTTCCTCCTATTAGAGTAAGAAATATTCCAAGTGCCAACTTCCACTCCACCTACAAGACTGGTGGAACTGACAGGAAAAGATCAATGTCATTAGAGATAAAAAACTGGGGAAAATTACTAAATCCTGCACAGAACTGTCCCCTTCACGGTTTCTACTGTATTAAGATTTCAACTCGTCCTCTCTCCCTCACATCCCTTGAGATACATTTTATATTCTGTACTGAAAAACTATTTCCCATTGGCTTTCTCAGTGTTACAGTTGTAATAACTATGCAAAAAATAGCACTCCATGCATGTTATTTGTATGAGTTCTGTACCTATCCCATAGACCAGCAATATGTACCTTTAATTTAATCTTCATGCCATCAAGCCAGGCTGCTAATTATTTACATACACTAATGAGCTTTTAAACAGGGCTGCCCAAAGGAGAATATTCTGGACAATGCATTGTAGAAAAAAATAAATTACATCCCTTGAAGTCAAAGGTTTTGACTTCTTAATTTTAGATTTTTAATTTAAAACTTCCCTGTGCATCTGAAATGACTTTATGTGCATTTGGATGTAACTTGGCTTTTTAGCTGCATACTTTGGAAGGGAGTTCATACTGACTTGTGTTTCGTACAATTGGCTCGGTGTGAAGGAGGCAGAGCCGACATCACATCAGTACCTGATCAGGGGGCCTTTGGCTTGGGAATGTCCTCAACTAACCTAAAAATGAAGGTACAGCAGAAGATCTGAGTAAGAGAAAGAGATTGAGAAGATAAAAAGCTTCAAAAGCAAGAGGATACATTTATTCATCTTATTTTCCCTGTAATTTTTTTTTGCATTCCCTAAATCCAGGAATATGCATGTCCTGCACCCCCCTTCCCACTTAATCCTAGCTCCATACTCATCCCTACTGGAAAAAAATGTTTTCTACAGCCACAGTGCTCCATATCCAGGTTAAAACTAATCACTTTTGTCAGGTGAGATTTCAGTGCTGGCTTAAAGCGTATGTGAAACTATGGCCTCGTTAATCAGCAAATTTTATCTAATTACCAGAAGCCACAAAGGATGATCCCGCTGCTGTAACATTTCACAGCTCCCACTCCCAAACTTGATGGGTTGTGTTGTCCCCTTCCATCAGGCTTGTGACCCAAATACCAGCACATATGAACAAATTCCCATCCCCCTTGAGACCCAGTTTGCATCTGCAATGGGCCCCAGCTCACAAATTACTGCTGTTCTGCAGAGTGAGTTCTTCATAGAAACTTCTCCTGATCTGGCAGCCCTGGCATTGTGTGCACCTCATTCCACCTGGGGGCAGGAGGCAGAGGGAGGTGCAGGACCAGGATGGGAAGATGCAAACAAATCCAGGCCCCTCTCGCAATGTTGTTCTCTGATCCCTCCCCACTATAGGCAACACAGCATCAGATGAGGAGATGTCTTTGTTTCCCACTTGGAAAATCTGTTCCATTCAGGATTTCAGAAAATAGAACCATTTCATTCCAGCTAAACTCGATAGCCTGGCTTGTGTTCCTGTGACAAGCCATTAATCTATCTCACATACACAAGGATCCATATAGGAGAGGAAAAGCCTTGCTTCTGGACCACTTGGGAGACAACGCAGGGCTTTTACAGGCCCTTATCACCCACCCAGCAGAGGAGGGCTGACAATGGCACATTTTTTTTCTAGAACAATCTACTGCAGCCATTTCCCCCCTGCCAAGAAAACAACTGAACTATTCTGAAAGGTTAGAGATTAGACTACTTATTTAAAAGAGATGAAGAATAGATTTCAGTCTTCCCGTTATCTGTTTCCATGAGAAAGCCTCCATGCTTGCCCCAGAGTTCCCCTCCTGTGTCTAGTCTAGACTATCATAATAGATTTGACAATTGTTTTTATTACATAACTTTGGGAATCAGACTCGGAGAATTTGGTTATTAGAAAAATTCTGCTTTGAATAAGATAGGACAATGTGTGGCTTTTAAAAAGCAAACCATGAATGCCTCTATTGTTGGTTGGCTTTCAAACTTGATTTCTCAGTCTATAAAAAAGCAAAAGCCATTAAATATATTTTGGATTGTGCCGAACAGTAACGTCCATTGGAAGATTTCCTTTTCCTACACTTCTTCCCGTGCATAAGGACATAGTGGAATTCTTCATGCAGGGAAAAAAATAGGATTTGACCTTAAATTCCTGTCCCAAATGATAGTAAAGCGATAATCCCAAACCAACACTAGATAAAACTCATGGTCACCAACTCACCAAGTTATCTATTCAATCCTCAAGGCTGGACATCCCGCCAGTCACTCACAGCTAAAAATTCTGAAGCACTTGCATTATCCTTTGTCATTATTTGCTCCTCCAGGCTGGATACATTTCACACTTCTCTGAGGAGCGAGGTGCAATAAATCTCTGTAAAGCAGTTTTGTTGTGTTCTTGATACCCCACTATTTACTGAAGAAGTGCCCTCACGGTGCCTCTCAGCTGGACAGCACACACAGGCAGGCTTACAAGACATTTTGTATTAAAAACAAGGCTGCTTCAGATGTGGTTTCTGCTAAGTACCTTTACGTTAAACTATTTTTGGTGCTGTTTTCACTTCCTCCACAGTTCAACCTTCCAGATTACTTCTCTGTCCTGCTTTACACTTGGAAGGGATTGAAAAACTTGTTAGTGGTGCTAAATGGAACAGAGATTCCTGCTAATGGGTTATTGATCATACTTGAGTGATCTTTAGAGTATCACAAGCAGAATGCCTTTCTCCCCTCTGTACAAAAATCTAATATTAAAAATATTAGCATTACATGCTGATTATTTTCATGAGGAAAAGCATTAAGCCCAAAGCACATCTCTGCTGTATGAAGAGGTGGCATCTCTATTTTTAACCACAGATTTTATGGGGTATTTCATCAAACTCAGAGAACCCCTTTACCAAAAAAAAAAAAAATCAGTATAAAAGTTCTCCATTACTCGGCCATAACCACGAGCTTGTTTGGCTCAAACACATCACAAAGTAATTTGCTACCTCCCCACAATACCAATTTTAAACAGAGCAAGAGTGAAGGACTTGGCAGATGAAAAGTGCAATTTTATTTCATGTACATTGTCCTAGACACTTTTTTCAGCTTTGTGGGTTGTATCTGACAGGCATCTTGAAACTAACCCATAGTCCTTTTCCATCTACAATCCAGGACATAGTAGATAGATTTGGGTTTAAGGCTAATTTGCTGTTAGGTCACACTTAAGTAAATCGCACCATATTTCTTTCCTTCAGCTGGAGTTGAATGCCAATATTTTAGTTTTACTTTATAAAAAGTCAGTTTCCAGAAATAACTCGGGCAGCAGGCTGGTCAAAAAACTATGTAAATATAAATCTTCATCTAAGATCCTGTCAGGGGAAAAATCATCAAACTGGAGACCCTATGAATAAATTCCCCCTGTTTTCAACTAAGTTTGCAATGAGGTTAGAATGGTTAAAGGCACCCCAGGTTTGCATCTGCACAGCGCTGCCACACTGTGCTAATCCAGCCTTTCACTCTGGCCCAGACAGCTCCCTGGAACTCACAGCACAACACATGCTTCTAATTACCCATTTTCTCTGTGCAGGCAGCTCTCAAGACCTGCATTTCCCAAATCATTGAGGTCTAATTCCCCAGGAAGAAAACACATCCAGCATCTTTGCTGCAGTCCTAGAAGGAAAGAGGGAATGACAAAAGGCCTGTCCACCCACATAGACAAATTGTTCACCTACACCAGCATCTTTCACATTTTGGGAAGTAACTGTTGGTATTCGGACCCAATCCTTCCTTACAGGGGGAAGTGAAGCTGGCTTTTGCCATGGAAGGTGTCCCTGACATCCCCCTCGGAAGGGTGGTGACCTCTGTCACACAAGGAATGTGTGGCAGCTTCTGTGGCAGCCCTGTCGTTTTCAGTCTGTGATGCCAAGCTTCTCATTCTACCCTGCCTACAAAATTGCTTATTGCTACCTGAACACAGAGCTCCCAGGGATGCTCCCTTAAAATAAAATTCTCCAAAGGATGGTCACAGGGGAAAAAGGATGCTAAGGATAGAAATACGCTTTTTTTTTTAGTTCTAATTTTCCCTTCACAGTGGAAAAGACCAGCCACAAAGGAACGTGATCAAAGACTAAGTTTAGTCGCAGGTATGACAGAAGAGAGCAGCATTTTAAAAATACAGCTTGCTGAACAATAATTTATGGACTGAAATAGAGAAATGAGTGAAAAGACACATAAAGCTTAAACAAAAAAACCCCCATATCTAAAATCAAGGAGTTCACTGTGAAAATATGAAAAAAATAATAACCAAGAAGCCTAATGAATTGGATGATGATTGTGTACATATTATATACATTCAAAAAAGCTCATCTTCAAAAACTTGGGAAGAATGTGAGATCTTTTCCTTCAGCACAGTGTTGTTTGCCCAAAACCGAAAGCTGCAGCTTCCTCCAAATTGTTTCTTAGTATCACCTCTCCAAGAAAAACCTAAATAGTGATTTGGTTTCTACTCCTTCCATCCTTCTACCTCTTTCTTTTTCCAACAACAAAAAAGCTGTTGCTGATTTCCAAAACGAGCAAGCTAAAAGAGCTTGTTTTGGAATGATAGCCCTATGTTCATCACTTGGGGAATACATTTTAATCTCAAGGCTATTCACTATAGAAGGGAAAGGATAGCCAGGTTGTACATGCAACAGCATGGAAGGTAAAGGCAATGCATTAAAAACACCTGGAAATGCTGAGGGACAGTTGGGAATTTAAGCTCAGTTATAAAGCTGAGACTGGACTGAGATAAATCAGTTATAAAACAGTCTCACTTGGAGCTATAACCTGTATTTTATCCTGATGTGTTTATGAATTTGGCAGCCACTAAAGCCACCAATTATCATGGAAGTGACATCTACCACACTCGCATTAATACCCTGGATATATACCCTGTGATCCACAATTCCAGGTACAGAAGGACGCAAGAGACTGACTGTTACTCCAGAAGGGGCATTGCTGTTACCTGTGGATATAAAGTGGGGGTTTTTTTCAGTTTAAATCAGAATAATGACTGAAAGTTATCACATGCCCATTAAATCATAGAGAGGACAGGGCTTCACCAATCTTGTAAACATCAAGAATTTACTAAAGACAAAACATTGCTCTTTGGTGGATCTATTCCTCAATTGCCATCTGGAGTTATTTTACTTGTTAGAGAGAAAAGATCGCTGCCTCAAAAGCTAAAAGATCGAGTAATGCTCCAAATAAAGACATTATCACAATGAAGTGAGCAGCTCCATTTTAAATACAAAGTGGACCTAAGTAACAGACAATCGCCCAGAGACAATTGTTAGATTTAACACTGTGTAAAGTTTATTGGGGAGAATCAATAGTCTCTGCCAACGGCATTTAGAGCACTGACACCATGGAATATTTTATCTCAGATTCCTGAACCTTTACAGTTTGATTGCTAGTTTGGAACACAAATCCTACTACCTTTCCTTAAAAAAACCCAAACTCTTAAGGTGCTTTAAAAGTTGCAATGAGTTAGACCCAAAAATAAAGCTAAGAAATTGTATCAAAAGCAGGTAAGTAAAAAAAAAACAAAAGCAAAAAAGCAAAACCCCCCCCAACACTTTCAGAACCAGTGAATGTTTCAGAGATGACCAAATCTGGTTTAACAGAAGGGTGACAACTTGGGGTTTGCCTCCTTGCAAGATTTTATTAACATGGCTTTATGGTAGTCCCTGTGTCAGCAGAACAGCTCTGCTGGGACACACAGCAGACTTCACACCATCTTTCTGACAGAGTCACAGCATCACAGAAGATGGCTCACAGCTGCAGCTTCTAGAATTGTTCCTAGAGCTGAGCCTGGCAGAATTTGTGCCAAGTTTATTACAGTTAAACAGTTCTTGAAGAACAGCTGATTTCTCTTAAGTGATGAGTATTACTTTATAGCTACATAACGCAAAAGGAGTATTTATATCTCATTGTGCTCACTTGTTTACATACAGAGCCCCACGTTAAAGACTTTTCTCAGTAAAAATTTTGCTAACTCACTTATTTGAACTTTACTAGAGGAAGGGGGAAATTTCTTACCTTTGTCTTCTGACCTCACGTCAGCATCAGCACAATTCACATGAATATGATGAGCAAGATTTGGCTAACAGAAGAATTCAGTTATCAGTGAGACACCAAAAAGACGACATCTTTAAAAGACTGCAGATGGAGAATTTGTTCCTTGCAATATACAGTGGTTTTTTTCAGTTCCTTCTTAGAATCTGTTTTTCATGGATTTGTACATACGGTGAAAAGTTACTCTACGGTCTGAAGTTTAATGCCTAAACCTTTCTGAGATCCATTTTAATTATCTCACAATGTTCATGAACTGTGTTTACAGTTCATCACTTTAGGGAGTTTATTGATGAATGTGGCTCTGGCTTTTCCTCAGATATTTCATTTCCTAACATGTTTTACACATTTCATACCTTTACTCTCTCAAGTGTTAATTACCAATCGTCTCTGAAATTGTGCCCATCTGTTTGCAACACATTGATAACGAGATACCCAGGTTGAGTTAAAATACTCTTTGACTGTTCTCGAAATTACTTTAGGCCACTGCCCTGCTGCTGTTCCAAGGGAAGCCCACAGATACTCCCTAATTATGTTGTCCTTTCCTTTGCCCTGTCACTGAGCAAAGGAATATCTCATTTGTTCTCCACTTTCTCCCTCAGCTCTATTTTCCAAGTTTTCCCTTGGACCGAACTTCTCATTTTTTTCCCCAAGGACACATCAGTTTTTATTTCTCCTCTCCACTCAGTTACATTCAATTTCCTGTTTCCAAGATTTTCAGATTATGCTGTATTATTTCTTCCTACTTGTGTTTGTAGCACCTGACTTATGATCATCTGCAAATGCTGTTAATATTCTTCTTACATCCAGCCTCGCTGCAATCCTTGATCTGGGACATTCATCAAAACAGACCAGTTGCTTTCTTCCACATCAGAATAAATGAAATCAAATGCAAAATTTGTTTGGCCAAAGACACAGTAAAAGTGGAATCAAACAAAAGTAATTAAAGAATAAAAAAAGTACATTAGAAGCTCTCCCAAAGAAAAAATAAAACAATTAAGAATGGCAGCAGATGCTCAGTGAGAAGAGGGAAGCTCAGGCAGGATTAGTTCTGCCATTTCTAGAATGACATGAAGCAAGAATGGAAGGACAGAACAAATTCTCTGCATTCCATTCATTAGCCAAACATATTTCCTGGTCCTATCATGTCAATAATCCCAGAACTAAGTTGGACAGCTGCAGGAGAAAGTGGAAACTACGAGGCATCTTTCTCTGCTTTGAGAAGAAATCTTTGGCAATGGACACAGCGCGGTAAAGTGAAAACTCTGCAGTCGGGACACGCCCCCCATAAAGGCCTGGATGGGGAAAGGCCCTTTCCTGAAGGATGAGGTGGAAGCTGGAGCTGTTTACAATGACACTCATGACATTAACAGATTGTTTTAGTTGTGTGTTGCCCAGACATCCCTGAAAATTTACAGCTGGCAATTTCCTCTGAGTGCCTCATTCCTTTCACTTCGGCCTCACTCAACACCTGCTTTCTCTTTGCCTTATTTCCCCAGCTCTATTTTTCTCCCTTCCCTGGTCTTTCCATTTACAAGTCCTACTTCACCAGTCAAGAAATTACGACACCAACTCGATATTTTTCTCTTATTTGAATGCCTCCTCCTGCTATCAGAATCTCAGCTTTCCTGGGTGCACAACCCCCAATGCTGGCACACCACCCAAGAAAATCCTACTGGTTCTGAAAAACCAAACTGACCACAGCTAAAGGAGATGACCTGCTAAAGTAAATTTACAGGAAGGGTGTCCAAAAACAAACAAAAAAAGCTTTAAAGAGTGGAAAAAAAGTGAATAAAAGGTAAAACAAAGAGCTCTCTAGCTGCAGGGTGAAAGTTAAGAAGCATTGCTTGCCCATCCACATAACCTTTATTTGGTGACATTCTCAGACCTTGGTGGCCCATCCCATCACCCCTGAACAGCACGTGCAAGGATTAGACAAGCATTCAAAATATATAAACTCCCACAAATGGTAGGGCCCTTGTGAAGAGCAAACAGACCACAAGAGCTTAGTTATTTAATTCTGCCCATAGAGCTCCCACTCCCCACTTCAGTTTGTGCTATTGGGTCTCCTCTCACCCATTTTTTTTCCAGGCTGAAGAAGCCCAGCTCCCCCAGCCCCTTCTCCACCTTGGAGATGGGCTCTGTTGGATTTGCACAGGGTTTTCCATCTCTTTCTTATAGTGATGGACCAAAACCCAGGCACGGTGTGCCAGATGCAGCTGCTGAGTGACCAGCAGAGAGAAAGGATCACTTCACTTGATGTCCTGGTTACGTTCCTTTTGATCCAGCCTAGTGTGCAGTTAGCTTTTATCGCTACCAGGCCACACTGCTGACCTGAAACCCAAGCAAATTTTTCTATTGATTCCAACAAGGCTGAAATACCAGACTGGACATCTAATAAAGGAGCCAACAGACAGGGGACAGTGGCAACAAAACAGCAAGCATAAGCTTACAACAACTCCTGATCGCATGTGTGGGAGAAAAGTTACTGATACTGTGATCAGATACACCCACCCTGCTAAAACAGCTGCTTTTTACTGACTGCCCTGAGTTTCTGAACCAACTCTCACCTGGCTCCTTACAGAAGGGAGATGGGAAGTGATCCGTTTTCCCAGACCACGGCTTGCAGGAAGATAGGGAGGCTATTTCTAAAAAGAAATTAACGTGTTATTTGAGATAACAGAGGCAGTGATAGTGATGAGGCAGGAACTCTCCCTGACTCAAGCACGGGATTTAGCAAACAAACTGGCAGAGCCAACCCCTGCTGCCTTTGTTACTCCCGCAGTTTATGAACACCACGTTGCAATCTGGGGCATTACCAACACCTGATGTAATTGTGAGGCTGCATCTACTCCCAAAATAGTTCACATTCATTTAACAAGCTGATTTAAGGGTTTCAACATTTGTCTCTTACTGACACACAAAAATAAAATAGAAGCGAACCTTCACCACAAGCAGAAGGAGTTAAAAGAATCTGACTTTTTGGTCTCTCACATCAGTTTGTTTTGAACACCAGAGCTAACTAGAACATCAAAACACACATAGGAACTGTTTATTCTAAGTGCTAGAGTTACAAGCCCTGCTTTTAACCCGCCACCAACAGCTTGCTATGCCCATCCATTCTACTGGAATCACTTTCGAATTCAATCCCAGCAGCTCCGGTGCTATCTTCAGTTACAGTCACTCTGCAAAAGCCAACCCACCAGAGCAAGACAAACAAGCTGAATTAAACAAAGCACTGTTACCACCCCGACACAGATGTTAACAGCATGCAGTTCCTTTTAGGCACGATAAAAAATAAAAGAGACCATTCACATTCCAGCTCTTCGAGTCTTAAATGCTGCAGAAATTTTCCCAAGAAACTTAACCGAGGAATTAAGTGCAGTAATACATCACATTAAGCCAGTATTACATCACCCAGGATCTGATTTGGCACCACACGGTCTTGCATCCTCCGAGATTCTGCCCAAAACACAAATGCGTGTTTGAATACAAGATTTCCCCAGCTGTCCCAGAAAGAAAGTAGAGAAACCACATAACACACACCCACAAAATGAAGACTGAGGAACTGGAATCCCCACAGCACTTCTAGAATTGGTCAAGCAATCAGAACAGTCTGTGTAATTGTATTTATTTATTCAAGTATGTTATGGTTTGCATTGTACTGGCAATCTTTTGGGGATGACTGCAGATGCCTAACTTTAAACTGTTGCATTACACAGAAGGTACGGATTAAAAAAAAAAAATCATATGGAAAAAACACATGTTTTGAGCCCCATCCAGCAGCTACATGGCTGAGCACACACTATCTGTAAACTTAGAAAGCCAAAAAAGGCTTCAAAACCATACAACTTTCCTTTTAATGACTTATTAGCAACAGCACAGTACCTGCCTGCTACACACAAACTTCACAGCAGTGGTAATTTAGCCACCACTCTCACTGCTCTGGAGTAGCCTGCACACCACAAACTACTATTTTTTTCCTTTTAAAACTGCAGAGAAGTGCTTAAGCATCCCTCCCATACTCCCAGCCACAGTACGGGTGAACACCACCTCAACAAAGCCATAGAGAAAGTTTCCTTTGGAAACCACCCAGAGGGCATTCCACAAATCAAAAGTATCGCTCCTATAACAAGTTTCACTGACCAGAGTAATGCCATCCCAAAAACAAAGTAACTGCTTCAATTCAAGTGATGAAAAAGAAAGTTTGTTCCTAGAAGGGCATTTAAATACTTCACAATAGTAGCCTCCTCATAGAAGTGAGTCGTAAGTTTCTACAGCTATAGCTTTTTCAAATGAGGTAAGACTCAGAAGAAATGCATGTGTAGGTACAGAGTACATTCACTGGTAGGAGCTTTTCCACGTGAAAGTTGGCAAGCACGTTCTCTGCTCCTTCAGGCAGCGGCGAGATGTGCAACCATAGCCTGCTGAGTTTGTGTCGCCACTGAAAAGCCCTGAGATCACCCCTGTTCCCGTCTGGTTACCTAATATGCCTCACACAGCTCGAGACTTGGATAAATCGAAAGCCAGCCTCGCCTGAAGCACACTGTGGAGGGCAGCTGCAAGGGCCTGCAGCAGGAAGCTGGGCACCCCATGGACAGAGGCATTGCAGAGGGTGGGACACACCTCACTTGCGATCGTGCACAGGCTTTGGTGGAGAGCGCAGGGCTGCTGGGGTAAGGGACAGCCAGCACCCACCGAGGGCTGGTGCCCCTGCTGCTCACAGGGGCCACTCTACAGCTGAGATATTCTACTCCACTCCACTCCCAGAGAGAGAGACCTGGTGGGGTAATGCCCGCCATTGCCACACCGCCCCAACACAGAGGGTGCCCCCATCTCCTCGCTGCACTCCCGCGGAAACAGCGCCTCAGCACGAACGGGATAATGCCCGAACCCCTTCCCCTCAAGGACCTGAGACCCGAACCCTTTTCCGCAAACCCCTTCCCCTCACGGGCCAATTCCACGAACCTCCTCCCCTCACGGGCCAGCACCCCCGAGTCCCTTTACCTCATTGAGCAGAGCCCCGCAACCCCCTTCACTCAAACCTCTTAAGCTCAGAGGGGAGCCCCCCCTCCCCAAGGTCCCTTCGCCTCACTGAGCAGAGACCCCTAAACCCCTTCACCTCACTGAGCAGAGACCCCCCAAACCCCCTTCACCTCACACGGACC
>VZTA01000030.1:113465-128370 GCA_013398855.1 Mohoua ochrocephala | reverse complement strand
CTCACTGGGGACAGCACGGACCCCCTCCCTCCCTGGGGACAGCACGGACCCACCCTCCCTGGGGACAGCACGGACCCCCCCTCCTTGGGGACAGCACGGACCCCCTCCCTGAGGACATCCCCGTGCTGGGCTCCTCTCTCCCACCACCCCAGCTCCGAGGCGAGCAGGACAATTCCCAGCTCTGGGCTCCTCCCTGACTCGCATCCAGCCGGAGTTTGGGAGATGCTGTATGTTCCTGGATCCAACTCGGGCAGAGCTGGGGGCTCAGCACGACCGAGAAATTGAACCCCCGGAGCTGAGAGCAGCTCAGGAATTTGTGGTTCCTCATAAAATTCGGTGATTCTGGTGTTTTGATCCAGTATTTTTCCCCCCTGGCTTGGGCCACCTTTGCCCAGGGCTGCTGCCAGCCCAGGGCTGTGCTCTCCCAAGGAAAAGCTGCAGGAAAAGGCCGTGGAGCAGCTGAGGCTGGGAGCAGGAGCAGCCCCACAAAGCCCTGCCAGCAGCACTGGAGACATCAAACCTGCTCCAAAAAAAAGAGAAATGAGAAAGAAATCCTCTGACACTTCAGGGCTTTCTTTTCTACGTTACCACGGCACTCATTGACAGCTCCTGTGTCTCCCAGAAAGTCTCCCATGCCAAAGGACAGGCAAATGGAAATGATTTCTCCCTCAAATCAAGGTGGGGTCCGGCTGAATGTTGGACTGGGGGGAGTTAAGGCTGATTTAGCTCTGCCCATCCTGTCCTCAGGGAGCAGATATGAGCAGGGCCATCCAGAGAGGCCAGGAGGGATTCAAGGAACCTTTATCTCCTTTTGGAAAGGGGAGAGAATTATTTAAATCACATTTAAATTGGTGGCTCTCGATCCGGCTCATACCTGCAACTCTTTAATAACATTTCCAATTAAATAGGTGAGTGCATATTTGATCAGCTTTCAGAAATTGGCTCTAATTCCTCTTCCCACTTTTTTTTTTTTTTTATTCTGCTGGCACAGGAAAATCTGAAATTAAGATTAATGGATTTTTTCCCACGTTTGCCCTCCCCGTTTTCCCAGCTGCTGGGACTGGCCGCCTCGCTCTTGTTTTCCTTCCAGTTTCTCCTCCTCCCAGCCCACCTGTAAGTGCAGCAGGAGCTTTTCTTCGCCTCCTGCCTCTTCTCACAGGCAGCAAAAATAGCAAACGTTCCTCCCCGTGCTACCCAGAGCAGCTTGAAATCAATTGGGGAAATTAAATTCAGCGAGACACCCTCTTGTATTAATATTTAAAGCATCGTTTGGTACATTTGTTGTTTAAACAGATACGCCGAGCCCCCTTGCATAAAAATAAATTAATGACATTTCAAAGTCATCTGGAAGGTTTCTTGCCCAGACTGTGCAGAGCAGCCTCAAAGCAGCCTTGGTTTCACAGAGTCCTGGGATCCTGGAATGGTTTGGGATGGAAGGGAACTTAAGGATCCTCCCATCCCACCCCCTGCCAAGGGCAAGGACACCTCCCACCGTCCCAGGTTGCTCCAAGCCCCGTCCAGGCTCGTGTTTGTCCAGCCCCAAGCCCAGCTCAGCCCTTGGAAGGGGCACAAGGTCGCACCCCGGGGATGTGCCGTGGTCCCCGTGACTCCCGAGGGGCTCCCGGTGGCTCCCAAGGGCTGGTGGCACTCGGAGCCACCTCTCTGCCTATGCCCCTCACTCCAGACTCCAGCCGCTCTCTCCAGGAGGAGGAATTTCCCCTGAAACTGAGGGTGCCCCTCGGGCCCAGCCATCGCTCCCTGGCTGCTGCAGCCTCAGGATTTGTGCACAACCAACCTCCTGCCTTTCCTTTCCTTTCCTTTCCTTTCCTTTCCTTTCCTTTCCCTTTTTTCCTTTCTTTTTCCCTTTCCTTTCCTTTTCCCTTCCCTTCCCTCACCCCACGATTCCCAGGCTCTCCCAGCACTCCGGCTGTAGCAGGACAGAACTTTCCCTGATTTGCCGCTGCCTGGAGCTGAGTTAAAGCACCCAGCTCGGTGCCAGCCAGGGTTTGTCACCTCCTTGCAGGTGACACAGCCACCCTGCCAGGCCCTGCCCCAGCTCCGGGTGCCGCAGGACCGAAATTCCCGTGCTCGGAGCAGCCACAGCGGGGCTGGAGCTCTCTTTCCCCCAGAGCTGCTCCCAGGAAACTGCAGCAGGAGCTCACATGCTGCCGGGAGCTGTCATTAACTCCCAGTTGGGCTCAGAATTAATTGGGGAGGCAGCAGCGCTTGCCAAGGCTGCTCATGTGCCAGGCTGGGAGCTGAGAGCCAGGGAGGGTTTGGCTGGGAAGATAAGGCAGGTATGGAGGAGAGAGCATCGCTCACCTGGGGCTCAGCCCAGCTGCAGCCTCTCACACCAGGATTTGGGCACTGCCCGGCTCAGTCCCGTGGGACGCGAGCGTTTCCAGCCCTTCCTAAAACCTCTGTGGGCCTGAGGTGGGAGGAGAGGGACAGGTGAGAACCCCAGAGGAAGGAAGGAAGGAGGGGGGAAGGAGGGAGGAAGGAAGGGAAGGAGGGAGGAGGAGAGGAAGGAAGGGAGGGAAGGAGGGAGGAGGGAAGGAAGAGAAGGAGGGAGGAANGGAGGAAGGAAGGAAGAGAAGGAGGGAGGGAAGGAGGGAGGAAGGGAGGGAAGGAGGGAGGGAGGGAGGAAGGAAGGGAAGCTGTCAGTGTTTATTTATTTATTTGTCCCGTGGTTACAGCTGGGAAAAGCAGGAGGGTTTGGCTGCCAGACAATGTCTCCAGGGAGATGTTTTGTTAGTGTCACCAGCTGTCCCCTCGGCACAGAGAGCGCGGCTGAGCCGTGACTCACCCGGCCGGGCTCTTATTTCACCCTCGCATCGATCCCAAAACGTTCCTCCGGCCCCACAATGCCATAAAAGCCGCCTTTTCCTGGCGTGGCCTGCGGCAGGCAGGTGTTGGGTGATGGGGAAAGGGAACGGCCAGGTTAAATCTGGGAATTCCTGCTGCGAGGAGAGGGACAGAGCACGGCCTGCAGGGAACAGGGGCCCGGGGATAAGCAGAGATCCCTGTTGAGGGGATAAAAGCCACCAGACTGCTCAGAGGAGCCTCTAAAGTTACCACAGAAGGTGCTGTGGACTCGGATGGATGAAGGATCTTCAATATCCACAAATGCAGCAGCGCCTGGGAGCTTCTCCCGGCCCAGGCTGTCCCTCAGCCCCGTCCCGGGTGTGCCCTGAGCTGAGCCGTGATCCCCCGGGCAGGGCTCCGTCTGTGAGGGGCTCCGGGAGCTGGGGAAGGGGCTCAGCCTGGAGGAAAGGAGGCTCAGAGGGACCTTGTGGCTCTGCACAAGTCCCTGGCAGGAGGGGGCAGTGGGGGGGATTTGGGATTTTATCCCAGGGAACAGAGACAGGAGGAGAGGGAACGGCCTCAGGCTGGGCCATAGGAGGTTTAGGCTGGAAATCAGCAGGAATTTCCTCATGGAAAGGGCGGTCAGGCCTTGGCAGGGGCTGCCCAGGGAGGTTTGGAGTCCCCATCCCTGGAGGTGTCCAAGGAAGGCCTGGAGGTGGCACTCAGTGCTCTGGGCTGGGGACAAGGTGGGGATGGGGCACAGCTCGGACTCGATGATCCAGGAGGGATTTTCCAGCCTCAGCGATCCTGGGATTTTCTGAACAGATTCAGAGCCATTGGATAAAACATTAAATCAGTGGGGACAGGGACGGGTGGAGGCTCAGGGAACCTCACCACAATCTCTGGCTGGCAGGTGCACGATTTGGGGTCCCCCGAGCACTGCTGGGAGGCCCCTGGGGACACGTTTGGGGTCACAAACAGCCACCAGAGCCCTCACCCACCCCCGGCTCCGACACAGCAGCTCCGTTGGTGCCCTTTTATATTTTTGGCTGCAGTGGGGGGAGGATCGTGGCTGTTCCAGGCACTGCCCTAGAAGGAGCTGGGAAGCAGCTGGGAAAGGCTGGAGAGAGGGGGAGCCTCGGTGCCACATTCCCCAGATTAGATTAGAGCTCAGCCCTCTGAGGGGCCAGGCTAAAGCCGCAGCAAAATTGGGACCCCAGCCACGAAGAGCTTCCAAAAATAAAGCCGAGTGGGTCAGAGGGATTGGAGAGGGGCTGAGATGCTGCTTGAAAAGATCAGGATTAGGAGGAAATGAGCTGTCAGTCATTGGGAGAGGATTCCCACCCCGAAAGCAGCCCCTGAAATGTCAGAGGTGACAGCAATTGGACAGGGGAGGTGGAATTTGAGCGTTGTCACCACGCAGGAGGCAAAACACCACCCCTGCCCTGCAGGAAAGTATTTTAGGCTTCAAAATAAATAAAATCTTGCACCGTGGAAGATATATGTTCCACGGATAGGATGTCTTGGAATTTGTCAAATCCTTGGCTGTGTTGTCACCACAGAGCTCGATGGTTGTCACCACAGAGCTGCAGGTGCCAGCTCTGTCACCTAAACAACACCACCCAAACAACAACTCATCGCGGGGGGGGCTCTGTCCCCAAAAACTGCACCCACGGTGGCCCCGAGGAAAAGCTCCAGAGGATATCCAGCACAGCAAGGCGGGGTGATGGCAAAGGGGGGCTGGGGAGAACAGCCAGAATTCATTATCTGTGCTAATTTATTATTAATTTTCTCTGATAATAAATGACCTGCCCGATGGCATGGATTTCTTTCACTTTGTGGTGGTGCAGCCTCCTGCAAGGCTCTGAAGAACTGATTGTAACAGGGTCACAAAGGCTGAGCTGGCTCCAAAGCAGGTATTCCCGCTGATTAGATTTTTATGGAATATCTCTTCTCCTCCTCGAATTAAGAGCAGGTTTTTCCACTCACACTGACTGAATACTCAATCAAACAGAGCTGAATATTCCATATTTACTCCAAGTTTGCTGCTGGTGGGTTCTGAGCTAAGCCCACAGTTCCAGAGGTTTGATTTCCAATGCCCCAGAATCCTGCACTGCCACATTTTTCCCTTTTCCTTTGCCCCATGGCATGGCCAGGATTGGTCCCTGGGAAAACCTCGCCCAGGTTTTCATTAAGCTCGGCTCAGGTGGGATTGATACAAACTGTAAATGATTGAAATCGAGAGTGAGAAGCTGGAAGAATTTCATATAATCCTGAAGGAAACGAAAAAGAGAGGGAAAACCCCTCCAACCCAGATATATCCCAGCGAACTGGGAATTTACGGAACACTCAGGCGGTGGGGAGGAAAACCACAGAACAATGGGAGAAGCAGCACTGCTGCCCACTGGGAATTCCAGTTGGGCTTTCAAATATTTGGGAGAAGGGTCTGCCTTGGATTTACAGCTCCAACGAGGAGATTTCCCCCTCAGAGTCCTGCATGAGCAGGGTGGGAGGAACCACAAGGTCTCCTGCTGGGATGCTCCAGGTGATCCACGAAGCCAAATCCGCCAAACCCAAGGATTTTCCAGCAAAACAGCCACGACCCCTTCCCCTCCTGCCTGAGCCAGGCCAGGCTGAGCTGGTCCTTCAAGGTCAGCGATGGAATGCACTGGCAGAGGAGGGAGAGGGCTGGGAGAGCGGGGAGGTGCCCCGTGCCAGCCGTCTGTCACCCCAAGGGATAAATACACACTTGAGCTTCCAGGATTTTCCATCAGGGAAAATTATGGGCTCATCCCGCCCACTGCGAAGTTGTCACTTGGTTTGAAATTAAAAGGGGAGCGAGAGGGACCGCGGAAAGGAGCTGGAGAAAGCAGGGAAGGAGGTGACACCCGAGAGCCCTGGGTCACCCAACCCCGGCCAGCCCCTGCCGCCGCCGCCGCTTTGTTCCATATTTAGTTCCCGACAACTGTGCCTGGGGCAGGAACTCCCAGCTCTGTTTTCCCTCCTCCCTCAGCTCCCAGAGCTCTCAGAAATTGCTCTTTCTCTCTCCCAGTGGCCACGGCTCGGTCCCGGTGTCCTGGGGAAGATGGCAGAGAAGCAGGAGGAGCCCAGCAACGCCCAGAACGGGGAACCCGACAACGCCGAGGAGGGCGAGGGGAAGAAGAAGAAGGTGAAGAGGGAGGACCTGCCACCCTTTGAGATCGTGACAGGGTAAGAGATTGGGATTTAAATATGGAATCGGGGGTGTTCAGAGAGCTCTGCCTCAGCTTTTATGTCGGGCAACACAAGCAGCATCTTCTGCCGGTGCGTTTCTGAAGAGCCTGAAACGGTTTGGATTTATTGTGGGGTTTTGTTCTAAGTTTTGCTGAGTTTTAGAGGATGGACTCCCACGAGGCAGGCACAGAAATCCACTCGTTTCATAGGAACAGCTCTGTTTCTGCAGTGCTGGTTCCCTCCCAGCCCCGCTGCTGGGATGGGGATGGAGGCGATGGCTTTGATGAGAGCTCGGTATTGATTTCTCGCTGTGATCAATGGCTCTTGTCGGAGAGTTTCTCCACCTGTGGATCAGCAAAAACAGCCCTGCTACGGCTGATTGGCTTGATGGGCCTGAGGGACAGATTTTTCAAGAGACCTAAAGGTTCACATTTCCGAGAGCTCCACAGCCACAGCTGGAACCTGACTTTCATAAAAAACCCCAAAAGCCCAACTTGCAGAAAGGCTCCAAAACAAGAGGCAGTTGTGAAGGCAGCAGGGCAGCAGGGAGCCTGGCCTTTGGAAAAGCAGGATATCACAGGGATTGGGTGGAAGCTGAACTCTCAGCCATAATTGACAGCTGCAAGTAGGGAAAGCCCTCAGGGTCTGCTCCCTCCAAGCTGTTCCCAAAGGCTCCCTGCAGGAGCAGCGGGATGTGTCCTTCTCCCCTCCCATTTCCCCTTCTCACTCACCAAAGGAGTGTCCCAGCAAATCAACCAAACCCAGGATTTCTTCCAGCTGCTTCAAAGTAAAGCTCAGACCTCCAAAATATCCCCTGGAATCCTTCTGCCTGGGCCATGGGCTCTGCTAGGAAAGATTCTGCAGGTGAAATCTGGCTGCTTGCTCTGACCAGGATGAGCGAGGCAGAACAGCACCTCTGTCACAAAATTGGGTTCCATTCCTGCAGAGGGGTAGAAAAAAACCCAATTTTCTTCTCAAAATGTGACTGCTGTGAAAAAACATCCCTTCTTGGGGTGGTCTCTGCCACGTACAACCAGAGAAATAACAACGACTAGCAGTGGCCTCTAAGGAAAGAACATCCCTCTGCTAGGGATGGAGCTAAGGCACCAAAAATTGTGGATATCAACAACTGGGCCAAGTTCTGAACACTTCAAACATGTCTTAAAATGAATTTGAATGAGGAAATTGGGTTTTTCAGCCTTGGAGCATTCAACCTGCAGTTAGAAATGCTGAGGGACTGAGCAGGATGCCCAAATGTCCCTGCTAAGCCCAAGGCCCTGGGCTACCCATGGCCGAAAACTCTTCCTTAGCACCATCCTGCAATTAAATCCTTCGTTGGAATGCCACGGGTGCTCCAGGATTTGACAGGATTTTCCACCCTGCAAAGGGGGAGAGGGAGGAAGTGAAGCAGAAACCCTAAAGGACCCCAAAAGAGGTACAGAAACCCCAGGGAGTTTTTTTACTTTCATTTTGAGAATCACACTGAGAGTTCAGGCCGGGCCTTGACCCGGGATCACCGCGTGGATTTTTCCCAATGATTTTCAAATTCCCAGCCAATCAAGGCAGTTATGTGAGTGCTGAGGAAACACAACTGCAGCCAGGGAAGAAGCACTTAAACCCAATTATGTTGCATTTCAGCTTTAGCCCTCGGATTAAGGGGCATCTCAGGACTCGCAGCCAAGTTCTCACTCTGCTGCTTATAGCTCCAGGAGGAGTCTGGCTTCCAGGAAACTCTGGGAAGCCAATTATTCTCTTTAAGAATATGATCCCATTTATATTTTTTTGGCTGAGCACAGAGCTGGATGCCTGTAATCCCAATCTGGGAGCATTTCCTGACATTGGACACATTTATTTCCAGTTTCCCCAGGTGGAAATGAGGCTCCTCGTAGGAATAATTCCTTGGGCCTCGTTGCTCTCTTAGATAATCCACATTTTAATTCCTTCATTAGAAGTTTTCCTTCTCTGCTGCCTGACAGTGCCAGGATCACGCTGGGCAGCTGCTCTTTCCTCCGGCCCACCTGATTCCAGCAACTTCAATCCCTGAAATTGAGGATTCTGCCTCAAATGTTCAACTTTTTTTGGTTTCAACGTGATCTAACACTTTGCTACCCAGGGAAAACTTTGATACATTAGGTTGGAGCATCTAGAAATGCCTAAAAAATGCCATTTAATGATGCTTTGCAGAGCAGTTGGAAGAGGAAGGTTTCAATTCTGACCTTTCCTATCCTCAGGTGAGCTGTGCCACCCCAGCCTGGTGTCAGAGCAGGGGTTTATACTGAGAATAATGTGGGAATTCAGTGCCTTTGAACAGTTTTTCAATGATTTCCACACACATTTTCACTCTCCACAACCCCCTGACAAGAGGCTGGAGCCAGGTGGGGATCAGCCTCTTCTCCCAGGCACCAAGACGAGGGAAAACAGCCTCAAACTGTGCCAGGGAGGTTCAGGTGGGACATCAGGGGGAATTTCTTTATGGAAAGGGTTGCCAGGCATCGGAATGAGCTGCCCGAGTGTTGTTTATATTCTTGATTGGAACGTTGTTAATTGAACTGATGCAGATTCCATATTGCTGGGAGCAGAGATCGAGGTGAACATCCCAGCTATGCTCAGGCACACGCCGAGCTAAGCAATAAAATCCATCTGGAAGGGCTGGCTAAATCCAGCTCCCAGTCAATCCATCCTGAGTCAATCCATCCTGGAGCAGGTTGCTGCTGCTTCAGCTGTTCCATGAAAAGCCAGAGCCAACCTCCTCGCTGCCGTGACCCCTTTGCTGTCAGAGAGTTAAATCAGGGCTGAAATTCCCCCATGCCTCTGATGTATTTAAAAACCTGATGTTATTGTGAAACAACTCATTGCAGACATCGCTCTGGAATGGGTGTCTCATGTCTGCCCTTCAAAAAATTATTCATTGAAGGATCCTTAGCCAAAGAACCACTCATTATCCAGGATACCAAGCAGGAAAAGGACTATTCTTGGAAGCATATGTGTTTTTTCCCCGCTCTTTTCCATCCCATTCCTTTCCCCTGTCTCCAGAGCCATCCCATGAGATGTTCCATCCCAAGGTGATCTCTCCTCACTTATCTGGAGTCACAGAAGGGAAGAGCTGGACAATAAATTAAAAGAGTAGGTGGAGTTTATCAGCAGGGACTCCAGCAGGAAATCCACCTTTTCACAGCAAAGCCGGATTTGATCCCGGATATTTTCCACCCTAAACCTTTGAACGCAGAGAAATCAGGGGAGATGCAGCGATTTGTCCCACACAGGGGTGACCCAAGAGTGTGACCCTTGTCTAAACCTGCCTCTGAGCCCCCTCTCTCCTCTCCTCTCCTCTCCCCTCCCCAGGGAACGTCTCCCAGCCATCTTCTTCAAATTCCAGTTCAGGAACGTGGAGTACAGCTCGGGCAGGAACAAAACCTTCCTGTGCTACGTGGTGGAGACTCAGGGCAAGGAGCCCGTGACCAGCCGGGGCTACCTGGAGGACGAGCACGCGGCCGCCCACGCTGAGATGGCCTTTTTCAACACCATCCTGCCCACGTGCCAGGCGGGTGCCCGCCACGACGTCACCTGGTACGTGTCCTCCAGCCCCTGCGTCACCTGCGCCGAGAGGATCTGCGAGGCCCTGCGCAAGAACAAGGGGCTGCGCCTCACCATCATGGTGGGCCGGCTCTTCATGTGGGAGGAGCCCGAGATGCAGGCGGCCCTGAGGAGCATGAAGGAGGCCGGCTGCAAGCTGAGGATTATGAAGCCTCAAGACTTTGAGTATGTCTGGAAGAACTTTGTGGAGCAGGAGGAAGGGGAGGAGGCCAAGTCCTTCGTGCCCTGGGAGGATATTCAGGAGAATTTCCAGTACTACGAGGAGAAGTTGGCTGAGATCTTGCATTGAGGCTCAGGTGAGTGAGGGTTCCTGGGGGGGGGTCACTCGTTAATTCTCCTCTCTTTAATTTGGGTTCCAGGTGAGGGTTCCTGCACTTTCCCCTTCCAGGGGCTCCCCCACAGCAGATTCCCAAGGGATTTAGTGTTTTTCTGTTCACTCCTCCAGGAATAAAGAATAAAAAAGGTTCCAGAACACCTCCCTGTTCCCCACATAGACTCAGCACAACAGGGGGAGGAATGGAGAGCGAAGGGGATTTTACTCCCATGCCAAAGTCTAACCCTAAAAAAATCACCATTAAAGGAAATCCCAGTTGTTGCAGAATTCCCTTTTCTATGGGGTCCTGTGAAGAGTCACCTCTGAGTCTCTAGGACGTGTCTTTTTTTCCCTCCCCAGGATCAGAAAGGATCCATGAAGAGATGTGACAGACCTGGGACAGTCCTGCTTCCCAAAGCTTTGATTCCAGCAGGATGGAGAGCCACCCTCTGGAAGAGAAGGCCCCGTGGGACTCCGAACACACACACAACACAGACCTCTGGTGTTTGGCATTTTTTGGGTGTATTTTGTTCCTCCCCCTCCCTGCCCCAACCAAACCCACGCTGTGGTGAAAGGGATGGCAGTGACCCACAGGCAGGCTGTGGGATCACATTCTGGGAATATTTCATGGGAAAAGACCTTAGAACAAAGGTGTTGGTTAGATAACTGCATTAGAAAGGGGAAAAGAAAGGGATTTAAGGTGAAAAAGAAGTTTTCTCCCTCTGTTCTCCTCAATAATCAGAGCTGTGATTTAATTCAGGGCCAACAGCTCTCTCCCAAAGCATGATGGAGCCCAAGAACTTGATATCAAACAATGATGTTTGGGATATAAACCTGGGAAAAGCAAAGTGAAATAAAATGGGAAGCCACTGCAAAAGCCAAAGCACTGTTTATTCCTCCTTCTCTACTTGCAAGAAGTCCTAAATTGAACCTGACAAGTTTCAGTTCAAGGACATCCCGGGACAGCCACACAGGGAATATTTTGTAGCTGAGAAGGGAGAACTAAATGCCAAAAAAATTTCCAGAGTACACACAAGTGTTGGAGACCGGGATCATTTTCCATGTAAAACAAAGCTCACGGGGATGCCATCAGTAAGGAACCACAACTAAAACCCAGACACAAATAAAGGGAAGAACTGAATCCATGAGCAGCCTCGATGGCTGCTCTGATCAGCTCATTGCTCCAAATTTCTCTTTGTCCAAGGTTGTTTTTTCCCAGCTACAGCGATTCCCCACCAAACAGGTTTACAAAATATGGGTAAGGAACAGGGAGAGCAAGAATAGGGAGATCTTGGACACAAACAGGCTTTGAAGCAGCAAAAAACCCCACAGAACTGAGTAACCCAGTCCCTTCCCGAGGAAATCCAATCGGGAATCCTGGCAGGCTACAAAATTCCCAACTCTTATGTCCCATTTTTATATTTATTCAACACACCTGGCACTTTCCTGGGCATTCAGAATGAGAGAAGTCCAAAAGATTTGTTACTGTGGGAGGGTGGGAAACCAAACACGAAGGAAATGTCTGTGGTAGTTCCTCGGTTCTGGAACAAACTCTTCCAAATCAGGAATTTTTCATGGATCTGAGGAGCCAGGGGTGGCACTGATTTGCTTTTGTTTTGGGGGACAAACACCAACCTTTGTGTAACACCTGGACTACAAATGCAGCAAAGAAAGAAATGTGAAAATCCCACCTTAAACTCCATCCTGGGAGGTTTTAGAGCACATCCAACCTGTTTGGATCCTCACCAAGCTGAGCTCTGCAGACTATAAATGACAGAGCTGCTGTATAAAACACACCCCCCAGGTGTATCCACACCCCTCCAGCATTCCCTGCAACCCCAGCCTGTCCCCAGAACAGCCACAGGGACCGATCCAACAGCAGGGCACTATTTATTTCACATCACAGCATGATCCTGAGTGAGCACGATCTCAGCAAACCCGATTTGTGGCCAGAAGGGAGAAATGAAAAGTGTTCCACCCGTGAGAACAGGTGAGTGACCCGAGTGCCAGGCAGGACATTGCAAACAGAACGAAGCAGAGGTGCCAGGGCTGCCCGGGGCAGCTCATCAGCACCAACCCCAAACAAGAAACCCCCGAGTCCCCCCAAGAGGCGGCGGCTCCGTTTCACTGCGTGGAGCCCCAGTGACACCTGGTGGCTGCAGGGACACACTGGGAGCTCCCCGAGGGTTTCCACAGCGCCGCCGCCTGCTGCTAATTAACAGCCCAAATGAACTTCTGTGGAGCTTGTTGCTGCTGGAAGCCCCTGTCACTGTCACACGAGTGAGTGAGTGACACCCGAACGCAGAACGTGCTCCCCACGCAGGTTCCCCCTGGTCAGTCACAGGTTCTGCTCCCAAAACTGGGGGAAATGGGGCTCTTTGAGTCTTCTGCTCACAGGGTGTAAACCGTGATCTTGATGTCAGTGTTCTCAAACACCTCCTCGAGGATGGCTGACACCTTTTCCCACTGCAGGCCGTCGAGTCCACACCCAATCCTGGAAGATGAAGCACCAGAAGAGCTGTGGGGCCTCGTGCTGTGCCCAAGCAGCCCCGGGAGCAGCTGCGGTTCGAGGTGGCCCTGACTCAGCTCCCCATAAAGCCACAGAACCCAGGGAGAACAAGGAAATCTGCTTTGCCATTATTGAAATGCGCTGGGAAATGCAAATCAGATTTGCCCAATTGAACAGAGGATTTGGATAGAGGTGGATGCTTGAATTCTTATCTCACAGCAGGGGATCATCCCTCAGACATCCTTCTAGAAATGAAACACCCAAGCACTGGCATCCCAGTTCCCGAGCCCCTCACCTGGGCATGGAGATGTCGGTGACTCCGTTGTTCAGGCAGTGAGCTTTCATGGCCTCCAAACTCTTCTGCATGTTCTCATATGTGGGCTTGTGAGAAACCTTCTGCTTTGTGATCTACAGAAAAACAGGAAAGCTCAGCTGTGCCTTTGGCATGACCACTGCAAACTACTGTCTGTTATAAATACGGGTACAAAACACACACTCCATGACATCCCAAACCTCCACACTTGCCTCTGTGGCAAGACTTGAGCAAAGAACCACCTTGCACTGCTTAAAACCCTCTAATTTAGCAGCCAGCTCTGTCCACGTAAAGGTGAAATGCAGATGCACTGAACAGCTTGGCTGCTCCTCACCAGCAACGTTTGAGGACACATCTCACAGCTCTTACTGAGAGGAACATTCCAGAAACTCCCTTCCACTGCCTGAAGGGAGCCAACGAGATGGAAGGAAACTTTAAAAGGGTCTGGAGTGACAGGACAAGGTGGAATGACTTCCCACTGCCAGAGGGCAGGGTTAGATGGGATAGTGGGAAGGAATTCTTCCCTGGGAGGGTGGGGAGGCCCTGGCACAGGGTGCCCAGAGAAGCTGGGGCTGCTCCTGGATCCCTGGAAGCGCCCAAGGCCAGGCTGGACGGGGCTTGGAGCACCCTGGGATAGTGGAAGGTGTCCCTGCCCAGGATGAGCTTTAAGGTCCCTTCCCACCCAAACCATGCTGTGATTCCATGATTCCATGAACGTGACCAAAACCCTCACAGCTTCCTTGTATCTGATCTAGTTCAGCTGCAGGGATGTGCCCCAGGGCCACCCCAGCCCTTACCAGGTAGTAAATGTACCGCTCGTCCCTCTGCAGCACCGCCACCTCCCCCGTCTTCTTCTCTAAAGCACAAAAATCAAGGTGTTTTTAAAACAGCCACACTCCACAACCGCAAGCAGCTCCAACACCCTCCCTGCTGGCAATCAGGAGCTCCTTCAGGCGCCACTCACTTTGATCCAGGAGCTCCTGGACGCCTCCGAACTTCTTCTTGAAGAGCACGGCGATGCCGGCGCCCATGCGGCAATCCTCGCTGATGCAGTGGGCCAGGGCGTCCGTGCTCGGGCACGAGAACAGGTCCCCCTTCACACACCTGATCTGCAGAGCAGGGGCAACAAAACCTCCTGAGAGAGCACACGGGGCTCTGGAGACCGGGGATCGGGCAGCGAGAGGGGCAGGGTTTGAGTTTGCTCTGCGGGGGGGAAGCGTTTGAGCTGGGACAGGCTACAAACCCAAGGGAGGGAATTGCAAACCCCACATGTGGAATTACAAACCCCACACGTGGAATTACAAACCCCACAGACAGAATTACAAACCAAACTCACAGAATGACAAACCCAATGTAGAGAATTACAAACCCAAAATGGAGAATTACGAACCCACCACAGAGAATTACAAACTCAATACAGAGAATTACACACCCCAAACACGGAATTACAAACCCACTACACCTTCTCAACGAGATCATTTACGAGTCTCACGTGCCAGCTCAGCGGGTAATCTTACAGAATCAAAGCTTAAAAGGGTAATTATGTGACGGAGAGCACAGCTGGATTAGTGAAACCCCTCTAGCAGCACCAGTCCTGAGGTGCTGAGGCAGGCAGGTGAGCTCTGTGCTGCTGCACAGCATCTGCCCCGCTGACACTACACACAAAAAGCACACGGAATTCAGCCCTGGCAGCCACTTTGCTCCCAAAAGCTGCAGGATGCAGCCAGTGCCGTGCTGGCAGGGCTGTAATAAGGGGAAGGCCTCTTTGCACAGACAATATCCCATGTAACCCATTTCCTACGCACTCTCTCCTCCTGATCCTTGGAGAAGTGGGTGGCCATGGTAACGTGGGGTATGGAGAAGGCTCCTGCGGCTGGAAAGATGAGAGAAAAACAATTATTAGGAACCTCTAGCTAGGAAGTAAGAGTGTGTTAGAGGGGGCGAGGTTAAGCCTAATTGATCTGTGACAGCGGGACAAACGTGAGAGATGCCGGTGCCCCTGACCCGGTCCCGCTGCGCCCACAGCTCCGGCCCGGGAGGAGGCCCCGGCCCTGGGTCACCACACTACCGGCACCCCCAGGCTGCCGCCCTCCTCCTCATCACCATCATCACCCTCCTCCTCCTCCTCCCACCCCTCAGGGCCCCTCGGCCGCCGCAC
>VZTA01000030.1:80277-112136 GCA_013398855.1 Mohoua ochrocephala | reverse complement strand
CTTCCGATCTTTGGAGCCCTGGGATCCCACGGGAGCGTCACAGGCTCTGCCCTGGAAGCTTCTGCCCGCTCAGGAGCTCTGCTCCGCTCCGTGACACGGTTAAAGTGATGCTCTGGAGCTCTCGGACTGTTCGTGGCACTGGTTTGCTCTTGGTGTGGGTTGGCTGTTGAGGAAGCTGTTCCTGGTGTAGCTTCCCCTCATACATATATTTGTGTATATTTCTTGGGGCTGTCGTGTGCAGAACCAGGAGTTTAATGATCCTAACGGGTCCCTTACAACTCAGGATATTTGGAATATATATATATATAAAATATATTAATATTGTCTATATCTGCTGCTGGAACTGGAACACTCCCTGGCTCCCAGAGCATTCCCAGTGAGGAGGAGCTGCCCATGAGCTCACTGGGGGAGGAGCTGCCGTCCTGCCATTGATTGATCCCCGATCTTTAATATTTAACTTGGATGCTCTGTGTTTGATGAAGGGGATGAGATAATCTCTCGGAGGGTGAGGACCCAGCACTGGTAGAACCTTGTCCAGACCTTCGAGCAGCTGGTGCAGTGTTGGGATTACAGAGCTGTTAATGTTTTAATTAAAGTTTTTCATTTAAGGCAGAAATGAAGTATCCAGTGCAAAATTAAAGAGAGAACCAGACAGCAGCATCTTCAGAAAGAATATTTATCTTCTTTTATTCTGGCTGTGAAAAAGAGTCAGTAAATGGGCAGAGGATGGAGCTCAAGCAGCAGCAGTAACCTCAGCAACCGGTCCAGAGAGTCTGTGCCTTAATCCTGTCAGCATTCCTTGAAAAACAGGTTTTGTTGCTTCAGACTTGGAAAATTCAACTTCCAGGCTGTGTTTTCTTTCACCACTGCAGCAGGAACTTGTTCAGTCGTGACATAAATCAAACACCTCACTCCAGCAGGGATTCTGCCCTTGTTGGGCCTGTGGGGAGAGAAGCAGTGGCAGGGAAGAGGTGTTTTATTTCAGCAAAGTGGTGTTGATGTGTGCGGGGAAAGGGCCAAGGAATGAGAAGCAGCAAGAGAGAGGATGGAGGTGCTGGGAAATCTGCTGGTGGTTCCCAAAATACTTGAAGAATCTATTTGAGTGTATAAATACTTCTTTAGAGAAGAAATTCCTCCTTGTGAGGGTGGGGAGACCCTGGCACAGGGTGCCCAGAGAAGCTGTGGAAGTGTCCAAGGCTGGGTTGGGCAGGGATGGTGGGAGGTGGGGGATAGGGGGTGGCACTGGATGATCCTTAACGTCCCTTCCCACCCAAACCATTCCATGAGAGTGGGAGGAGAGGGAAGAAACACGAGGAGAGCGTGGTGTGTAGTGGGGGAAGGAGAGAAGGCTTCACAGCTCTGCTGAATTCTTGAGGAGCAGTTTGGTTTCACACCTCAAGGTTGCATTTCCTGAGGTTTTCCAGCAGTGACGCTCCCCTGTGTGGGCACCTGGCTGGAGCCCAGCATGTGCAGACTCGGAGAACTGGTGGAGTCCCTCAAGTTTGGGGCAGAACTGAGGTGGTTTTGCTGCTCACTCGGGTTGGATGTGGCTGAAGTGCCCCCTCTGTTTGAGATGGAGCAGCTCTGGGACAGATCTACCCTGGGGGGCAGCTCCTGGTTTGCTTGGCTGGGAATTCCTGAGCTTTGGCACGGTGATCACCTGATTTTTTGCTTGTCTTGCCAGGGGCTGAGGCACCATGGAGCAGTACACGGCCAACAGCAGCAGCTCCACGGAGCAGATCGTGGTGCAGGCCGGGCAGATCCAGCAGCAGGTACGGAATGTGGGAACCTGGGAGCCCTTGGCACCCCTCAGAGGGAGCACAGCAGCACTGAGGGGCTTCCTGAGCCTGCCTGGGCACCTGTTCACCTGACTTCTGTCACCTGGGCACTGATGGCACGTGCCTGGAAGTCAGAGTAGATGTGGTTTTTAAAATGCACTTATTTTTAAATTAAATTGCAGGTGTACGAGTGAGCCAATTTCAGTGTAGCAGGGAGTTTGTAAACTGGTAAGGACGTGAGGAAAGTAAAATATAAAAACGTATAAGAATATATGAACACGTTTCTGACAATGGAGGAAACAGAATATTAACAGAAACAATCAGTTGTCCACAAGAAAAGTTCTCCCAAAATTAAAATAACTTTTGTTCGAGCCCACTGAGGTTTCCTCCCGCTTTCTCAAATGAATGTTTATTGAGATTCTTTGTGTCAGAACTGCAGGTGGAGCAAAACAAACACACAGAAAAGGAATTCAACCAACCATGTAGCTTGAGGTGAATTCATCCCTTCCACAAAGAAGTTCATGTTTCAATGTGCAAAATCTCAGGGCTGAGTTTTAAGGGCCTATTTATTTTCACTGTTCAGCTTTCCCTGTTCAGATTTAGGGATGTATTTTCAGCTGCTGCTGAATTTTTGCTGCATCTTCTGTTCTGGTTCAAGAAGGGTTTGGGGGTTTGTCATGCAGAGGGATGAGCCACTGGATCCTGTTTTCAGGGAGATCTGCTTTGCCTTGGCCTCAGCAGGGACCAAACCCTTCCACTGGCTCTGGCTGAAGTTGGCTTTTTCAGCCACAACGAGACTGCACTCGAGATGAAAACATTTTATATTAAGGGTTATCCCAAATACCTGTTTGCAGCAGATAACCAAAGGTGTATTTGGTTTATTGACATTTTCTAGGTAAAAAGGAGATAAAACCATCCCTTGGCTTTGGTTTTCAGTGCAGGCTCTGAAAGCCTGTGTCTGACATGAAACATTTTTCTAAAATAAGTTGTTTTCCCAGGCTGTTGCAGCACTTGGGAGGGAGCTGTCCTTCATCTCCCCATGCTAACACAGTTACAGGGAGTATTTTGGGACTCTTAGCAAAGAGGCTAAAGATAGCAAAGGCTTTTAGCTCGAACTGCTCCTGCAGCCTCTCCAGACTGTCCCCCAGGGTCACTGGCGGGCAGACAGCGACGCAGGGGTGACAGAGCTGAGCTCAGAAGCTGCAGGAAGGGGTTTGTTGTGCTGCAGGAAGGGGTTTGTTGTGACAAACCAGCGTGACCAAAACCTGGAACCCTTCACAGTGACAAACCCGGGCAGTGAGCAAACTAAAACCCTGAAACCGAGCTTTAAATCCTGCCAAATGATCCCTCCCGTTCTCTGTGAGGTGAGATACTGAAGCCTGGCAGTGCCACGTGCAGTTCCAGGGAACTCCATCCTTTAGGTTTGCTAAAATTCCCGTTCCTCGTGTTCCTGGAGCAGTGTGTATGAATCCCAACCCCTTCCCCCCGTCCCAGCAGTGTGTTGTGTGGTGTCAGAGCTGTGCATTTCCATGTTTCAAGCTCTCCCTGTTCCTGTTCCCAGCAGCAGGGAGGTGTCACAGCTGTCCAGCTGCAGACTGAGGCCCAGGTGGCATCGGCCTCAGGCCAGCAAGTCCAGACCCTCCAGGTAGTGGTGACCTCTCTGATTGTGTTTCTGAGCACTGCATGACCCTCCCCAGCACCACATATCTAATGCTGTGTTTTTCCCAGGGTTTCCAGGAGGAGCAGGGGGATGTGGAGCAGGAATCTCTGCTGGCTGCTGGCTGTAGGGTTTGCCATGGGATTGGGGCTGTTCCTGGGGTCCCAGGTGCATGCCAGGAATTCGGGAAGGGAACCATGGTTCAATGTTTTCAAAGTTAAAAACACCAAAATGAGGAAGTAACAGGGAGGATAAACCCCAAAGATTTCCTGTAATTCCAAGGAAATGAGGTTTCTGAGCGGGCTCTGCCTTCAGTGCATGGGGCAGACAGAGGAGGTGGGGGAGCCTGAGCCCGAACAGTGGAACCTTCTCACCTGTGACTAAAAGGGCACCTGGGGACAACATTGGCCTCTCTGGCACTGAGAGATCAAATTTCTTATTTACCTGTGAGCAAGACAGGGAAACCCAGGAGCCACGTGAATCCAGACAGCAAATCCACCCCAGATTGGAAGGAATGACTTGTTTCAGTGTGAAGTATTTCCTGTCTTGCAACCTCCATTTCCTTAACTCACCCAGGCTTTCCAGGAGCCCTTTTTAGAGCAGTTGACAGACCCTGGGCACAACCATAGCAGTTTTGCACGGAGTATTTTGGTGGTGTTTGGTTTGTAATCCTTCAGAGCAGGATGGTTCCGAGGGGCTGGAAGGGCCCTGCTGGGTGCAGAGTTAACACACAGCATTTTTTATGTTCAGAGTTCAAATCTCAAACGCTGCCTGACTTGGATTGCTGGGCTCACTGGGGCCTCTGGTTGTTGTTATGTTCTCCCCCACCCCTTTTTTTTTTTTTGTTTCCTATTTTGCCTTGCTCTAATTCATTAACAAAAATCCTGGAATGTCTCGTTTTCCTTTCTGCTTCTTGGATATTGTGCTGCTGCCTGTGCTTCTCTGTGCTGACCTGAGCATGCTCCTCCCTGTGTGATCCAGCCCTGGGGCTGAGGGCTTTGGATGAGACGTGGACAGGCTGAGGGACAGAGTGGTGACCTGGAAAGTCAAATTCCCAGGGCAGGGAGTTACCACAGGTGGTTGTTCCCTGCAGGATTTGGTTCCTCACCCCCTAGGGTGTGAAATGCAGGAACTCCACGGCTTTACCACCTTGTGATGTTCTTGTTCATAAACAAATCAGATTTTGCGTTTCCCAAGTTCAGGAGACTCGTTTTGCATTTAGGCCTTGAAGGTAGAGCATTTTTCAAGATGTGTTTGGGGAATTTGGGGGCTTGGCAGCTGAGGGAGTTCAAACAGAGAGGTTTTCCCCTTGGTTTTCCTTTCATGGGCCTTTTTCCCAGTGACCGGAGCCATACCTGGTCCAAGAGTCCAGAGACTCTCAGGCCAAAGTTACCACAGAATCCCAGAATGGTTTGGGTGGGAAGGGACCTTAAACCTCATCCAGTTCCAACCCCAACACCTTCCAAGCCCTGTCCAGCCTGGCCTTGGGCACCTCCAGGGATGGAACAGCCACAGCTTCCCTGGGAAACCTGTGCCAGGGCCTCACCACCCTCACACATATATTTATATTTTATATTTATAAATCAGCCCAGAAGTGGCTGCTACTCATCCATTTTCACTTTTCCTCCCTGAACTCCATTTTGTGTTGCTCCAGTTAGAATTTCCCTCAGTAACTGTGGAGAGTTTCTCTCAGCACATCCCCTGCTCCGTGTCAGGTAGAAAATGGAAACGTTGTAGGCATGAAATTGGAGGGAGCTGCAGCCACCTCAGAACCTCCCTGTCAGAACAGAGCTCTCTCAACAAGAACCCCAATTAAAAAATCATTAATTGTGAGGTGAACACTGTAGTTTTTTATTCCACTTTGCTCTCGGGCTGTGCACGAAGGTAGTTCTCGTGGCTGGAAAATGCGGTTTTCACGCTTTATAACAACCAGGCTGCAAGAGAAGCAGATGATTTACTAAACCCATAGCACAGCCTGCAACCCAGAGCTGGTTTGAAGCAGCTCAGCGCCTGTTTCTCAGTTCCTCTGCCCCCCACACGAGCGCTGGGGCTGCTCTGGCGGGGTTTTCATTGTTGCCTTGTTGTTCCCTCCTTCGCAGGTGCAGGGGCAGCCGCTGATGGTGCAGGTGAGCGGGGGGCAGCTCATCACCTCCACGGGCCAGCCCATCATGGTGCAGGCCGTGCCTGGGGGCCAGGGCCAGACCATCATGCAGGTCCCAGTGTCCGGCACGCAGGGGCTGCAGCAGGTGAGACACCCCGGGGGGCACTGCACGGCCTGGGGACGCTCTGGGATGCTCCCGCTGCCACGCAGGGCTCTGCTCAGCACCCGAAATCCAGGCAGAGGTGGTGCTTTGTGGCTCTGGCGTGGTGGGAATGAGTGAAAAGTCCTTGATGAAGTCAATTTTTATGTTCTATGGCCCGGTGCAAACCTTTTAGATTAAATACACTAAAATACAGCTGGGTCGGTTTGGGGGTTTTTATCGTGGAATGGTTTGGGTTGGATGAGATCTTAAAGCTCATCCAGTTGCACCCCCCTGCCATGGGCAGGGACACCTTCCCCTAGACCAGGATATTTTATCTGGCCCTTGCAGTGTAGTAGGGGATGTGGTGCCTGTTCAATTTATGGCTCAGAAAGAAGATTTAAATCAAATTCTTTAAGAAAGCTTCTGGAAAATAATTTGTGCTTGAGCCTGTCTAATATGAGATGGCTGAAGGGGAATTTAAACATCCCTGTGGCACAGAAGGCAATAGTGAAGGAGGTATAGAAGGTGGATTTTTTTTTTTTGGAAGTAATTACCTGTTTAAAAGACAGTTGGTAAATTTAAAGAGGTGGTCAAAGTGTTCCTCAAAAGCAAAGGGAAGAACTGTAACCACGGCATAATGAAAGTGTCCTGGTGATTTAGGATGGGATTTAGGAATCCAGCACAGTCCAGGAAGGCAAATGATGTCTGGGTGTTTTGAGAGGTTTATTTAAAGTTTCCTTTGTTGAAAACCACTGTATTTTTTATGAGGTTCTTCTCAGCCTGGTTGGTGGAGGAAAATCCATAACTGTGTTTTTAAACACAAACTTCAAACCATATTCCAGCTCTTCTTTTTTTTTTAATCTAAGAACGTTCCACAGTGCTGGAAAGACTCTGCAAAGCCGAGGACAACTTTATATATATCCCAGAAGTACTTCTGAGTGCTGGCTAATTAACACCCCACAGATGTTTTAAATCTTAGTCCTCCTCTTCTTCCACCTGACCATTTGTTCCCAGCGCCGTGTGAATAATTGATTTCTCCCGAGTGATTTATTGTGTAAGCAGCGCAGAGCTGCTGGAGCACGGTGACACAGCACGTTGGTCCCCTCTGCCCTGCGTGGCTGGGCTGCTGTGTCACAGGGAGCATTCAATCCATTAAAACTCCTCATTTTCAACTGGAAAAAGAGAAGATTCTCTGCTTTCTTTTTCCCGTGCGACAGTAAATCACCCTCAGAGATGATTTGGTCATGCTGAGGCCGAGGAGGGAGAAATCAGAGGCATAGTTAATGTTCCTTTCTGACTCTTTCTTCCACAGATTCAGTTGGTCCAGCCAGGTCAGATTCAGATTCAAGGTGGGCAGGCTGTGCAGGTACAGGGGCAGCAGGGCCAGACCCAGCAGATCATTATACAGCAGCCCCAGACTGCAGTTACTGCTGGCCAGACACAGGTAACTGCACCAGCATGAAAGGCTTTTCTGCAGAGGAACAGGAAGAGAAACTTGACAAATGACTTAAGATGTGGTTAAGTAAAAAAANAAAAAAAAAAAAAAAAAAAAAAAAAAAAAAAAGGAGGAAAAAAAAAAAAGGAATTATTAATATTGAGGAGAACTTGAGAATGAAGTGTCATGTTTTTGTAGTGTTTCATACATGACTCTGGGGCAGAAGTATTAGATTGCATGTTTTTCTCCATCGTGTTTCTGTATTTTATTGGTTCGTGGTTGTTTTTTTGTCTCTTTGTTGAATTTTGCAAACATGAAGCATTGCTAATTCCATACTTGGGCCATTGTGTGCAGTAGTCCAGTCACACCTGGGGTTTCTGCTGATGCTTTTGGTTAGGGCCGAAATTAAATTTCTGAGCAGAATAGTTCTTCCTTTCACATCTTCCTAGTGAGACAGGAAACCTAGAATTTGGGGTTTTTTTTTCATTATTGAACTGTTAGAAAAAGCATCTTACATGTGCTTCAGGTGTTTGATCTCCAGTTATTTGGTCTGTGCTCCAGCCTATTTCTTACTGCTGCTAATGAGGCAACAGAAATAGACACCTGGAACACCTCAAGCACCATGTGTTCATTCAGGAATTGTAAACCCTGGGAAAAAAGGAGCAATTTGTAACGGTTTTGTGCTCTTTGTTTTGTTCAGACCCAGCAGCAGATAGCAGTGCAAGGCCAGCAGGTTGCCCAGGCTGCTGAGGGCCAGACCATCGTGTACCAGCCCGTGAATGCTGATGGCACCATCCTGCAGCAAGGTAGGAGGGCTGGGAGGAGCCAGGACACCTCTTTGAGAGGGTTTTTGATTCATTTAGGTGTTTGTGTTCTGCAGGAATTCACTCTGGGGTTCTTTCCCCAGAAACAAAACCTCCTTGTCTCTGGCAAGGGCTGGTAGAATAGAAACCCTCACTTCTGCTTTTCCACCTCAGGAGTGCGTGGTTACTCACAGTGAGGTTACAAATGCAAAAACCAGGAGTTCTGATGGAATTTAATCCCTCACTTGAACGCTTTTCCTCCCTCTCTGCATGTTCTGGAAGGATGAATGAGTAAAACACAGAAGTGGGACTAATGCTGTTCCCTTCTTTTTGTGTGCGTGTTTCTTTTTCTCTTTTTTCTTTTTTCTTTTTTCTTTTTTCTTTTTTCTTTTTTCTTTTTCTTTTTCTTTTTCTTTTTCTTTTTCTTTTTCTTTTTCTTTTTCTTTTTCTTTTTCTTTTTCTTTTTCTTTCTTTTTTTCTTTTTCTTTTTCTTTTTCTCTTTTTCTTCCCCCTTTTGTGTTCTACTTCCTTAAAGTTACAGTCCCTGTTACAGGCATGATCACCATTCCAGCAGCCAGCCTGGCTGGAGCCCAGATTGTCCAAACTGGAGCCAACACCAACACCACCAGCAGTGGCCAGGGGACGGTCACAGTGACACTGCCAGTGGCTGGGAACGTGGTCAATTCAGGGGGAATGGTCATGGTAGGTGTGAAATTCCCACTGCTGCCTTTGGAAGCTGAGCTTTAAGGTGTCTGTACTCAAATCTAGCAGGATTTTCACAAGGGTGGGGAGTGGACAGTGGGGAGTGGCTTTAAGTTGAAGGAGGGCAGGGTTAGGTGGGATATTGGGAAGGAATTGCTCCCTGGAGGGTGGGGAGGCCCTGGCACAGGGTGCCCAGAGAAGCTGGGGCTGCTCCTGGATCCCTGGAAGTGTCCAAGGCCAGGCTGGAGCACCTGGGATAGTGGAAAGTGTCCCTGCCCATGGCAGAAGGTTGGAACTGGGTGATCCTTAAGATCCTTCCAACCCAAACCATCCCGTGATTCCCTGATTCTCTGATAAACTCTTGTGTGAGATTCAGGTCACCTTAATATGCTCAGTCCTCTCTGTAAGTTCCATTAATTTAAAGTTTAAACAATGCGAATTTTCAGCTTCAAAGGCCTGGCTCCTGCTGTGAGCTGCGTGTTCTGTACTTTCTCCCACAGCAGCTCAGAAATCTAGAAACCGAAATGCAAACTGAGCTGGGAGCTGATGAGCAAAGGTTTTAATAGACTGAGTCACTGCTGGTTTTCTTGAGGATCCATTAGGATTCGTTTCCATCATTTAGAGAGGTTTTTCCTGCCAATTCCTATTTCTTTGTAGTGTGAGGCCCTTGAATGTTGTTGGTCCCCACTAGATGTCAGCAGCTCTGCAGCGTTGGCTTAGAAATGAAATAATTGAAGTTAGAGGGAACCCAAAAGGAAGGGAAGCACCAGCCGTGTCCTGTTTGTTTAATTGTCCAAGAAGCAGCAACACGGTCACGGAATTGTCTTGAAATTTTACCTTTTTCACAAAAACCCAGCAGGACTGATAAGGAATCAATTTGTTTAAATTGGTTCTGCAGTTTAGGAGCAGCTTTATTGCTCCTTTTCATTAAAGTGGCTGCATTACCTGAACAAAACCCACTTTGCATTTTAATATTCGGGTTTTTAATGACATTTTTGGCATTCACTTTGTGTGCTGAGCTGCAAGGACTAAACCCCCCCTTCTCTGAACTAAACCCACCTTTTTTTGTGTCCAGATGGTGCCTGGAGCTGGCTCAGTCCCAGCCATCCAGAGGATCCCTTTGCCTGGAGCAGAGATGCTGGAAGAGGAGCCCCTCTATGTCAATGCCAAGCAGTACCACCGCATCCTGAAGAGGAGACAGGCACGGGCAAAGCTGGAAGCAGAGGGAAAAATCCCCAAAGAGAGAAGGGTGAGAATAAAACTCGGGTCTGACACGGGGTTGCTCTGTGAGAAAGGCACAGAATCCCACCTGGGCTGGAAAATGAGGATTAGAATCTTGGTGTTTGTCAGTTTTATGATGGTTTTTTGTTGTTCGTGAGCTACATCAGAGTAACTGTTCCTTGGGGACAGTTCTGCTTCCTTTGGGTGTTTTTGGGAGTGTCTGGAGCTGTGTGGGAGCGTGCTTTGACTGTCAGCACAGTGCCTGTGCTGCAGGGGGATGGATGGGCACTGGGAATTTCCTCTGTGGAAGCAGTGACTGGGCAGAAGTGGGGCAGGGGGATGGATGGGGACTGGGAATTTCCTCTGGAAGCAGTGAGTGGAAGGAGTGGGGCAGGGGGATGGATGGGCACTGGGAATTTCCTCTGGAAGCAGTGACTGGGAGTCTCTGGGACAGGGGGATGGATGGGCACTGGGAATTTCCTCTGGGAAGCAGTGACTGGGCAGAAGTGGGGCAGGGGGATGGATGGGCACTGGGAATTTCCTCTGGAAGCAGTGAGTGGAAGGAGTGGGGCAGGGGGATGGATGGGCACTGGGAATTTCCTCTGGAAGCAGTGAGTGGAAGGAGTGGGGCAGGGGGATGGATGGGCACTGGGAATTTCCTCTGGGGAAGCAGTGACTGGGCAGAAGTGGGGCAGGGGGATGGATGGGCACTGGGAATTTCCCCTGGAAGCAGTGAGTGGAAGGAGTGGCTGCTCCCTCACCTGCTCTTCCCTCTGCAGAAATACCTGCACGAGTCCCGGCACCGGCACGCCATGGCCAGGAAACGGGGAGAGGGGGGCCGCTTCTTCTCCCCCAAGGAAAAGGACAGCCCTCACATGCAGGTCAGTGGGGTTTGGGCCAAATCCCCTTTCAGCCCTTCAGGACACACATCAGAGCTGTCTGGGCTGCTTTGGTTGGGTTTTAGGGCTTGGCTGCTGACCCTTGTCCCTCCCTGCCTCTGAATTTCTCTGCTGCTGACCCTTGTCCCTCCCTGCTTTAAATTTATTCCAAACATTGGGGAAAAAAACCTCCTGTCACTGCTTGTGGAGAGCGAGGGATGTTTGCCCCGAGGAGTTAAATGACAGTAATGTGGATAGAAGTGTGTTCACTTTGTAGTTCTTAGCATAAACACACACAAACACTCTCTGTTTGTAAAGCAGCCTTGCTGGTTGAGTACCAGGAGTGTCCTTTCAGGACATGAATTAAAAGTAGAGGCACCTTATCTTTACATCTGATGGAAAATTAAAAAATGGGAATATGATTTTTAGCTGCATATTGATTTGCATAAAAAGTGCAAGGCATTTTTCAAAAGAAGGGACACAGTGGAGTAGAATGAACAGGTTCTGTTGTTGCTCTGTGCTTTGAGCTAAAATCTTCCCTAAATATCAGACCAGTCCTAGGTCTTCCTAAATACCACAAGCAACACATTCCTGACAAGTATTAGGATTTTTGTGTCCCACTCTCTTACACTGGCCTGTAAAACCCAGGAAAATGGGAGATTTTGGGAGGTCAGGGGAAGGGCAGGAGTCTCTTCTCCCCATAGTTGTGTGTTGTTCTCTCTGCTTCTTGGAAAAACGTGGGATTTCCAACCTTTTGTGTCTGCAGGACCCAACTCAAACCAACGAAGAAGCGATGACACAGATGATCAGGGTCTCCTAACCCCTGCTTCCAGGGAAGAACGCCTGAAGGGAATTCCCATCCCTCCTGCTAGCCTGTCCTGCCTGCCCAGAGTGTCCAGAGAATCCTGGAGTGGGACAATCTCCATGTCACAGCCTGTCCTTTTCCACAGAGCAAGCACCGCACGTTGAGGACGTGCTTGAGGTTTTAACTCTTCAAACAGAACCTTTCAGACTTCTCGGTGCCCTCTCCTGATCCAGCCCAGGGAATTTGGAGTCTGAGCCCTCATCCCTTTGGTTTTCCTTCATTTTATCCCTGTGGTTGGTGCAGCACAGCCCTGTCCAGGGACAGATCCCAGCTGCTCCAACCAGCACTGAGTGGCTGCACCCCAGGCCTGTGTTTGCCCAGCAGAGATTTGTTATTCCATCCACTCCTCACCCCTCTGGACTTCATTTTCCCTGAGCTGGGCCCTGCTGTTGCACTTCTGACCCTGGCAGAAACTGAAGGGGATTCTTTTCAATTCCACCTTGTAAATGTGTAAAGAAACTCTTTCCTGGGAAAGGTTCAGCCATCCAATCAGTGCTAGAAATAGTCAAGATTACTGCAGGACTTGATGTATTGTGTCTCTGTTGCAAAGTGGGGTGGAGGAGAGGGTGATGTGGGGGGGATTGGATCAGTAAATCAGTCTCTGGGTGGTTTTATATGTTCATTGCCAGTACTTGTTGCTTTGGAAGAAAACTGGATGCGAGTATAAGAAGGATTGACATTTTTAAGTGAGTCTCTTCCAAAGGATTTGTTTGTTTGTTTGTTTTTAAATCTTCTTTCTCACCTGCCAGCGAAGTCCGTGGTTCCTCCAGGAGACGTGGAATCCTCAGTCCCAGAGTGGTGGCACTTGACCATCGTTGGGATTGGTGGTTTTGATGCCTAAATCAGTTCCTGCAATTCCAGAGCGAGGGATGAGTCAGGACAGCAGCAGCTGGGGCAGCTCAACCTGAGGTACCTGAACGACTCTTAACAAATGAACGCAGATCCTGATGAAGCTTTCATGCTTTTTATAAATGATCCTCTTAAAAACCAAACAGAAGTGGCACTTAGTGAACGAGCAGTACTTATATTATTTTAAAAAAGGATTTTTCCATGACCTACAGCTGGCTTTGGGCTGAGCATCTCCACAGAACAGATCTTTAATTTAGATTCTAAGCCCGCTCTATGCTTATAATTTGAATTTTGGTGATGGGAGCAGTAGTTAAAAGCATTTACCAGGTGATTTCTCAGCGTTCCATTCCTGTCCCCTCCCACCTTGATGACTTACACAGCTGCTCTGTGGATCCTCTGCCTGCTGCAATCCCAGACCTTCCCATTTTTGTGTCCTGTAGTTCAAACCGGATCACAGCAGTGAAGTTTGGGGTTGGGAATGTTGCCAGGTGAATGTGAATCCAGCCAGGTGTAGCTGCAGAGTGAGGAGTTTCTGAGGAAAGCAGCCAAGGATGGGTGAGACTGGGTTAAATTCACTGAATGCTGATTTCAAGCGCAGCTCGAAAATGACATTTCCTCCCTCCCATGTTTTCCCATTTACTGGAAGCTCCTGACTAAAGACAAAGTGGAGGACAAACCAGCAAGCTGCAGAAGACTGGGAGGATACAAAAGAGCAGAGCCTGGAAAATTCTATTTCCTTGGGATGAAAGGAAAATACTAAACCAGAGAGGGAGGAGAAATGTGGGATCCTTGTTGGATCCTGGAGGAAGAGGGAGCCTGTCCAGGTGTAAGGATGACCTGTGGAGGCAGCAGGAGGAACTGCAGAGAGGGTTTGGAGTTGGCAGCTGGAGCTCTAAGTGCAGCTCAGCTCCTTGTTGTGAGTTCCTGGTTTCGTGTCCCCCCTCACGGCTGGGAAGGACACTCGGGCGTGGGGACACCTGCAGCTGCCTGCTTCCTGGCAGGCAAATAAACCTTTCTTTCAAGTTTTGTCCTAAGTTTAAACCAGTAATCTGACACTCTGCTCACAACTCTTCATTAGGGTTTCTTTCTAATGATTTCAAGGGTGTTTTTAACATCGATGGCGTTGTCAGGGCCTCTGGTTGCTTCTGTCTTAGATCCTTGCCCAGTTCCAGCACGGTGCTGACTTTCCTCAGCTGGCACCTGAAACCCTCATGCAGCATTTCCTGGGCTCTCCCCCATTTCAGGAAGGTGCAGCTCTCCTTAAGGAGTTTTAGTTGGATTTGCAGCATTACTGTAAATATTTTTTTGGAGCATCTGTACATTTTGTTGGTGGAATATTTGTTTGCTGGAGTAAGAGCCTCTCCAGGATATTTTTTGCTCTTCAGTTGATGGTAAATCTCTGTCCTGAGGGAACCCCTCTGAGAGCTGGAAGTTCGGGAAGCGAGATGATTGCTCTGACATAGATTTTGTTTTGTTTTGTTTTGTTTTTAATGAGTAATTACTTTTCTTAAAGAACTTGTAAACTTTTTCCAACCAGCTAGAACTTGTTTCCCAATATCCCTTCATATCTAGGTTCTCTGATCCGCTGTTGTAGGTTGTGTGTGAAGAAATACGGATTTGTGTTCTAGAAAGTCTTATTGTTAATGCTTTAAATAGTGATGTGAAAGCCTGAGCGCTCCTGTCATATTTTTATTTTGTTTTGTGTTCTGTGTATCACTGCTGAGAGTTGTGTTTAATTTGGTGAGGTTGGAGCCAGCAGTCAACACCACGGTACCAAAAATGTCTGCTTTCTTTTCCAGGGAAATCTGTTACATTGGAGACATGTCCAATTCAAACCTCTCTAGTAATTAAATGAGAATTCTTTGTAGATTGGCTACACTTGAGCAAAAACTCCACTGTAGGAGTGAGTAAAAGAGTGGGTGAGGATGAAAGAAGAGGTTTGGGGAGAAATGTGTTTGATTGACCCAGAGCAGTGAAGCATCAAACCCATCAAAACCAGATTTATACGAGTGTAAAGAACAGGATTTGGGAAAAAAAAAGTCCTCAAGTGATGCTAAATGGCTTTAAGGCCCTGCATGTTAAAAAGAGGGGGAAAATAAACTTTTCTTCCTGAATGGGCGTGGGAGGGTCCTGAGCTTAACGTAACGTCAGGCAAAGTTTGTACATAGTTCAAAGTTTTTAATTTTTTTTATATGACGCATTTTTTCAAGTGTATTTTGGTCTTTAATAGATGCAATTGTAAGTACTGTGTACACTCTCCAGCTAATAAAATTTATAAACCGAGAAGCTTTTACTCTCTGTTGGGATGATGTTGTGAGGGGGTGTGGGGAGGGCAGCTCCTGCCCTGAGCCCCTGCCCTGAGCTGCTGTGGCCAAACAAAACCCCTGCGCTCCCCCTACCCCAAAAGAGGCCAAACAGCTCCTGCCCTCGCCCCCTGCCCTCACCCAGCGTGGCCCCACAGCCCCCGCCCTGTTCCAAGGGGGCCGGAGAGGCCCTGCCCTCACCCCAGGCCCTGTGGGGCCAGCACGGCCATCTTGGTGCCCGTCTCCCCTCAGCCCCATCCCGCCATATTGCTGCCTGTGGGTGCTGCTCCTGTGGCCCCAGGGCCGGGCTGTGGGTGCTGAGGGGCCCAAGGGACATCGGGGTGTCCCCTCAGCGGGGTGTCCCCTCAGAGGGTTCTCTGGGAGTGGGACCCTCCATCCTGGCCTGCGGTTCTGTCTCAGGGATGAGGCGGCGCCTCAAGATGGCGGCGTGTGGGAAAAGGAGAGGGCTCTGCCTCGGGCCTGAGCGGGACCCTCCAAGCGCTGAGGGAGGAAGGAAAGAAAGATAGATAAAAGAAAGAGAGAAAGAAATAAAGAAAGAAAAAGAAGGAAGGCAGGAGAGAAAGAAGATGGGCTTGAAGGAAGGAGGGAAGGAGAGGAGGGAGGGAGGGAGGAAGGCAGGAAGAAGAGGAGGGAGAGAGGAAGGAAGGAAGGAGGGAAGGAGAGGAGGGAGGAAGGAAGGAAGGAAGGAAGAAGGAAAGAAGGAAAGCTTTGAGCTGGTCAGTATTGCTTTGTGTGTCCCTCAAGTGTGGGGCAAACACATGCTGGGTGTGGGCTGTGTGGGAAGAGGCTGTGCCACCATTCCCACCTGGAAGGGGCAGCGAAATGTGCCTGGCAGTGGCTCCATGTCCTGGCAGGGCTGTGGGCACGGCACTCAGGTGCCTTGGAGGCGCTCCATTCCTTGCTGCAGGATTCAGTGCCTTCTGTAATTATCCCTAAATTATCCCTGGAAGCCGCGCCGGAGCCTGGGGAGCGTCCATGGAAGTGGCAATGGAATCTGTACCTGCACCACTCCATCCTCATGTGCCCAACTGCCCTTCTCTCCAAGATTTAATTCCCTTCTATTCCAGGAAGGTGATTCCTCCTCATCCCTAACTCCCAGCTATCCTGTCATTATCTTTTTCAGCCCAAACACAGCTGAATGGAGACCCTTATAATGAGCTTAATTCTGTGTTCTGGCACAAAAAGAGTTTTCCTCTTAGGAGGATTGGGTGGGCTTTGAAAGCTTTAAGAGACACCGAATTTCTGAGCCTCCTGTAATCCCTCTGGGCACGCCGCTCCTCCCCAGGATCGGAACTGCACGCTCACTGCAACATGAGAAATAGTTCATGGTGCAAACACCACACCAACATTTTGGCATCTCAGAATCCCCCAGAGCACAAGGCTGACGGTCACGAATTCTTTCTGGAATTAGTCATTACAGTGATGATCACAAAAAAAAAAAAACCCCAACCCAAACAAACAAAAAAACCCCAAAAGGAAATGACAGTGTGTAAGAACAGAGAGTGGGAAGCTGGGGCAGGAAATGAGGAGAACAATCACGCAAGCCTGTTTTGGAAGTCAAGAAATCCATTTCTTTAGCTATGATGATGTAATTTTCTCGCTTTATTTCAGACGATTTGCAGTAGAATAAAATGAAATCGTCTCAGATATAATGGTTAAAAAACTGATATCGTGTAGCCACATCAGAGCAGTCAACAGATCTCGCTTTTCTCTCTCACCCTCACCCTCAGTCTTGCACAAGACTCGCAGGCAGAGCAGAGTTTATCCAATCCATGGATGTATTCCCTGCCTTTCCACCTTCCCTCCCTCCCCTGCCACCCAGGATCCAGGCTGGAGTCTTCCTGCGATCTTGATATCCAAAAATTAAACCCATTTTTGTGTCCTGTTCAGCATCCTCGCTCTCCAGCTCACAGAATTAAGAGGAGAATCTCAGTCAGCTGAATTTGGGGATTTATCCGTAATCCCCGCGGGATGTTTGCTCATATCACCACGATAACAGGGTTCTGTAGCTGGATCAACAGGGGTGTAATTTGTAATAAAGTCGAGCTAGATTTATCCTGGAGCACGGGTGCGTGTTAATAAACAACAAACAGGGAAATACAGAGTTTGTAAAACAAATCAATACCTCGGAGTGTAAATTCCACCCCGAGAGCTCAAGCTGATGACAGTTTACACTATAAAGCAGACAAATATTTTCCGAGAAGCCCCTTGTTTATTAAAACACCTCAAATGCGTTGCTTGTGTCTCTCTCTCAAGCCCAGGAAAAAGCTCACAGGTTTAAAATAAAGCAGAATTTTACCACTTTGCTGGATTTCATCCGATTGGGCAGTAATTAACGCTTCATTTGTGAGTATTTAAGTGCAGAGGAAGCAGCTCCCTTGGCCTGGCTGTGCTGCTGCATCAGCTGCTGCCAGACACAACCAGTTTCCTGTAGCTGGGTTCACAACTCCCTGCCATTTCAAAACAGAGTCATTTGGAAAAGCAAATGCCCCACAGCTTTCCTCTGGGTTCGCCCACTGCTGTTAGAAAAGTGCAGTTATTTTGCAGGGAAATCGTGCATCCGGGCCTGTCCTTTCCCTCACCCCATCGCCCACCTTCAGCGGCTGGGTACAAACTGAGTCGGGCGGTTTTTGGCTTCTAAATATCGGCCTCGGCCCATCTACAGCTGCAAATATTTCCTCCTTGTCTTGTGAAATCGGGGAAGAGCAGAGGGGATGTGTGGCAAAAGGGAATGTGAGCTCAGAGCAGTTTAGGAAACTCGCACCAACTGCACTTCCTAAGGTTTGAGGGACTGGGCAGAGTCAGCACTCGGAATATTTGGGGTGAGTGCAAGTAGCCGAGTTTTCCTTTGAGGAAGATTTGATGTTGTTCCTGCAGATTCAAGGCCAGTTAATGATCAACATTGTTGTGTTTTTGTTATTACCACAAGCAGAAAGAAGCAGAAGGGCTGGGACTTCCTCAAATCGATGAAGTGGTTTGTGTCTGCCTCGCCAGAAGGTGTCAGACAACCAACAAACGCAGGCAGCTTCAGCCTGGGAGCTCGAGGAGATGCCTCACACCCACCGGGGATGGATGGAACTGCTGGATAATCCCTTGGAGTGGTGTAAAGCACCAGGGATTTCTGACTGGGGTCTGCCAAAGTCCATCCCTTTTCCTGCCATAAAGGACAGAAACTCTTTTGGGTATAAAACTGTACCTTTCCCTGCCCATTTGAAACCTGACTGCCACCCCCAGCTCATCCCTGCCTCCCTGGCCAAGGATTGCTGTGAACATCCCGAGGTTCTGGGATGACAAGCTGTAGGGGCAGGAAAACCAGCCAAGAGGATGCAGGAGCTTCACCTGCCCTCTTCCTTCTGGTGGAGGTGGTGAGGACGAGGAGAACAGCAGCACCCAGAGCAGTGGTGGGCAGGAAGGAACTCAGCACCATGAGGGCACAGAGACTGCAGGGAAAACCAGGATAGCTCCATTCCTATTTACAGGTGGTGAGGTTAATTTGGGAGGGGATTTGCTGTGTTTTACACTGGGTTATGTTTCCAGGGTAAAAATTCCAGCACAGCAGCCCTGCTGTCTCTGTAACAAGGGTGGTTCTGTGAGCTCTGCACTGATCCACAGCCGCAGGGGATCCATCCCAGCAGCGTTTTCCTTGGCACTTGGGGAAGGCTCAGGAGCTTGGATTCCCTTCCTGCAGTGCCACCAGGGTTCAGGGACATCCCTCACTGGGATGAAGTGGCCCTTCTCAGGCTCTGTCTCTGATCTTCCCCCTGGAAAACAACAATAACAACAAAGAGCAGGTGATTTTCCCACATCAATCCATCCCTGGGGATTTCTTCCGCTACTAAAAAATCCGTGACTTCTCCTCCTGCAAAGATTCAGATTGCTCAGAGCCTGTTCCATCTGCTGGTGTAAATATAAAATGTCATTTATCAATGAAGCCAAGGCAGGGCCCACCCCCCTCTCCACCATTTGGCTCCAATTTATTTATCCCATTAGCATGCATCAAAAATCCGTTAAAAAAAAAGAAATTCAGGAATTATCTGTGTCTCAGGAAATTTCCCGGCTCTGACGAGAGCTCTTTAGCACTGACCTGTAATCTTTCTTGTCAAGTGGTAAGAAATTGCTGACTTTTAGAAGATCATTAATCCTTTGATTAACTCACCCCAAACTTCCCGCTTGATGCCGCTCCTCAGTTTGTTTCTCCCCTGGAAATGGCTCCTGAGATGATCTTCTCCCGAGTCATTAAGCTGCAGCTTTCTCAGCTGCACTCTAATCATATTCCATGAGAACTCATTCATCATTCCAGTCCCTCCTGCTTTAATGAGACTTTGATCAGAGTTACCTTGAATTTGGGACAGCATTTTGCACCAAACATGGGGTTGGAGTTTCCCGTTGGCTCTCACAGGATGGGAGGGAGGGGGAGTTCCCTTTTCTTTTTTTGCAAACAGCCCCAAAAGCTCTGAAGAAGCTCGAGCTGTGATTCATGGTAGGGAAAGACAGGAAAAAACAACTGCCATGAAGTGTCCAGGTCACCCAGCACAGGGACAGAGCCAACATCAGCACAGACGGAACGGGAGGAAGGGAAGGACAGAACCAGCCCCAGAAATATTTCTGTCCCAAACCCGTTTGGTTTTGATCAATACAATCCTACCAGATTGCATTCATTGTTTTTGATGGTAATCAGTAAATTATTGATTATTTTCTTTTCATTTCCTTGGAGATATTTCATTTCAGATGGCAAATTCCTCTCTGTGGATGCAGTCATACAGCAAGTCACCTGTCTGTACCAGCAGAGAGCAACAAACTCAGATTTTCTTCCCCAAAAGTTGCTGATTTCAGACTGAGAACCTCACAGTGGTGGGAGGGAGAGGCCTCAGAAAGACAACGGTTGCCAGATGTCCCACCATGAATTTCAATTTCAGGACAAAACACAGAACTACTCTAAAAACGAGAACCCAAAAGTGTAATTAAAATAAGCCGATTTCAGTCATTGCTCCTCTGGGCAATGAGAGGTTGGGCTCCGAGCTGCTGTTCCTGCACGGAGCTGGCTCTGGATGTTCCAGCCTGTCCCGCTGGCTCTGAGTGTTCCTGGATGTTCCACACATCACCCCTGCTCTGGGACATCGCTGTGACCTGGTGTCCTGCAGCTCATTACCAGGAATCCACACCAAGCCAGAGAATCAGCCGGGTTTTAAAATCAGATTTTATTTAGCTTTGCAGGGAAAAGAATCGTGAGTGCCCGTGGGTTTGGAGCCCGGGAGAGCTGAGTGCAGCTTCGCTGTGGGGAGGGATGAACAAGCATCACACGGGAGAGAAAATACAGGGAGAACGACAGAGAGAGACAGTTCCTGTGTTCACCAAGTCCCTTCAGAGGTGAGGAAGGCAGCTCCGAGCTGCAAGGAGACCTCATCCCTTCCTGGTCCATCCTGCAGTTCCTTTCCACAGGGATTTTCTCCAAGCATCCCCACTGTCCAAAGCAGCTTTTGGGAGCTGCTCTTCCTCACCTTGGAGAGAGAATCTGTCACCTGGCTCTGCCCTGAGGGGACAGGGAGTCGATGGGTGTCAGTTCAGACTGTGCTGGAACGGTCCTGGGAATGATATTTGGAATAACTGCCTGGGGATGTGGCGCCAGGGGGAGGAGGTGATGAAGAAGATGGTGACATTCCCTCCCCAGAGTGACAGGTTCTTCCAGACCTGTGTTTAGTAGCGATCCTTTCCTTATGGCGGGTGGCAAACGCCCGATTTTCCTTTTCCATGGGTTCCCTTCGGCTGGGCTCACGCAGAGCTCTCCCAGGAGAGGCCGATTCCATCGTGCCCGAGGTCAGCAGGCAACGGGAGCACCCGCTGCTCACCCAGGCCTGGCTTCTGCCCGCCTTTCCTGCTCTTCCTGCTGTGGCCAACCACACAGACCAGCACAGCCACCAGGAACTTGGCCACCAGGAACCCAGCGAGGATGTAAAAAACAGTGAAATCCACTTCGCCAGGTGACCTGTGGGGCAACCAGAAATGAAACCCTGAAGGGGATGGTTCCACCTTCACAGAAACTCTTGTAGCGCTGCCTCAATCCCAGGAAGATTGGAGATCCCACACGAGGAGTTTGGGGCTCACCTGGAGATGCTCTGCACGGCTCTGGGCTCCTCTGGCGCGTGGGTCACCAGGCTGGCTGCTGATGGAAACACAACAGTTTAGTCTGCAGGTGTTTCTGGGTGATGTTCAGCTGGGCAGGTAACCCGGGTGAGACGGGGCACTGGGAGCAATCTGGGCAGCAACGAGGGGACGATGGGTCGGATACCCGCTAACGGGGAGGTCACATTGCTGTAAGTCAGGAATAAAAAGAGGCAGTGAAAGGCAGAACCTCCTTAGAGTGAGGCAAAAGCAGATGTTGACTCGAGTGGGCCCTTGGCAGCTGCAGATATCTGTGAAAATCCGGTAGGAACCCGTGAAATTCCAACAGGAACCCATGAAATTCCAATAGGAACTGGTGAAATTCCAGTAGGAACCCATGAAATTCCAATAGGAACTGGTGAAATTCCAGTAGGAACCCATGAAATTCCAATAGGAACCCATGAAATTCCAATCGGAACCAGTGAAATTCCAGTAGGAACCCATGAAATTCCAATAGGAACCGGTGAAATTCCAGTAGGAACCCATGAAATTCCAATAGGAACCAGTGAAATTCCAGTAGGAACCCATGGAATTCCAATAGGAACCGGTGAAATTCCAGTAGGAACCCTCCAACTCCGAGCCCAGGACATACCTGCCAGCACTTCCACCTGCACCTTCCTCAGGCTCCTCGTTGCCCCCAGGAAATCCGTTTTGCACTGGTACAGCCCCGCGTCCTCCTTGCGGAGGCGCCTCATGGTGACGGTCAGGAGCCCGGCGCGGGCGTCGTCCCTGATGGAGGTGCTGCCTCTCCTGTTCCTGGGGAAGGGCAGCCACAGGGTCGGGGCGCTCACCACGGGCTGGCACCGGCTCTCGTCCAGCTGCCGGCACCAGCTCTTCTCCCGCCACCAGTGCCGGGGGTCGTAGGAGCAGTTGACGGAAATGGTGTCCCCCTCCATGGCGGCCACCATGGTGACGTTCTCTGCAGCACAGGAAGCTACGAGGGACAGAGGGACAGAGGGACAGAGGGACAGAGGGAGGGGTGAGCCAAGGCTCTTCCAGGTCTATCCTTCACTACTGTGGGGACGCTGAATGTCATTTTCATCCTCTAGTGATGGTGTCACCCATAGGGCTGTCACCTGTAGGGCTGTCACTTGTAGGGTGTCACCTGTAGGGTGTCACTTGTAGGGTGTCACTTGTAGGAGTGTCACATGTAGGGTGTCATGTGTAGGGTGTCACCTCTAGGAGTGTCACCTGTAGGAACATCACCTGTAGGGTGTCACTTGTAGGAGCGTCACCTGTAGGGCTGTTACTTAGGAGGCTGCCACCCACAGGGCTGTCACCTGTAGGGCTGTCACCCACAGGGTGTCACCTGTAGGAGTGTCACCTGTAGGAGTGTCACCTGCAGGGTGTCACTTGTAGGGTGTCACCTGTGGGGCTGTCACTTGTAGGGTGTCACCTGCAGGAGTGTCACCTGTAGGGCTGTCACCTGTAGGACTGTCACCTGTAGGACTGTCACCTGTAGGGCTGTCACTTAAGGGGCTGTTACCTGTAGGGTGTCACCTGTAGGGCTGTCACCTGTGGGGTGTCACTTAAGGGGCTGTTACCTGTAGGGTGTCACCTGTCCGCTTCCCCCGTGACCAACCCAGTGTGCTCAGATCTTGGCTGAGATGTTCTGGAATTTGTCCCAGTGACACCTCCAAACCAGTCCCGCTCACTGGTTCCTTCTGAATCCCACTCCTGCTTTCCAAACCCACTTTAACACTTTTTTCCACCCTAGCTTTTAATCTCTTACTAATTTTAACCGTGTTGACAACTGGTCTTTGTTAGCTTGGCATTTTTTTTTTTTTTATATTGTCTTGGTTCCCCATTTCTAATTTCCATTCCTCTTTGTGACAGGCAGAGGCAGAGGGGACAGTCTGAGCTATTAATACTCCCAGAGAGAAGTGCAGTGTGGTATTTGTGGAAATCTCTATTTCTAGTGAAAAAAGTCACAGGCAAATGCTTCTTTGAGACCCTAAGTAATGATAAAACAGAAGTAAATTTAAAAATAGGCTCTTGTGAGGACTTTGTGCTGGCTGAGCCTTTTAATAACACTTCTTACAATAATTTCAACAATTCTAAGTGAATTGTAAACTAAAAAATCTGAAGTTCTTTCAGCCTCACTAGAAGACCTAAAATGGATCTGTGCTCTGCAAGCATCCAACACCTACAGGGGTTTATCTTGATGTGTTTCTCCACTTGCTTGTTCCAGTCAGGGTTTACCTCATGGAATATCCAGTCCAGTCCTGTGCAATCCCTCCAAAACTCTTTTACTGCTTCTCCTGTTTCCCCTTCCTTCCTCCAGCTCTGCCCCTTCAGCCCCAGAACTCCCAGAGCGCTGCAAAACATCTCTCAAACAGAACCATTAAAAGATTCCCCGATGTCCCTCTGGAAAATCTTGTGTCACCCTCTTTTCAACCAATTCTGCTGACAGATCATAAACTTTTGGTGTTCCTCCTCCCTTCCTGGGTGCTACTGGGAAAAGTACAGTGAATTTTCCCCAAACTCACTCTGATTTTTGGGGCAGGTTCCTGTGCTCCCACAGCCCGAGTCCGTCGCCTTTCCCTGCACTGCTGCGAGGATCTGGGATCCCCAAAGCGCTGCAGAGAGCCTCAGCTGGGCCCTGTACCTCGCTTCTCATTTCAGATGGACGCTCCTTTCCAAGCTGGAAATATCCAGGTGCTTGGCATTTCAGAGCTGTGCCCTTCACTGGCTTTCATTTCCCTCCCCTTGAGCCCTGCCTGGGGTCATTTGCATCTATGTAAATCCCATTTGCAAATGCAAACACCCCAGGATTTTGCAATTTTACGTTGCATGCAGGACTTCTCTCATCAGAGCTTCCTGTTCTGACTCAAAAGGATCCCCGTGAGGAAATCTGGGAGCACTGGGATCACCAGTGGCCCTTTGGTAAAGAAAAGGAAAAGAGAAAACTGAGGATGGAGCCTTCAGACAGAGACCAAGCTTTGCCCCAATCCTTCACCCTTTACCTCAACCCCAAAGCCACGTGCGGTTCTTACCTGACAGGAGGACCAAGGTGAGATGGAGGAGCTTCTCCATGGAGCTGAGCAGAGAAGGGACAGGAGAGGAACCTGGAGCAGAGCGACGCTGGCTCTGCCTGCGGGCAGCTCCTCTCCCCCTGCTCGCTCTGCCGGAAGGAAGGAGCACGGGAACTTGGCATCTTTTTCATCCCGCACATTGAGCAATTCTCCAGGGACGGGCTTTGCCCTCGTGGGCTGAAAATTCAGGCATCAGCATCGCCCAGTCCCAGCCACAGCTCAGTGTGGGCAGCCTGGGAGGGAGCACCACGCGGTGCCCTGAAGCCACGGGCCTGGGTGTCTGCTCCCACTGGAGCAGGATTTCATGGAATCACGGAATCTCAGATTGGTTTGGGTTGGAGGGACCTTAAAGCTCATCCAGCTCCACCTTCCACCCTCCCAGAGTGCTCCCAGCCCCGTCCTACCTGGCCTTGGGCACTTCCAGGGACCCAGGGGCAGCCACAGCTTCTCTGGGCACCCTGTGCCAGGGCCTGCCCACCCTCCCAGGGAACAATTCCTTCCCAGTATCCCATCTCTCCCTGCCCTATTGGCAATGGGAATCCATTCCCCTTGTCCTGGCACTCTGAGCATGGTGATAAACCATGATACATGATTTACAGGAGCTGTGCATGGGGGGAGTTTCTGGAAAGCCAAAAGGGAAAGGGAGGCTCTCGTGGTAGCTCTGGCAGCATCCCGAGGGTGAAGGAAGGCAAGGACATCATCCCCTGGGTTTTCAGGAGAAAGAAGAGCCTGTGCACGGATCCTTGTCTGAAATCCAACAGGCAGCAGGGCAGGGGCGCTGCTCTGGGAGAAGCTGGGGGTGCTTTAAACAAGCCCAACACCCACCTTTGTTCTGTGCCCGGCACAAAGGACACAGGATCTGTGCTGGGGACACTGATCCGGACAATGCCACAGTGCTGGAGGGGCTCAGGAAGGCAGTCACGGAACCCCCAGAGCATCAGCAAACTGGGAGGCTGGGGGTGGGCTGCTGGTTTTTCATTTTTGAGGTGATTTATTTACTTCCTTGCAAGTACAAATAGAGCCTGGCTTCTAAACCGGTGCGGTGCTAAACCTGCAGGCCTGGCCACTCCTAAATGTGCCTTTCCTCGAGTTAGTGGTTAAGAAAATGGTCCCTCGCAGCGACCAGAAATTCTCTGTGAGGTGACTGATTGCAGTTTTTGTTCCTTCTTGTTCCAGTGAGCACAAATCTGGATTCTCTTCGAGAATCTCCCCGAAAATGCCTCTCTTCCACTCCAGTGTTTTTTGCTATTACTCTTCCACAGCTTGACCCAGCGCAACTGCACGAAGAGCAAATCGTTAGGGGAATGTTGGGCTGAATGAACCATTTCCAGAACCATTTTCTTGTTCTTTCTGTCAGGTCAACTCTGAAAATCTCACAAAATTTCCATCAGCCTCCCTGCTGCAGCCCTGGCAAGAGAAGCCTGTTGGATGTGACTGGCCTGGGAATGAGGGCTGGCTCAGGCCCCTTTGGTCTGTCACCTCCAGCAGGGTTTGGGGTGGGGAAATCAGCAGCCAGAGCTCCTGGAGAAATGGAACTGAGCCCCAGAAGCTCATTTCATGTTGCTCCCCACATGACTGCTAAATAAAATGTGTCATTTGGAGCGTTTCCAGCAGAGACAGGGAAGTGCAGGAGCTGCTTCTGCTTATTCTTAAAATCCAGCACTCGCATCCCCAACCCATTCCATGAAAGAGGAACCCAACCGCAGCAAGGCTTGAGTTCGACGCCTGCAGCACTGGGAGGGAGCAGTTTGAGTTTGCTTGGCCACAGCAGCTGGATCCTTGGGATTGGGGCAGGGTTTGTACCAGGACACAGCTGGAAAACCCCACCCAGCCACATCCAGACTGCTCCTTCTCACAAGGCCAGGCCTCCACACCTGCCTCTCTGAGACTCTGCACTTTAATGGAATCGGAAAAGGGGACGTACAAGAGATCCTGGGAATTCTCCCACAGCTCTGTCTGACCCCAGACAATCTGCCACAAGAGTGGCAAAACCTCTGCTTGGCCCTAACAGGAGGGAGGGCCGAAAACGCACAGGCAACGCCACACACACGGCAGCAAAACTCAGCTCATCCCCCAGTGTCCATCCACACGCCTCCTCCTCCTCATTCCCACTCCGTGTTCCAGTTCCTTTCTCCCATTTTGGGTTTTTTGGGCATTCTGGGGTTCATTCCCTGCCATTCCTCGGGGACTGGCTGAAGGCGATGACGGCGTATTCCACATTTTGGGAGTTCTTGTGAGCCTGGCTTGGTTCCACATTGCAGTAAAGAGGGTCCTCGGGGCTGGGGTGGGACTGCACGTCCAGGTTGATGTATGCTGGCCCTTTGCTGTCATCCTGAGAACTTTCCCTCCTCCCAGGGCTGCCAGGCTAAGAAAAGAAAGGGAAAACACTCATTAGCATGAGTCAGTGCCAGGCCACAGCTGCTGCCAGGAGAACGAGATTTTCCCACAAGGAGAGGAGGAGCCGTGTCAAAATTTACCTTTGGTGGTGACAGAGGTGAAAGAACAGAGAACTCTTTTCCTCACCACCTCTCCTGGATGCAGGTGACAACCTCATGCTCTGACCCTGCTTGCTACTCCTTGAGTCCTTTCTCAGGGGTTACTAGGATTTGCTCCACTGGGTTTGTTCCTGCTGGAGTTTCCTTGCATTAATTACCCCCCTCTCTCTCCAGCTAGGAATGTTCCTTCCTCTGCTGACATTAAATACCATTTCCCTCCTGTTTATAACCAAACTGAGCTCCGAGGTCCTCACCAGGTGGGTCTGACAGCTCCTCCCAGGCTGTTGGTCAGGGATTTGGCACCGTGTGGGAAATGTTTCCTTTTCCTTACCTGTGCTGTGCCCTCTGGTCTGTCACCGGTGTCCTCTGCTTCTCTGCTACCTTTGGAACGAGACAAAATCAGAGGGTTTAGATGGAGAGAAATCCATGGAAAGCTCTGCCTGAGGAGGTTTGGGAAGGCCGTGGGATTGCCTGGTGGTGGGATGTGCCTCTGCCCTGAGCCCGGGGAACACTTTACTCTCACTTTACTCCTCCTCTGAGGTGTTTGCACCCCTGTGCAGGGTCTGGAGGAACCTGGGTTTGATTTATTGTGAGGGGAGGCAGGGAGGAGCCTTGAGGCCTCCCAGCCTGACCTTCTCAGGGCACTGGGAACGAGCTGGAGTGCAGTGATGGCAGGGAAGGCCCTGCTTGGGACAGTCCCAGCTCCACGTACCTGTTCTCCTCAGGAGCCTGGAGTACCTGACACCCAGAGTTACGGAGGTGATGAGGGCCAGGACGAGCAGGATGAGCAGCACCACGGACAGGATGAGGAAGGTGGAGCTGGAGGAGAGGAAGGGAGTTACCAATGTGGGATGGTTCAACAGCCCAGCACCAAACAGGGACCAAAAGAGGGACTGGGACAGGTTTTATGTGCTCGGTTCAAGCACTCGGAAGGAGGGTCTGGCTCTCCTGCAAGATCTCCTGCAGATCCTGCAGGATCCTCCATCTATAAGGATGGGCAAGTCCCTGCTGATCCAGAAGGGAATAAGAGGCACAGGGGACCTTCCCTGGCTCATGGTTTTTGATTTTTCTACCTGGCTGTGCCTTCTGAGCTTTTCCTAAACCATTCTCCAGGCTTTAGAAACAAGCCACTGTTCAAAGCTCCGAGCACAACTCCAGGCTCTCTGGAGCAGGGATGATTGTGCTCTGAGGCACTGCTGTAGCAGTGATGACAGCACACGTCCAAAGGGGAAAAAATCCTTTACATTTAACAGGTGAATTATTAAAGAGCAGCCAAGGGCTGTCCCATTGTTAAATACTCAGGCAGGAGGGAGCAAAGTCGAGGCTCAGGGGCAGAATCTGGGAGTCCTGTTCGTGTGAAGTGCAGAGCCCAAAGAGAGGGGGGATAAAGAAGTAGAGAAGCACCTACAGAAGGCTGTGACACGATTTTACCAATCTGCCTCTTCCTTTGGAATCAGGGTTAGGGCAGGAGCTGGAGGAGGAGAGGCCACATCCTCTCGTGATCCTCATCCTTTGGTGAGGATCCTGTCCCACCCAGCTCCTCTGCAGGCAGGAGCCAGAGTGCCCAGGGCCTGCCCCAGATACACAACACGAAGAACTTGGGTGTGCTCCGAGACTCTCTCTGGGCCTTACCTGCATTCTGGGCTGCCCAAAAGAATTTCATGACTTTTGCTTCCAGTGTCTGGAAAACCTCCTGGAGGCAACGCTGCAATCACAGACATGAGGAGAGGAATGGTCACTATGGGGCTGCTCTGAAACCCCCAGGCCACTGCTGTTCCTGCGCCCAGGACCCTGATCCCATGAGTTTATCCAGAGCATCCCAATGTCCCCTCCCATTGTCTGCACTGCTTGTTCTTAGTTCTGCAAGAGCCAGGCTGCAGCCTGGGGCTGCTCTGCCACGACCAGGGGCCTCAGTGCCTTCCCTTGCTGTTCAAACATCGTCTGAAAGAGAACCCAGAAGTCACAGATCTGTAAAATCTGAGTCTGAAGCTGTTCCCTTGACAACCCAACGGGAAGGTTTTATAAGCCAAAGGATGAGTCACTCTAGAGGGGCTATAAAGTCACTATAAAGACCTGACATCAGACACTGAGTGACAGAAACCCCTCTCAGGACAGCTGAAGCTGCTCCCAGGCTGGGGAGGAGTGGCACAGCACCGATGTGGATCTGCTCCCATCCCTGCTGCTATTCCACAGCGTGGTGGTCGTGAGAAGGTCCAAAGCTATAGGGTTTGGGCAGGCAAACACGGGCAAGGCGGGAGGTGGGGTAAGCTGAGCAGTGCAGAGGGAGAGAGCAGGGAAAGGAGCCTGGAATGTACGAATGTGTCCCGACAGATCCTTACCCACCCTTGGAAACGCTGAGCGTGACCTCCTCCATGCGGGACAGACCGGAGCGCTCCTGCAGCGCGCACCAGTACACGCCCGAGTCCTGCACCCGCAGCTGCTCCATGGTGATGGTGACAATGCCCTGCTGGGTGTCATCCTGGATCCTGACACTGCCTTCTCGAGCTGTGCTGTGGCCCCCCGGGGGCTCCGAGCTGGTGGTGACCAGCACGTTACACGTTTCCCCCTCTTCCTTTTTGCACCAGGTTTTGCTGACGGCCCCGTAGTCCGCAGTGGTGTAGTGACACCGGACAGAGACATTGCCTGACTCCTCAGCCGTGTACTGCTGGGTCCCTGGAAAACAGCCGGGACGTGTGCTGAGACCCCAAAGTGGGATCCCACAGCGGCACCCCCTCCCCAGCACTGGAATACCCCGGAGCCGCATCCACCTCCACACATGTGGAGCAGAAGGGGACTGGACCCAGATTCCCCATGCAGAGGTGTCATCGATTTGGGGGTCCTGTCCCCCTCCTCTGGTTCCCCAGGGTGGGACACTCAGCTCATAGGGGCTGGGAGGGTTGGTGGCTGCCGGGCTGGAGCAAGAGCAGTGCCTGGCATGGGGGAGGGTCCCAGCAGCACCCAGTGGGAACCAGTGCTGGAGCCACTGGTCTGGCCCTGTGGGAAGCAGTTGGGATGAGCAGCCCCATCTGTGGGACTCAGGGGAACCTCCCCCGAGTCTCTGCTGGGAGCAGACAGAGCATGAGGGGCCAGGCCTGAGCTTTGGCTCGAAGGTGCCGGGGATCAGCTGGCGCTGTGTGTGCTGGAGGAACGGGCAGGGGAGGGGACGGGTGTCACCGGGGCTGAGACCTGCCCACAGCCACACCTGGCTGCCAGGAGGGGCTCACTCCTGGGCAGGGAGAGTGCAGTAGGAACCCACCCTTGGGCACTGAGCGCAGCAGGTACTCACTCTTGAACACAGAGAGCACGACCTCCATTGTCCGGGTGTGATCAGAGCCCAGTGCACACCAGTACACACCAGTATCCCAGGTCTGCAGCTTCTTCATGGTGACGATCAGAGACCCTTGCTGGGTCCTGTGCTCGATCCATGCTCTGTCTTGCGGGGATTTCATTTCACTCTGTCTCGAAGATGCCTCTGCCTTCACCAGGACCGTGCAGCCCGTCTGCTCTCTCCGGCACCAGGCCATGCCATACCCGGCTGGGCACTGCACTGACAGGGTGTCCAACTCCCACCTGAGCAGCTCTGTGAAACACCAGAAGTGGTCACTGTCCTGTCAGTGCTGGGCACACGGGCACCTGGGACAGACCATGCCTTGGAGAGCCTCAGGAGAGCCTCAGGAGCCCTCAGGAGAGCCCCTCATCAGGGCAGGGGTGAGGTGGGGTAGGTGAGGGAGCCAGGAGCCAGCCAGGTCTGTGGGGCTCCTTCACTCCCTGTGTGGGAGGAAAAGCAGGGAGAGAGGCTGGGAATGGGGCTGGGGGAATCAGGAGAAGCTGCTCAGCTGTGGGGGAGAGGGGGGCAGAGCAGGGGAAAGAATGATGCTGCTTTCTGACAAGACTTGGCATTGGGTGGGGTACAGGTACTCACCCTTGAAAACATTCAGTGAGATCGTCCTTAGCCTTACGTATCCAGAGGAGTAGTAAGCACAGAAATATGTGCCTGAGTCCTCTGTCTTGAGGTCAGTCATGGTGATGGACACAGTCTTATTAGCAGTGTCATCCGTTATTTTAATTCTCCCATCCCTGGATTGCCCCCTGTGTTCATAGTATGTGTTCCCTAATTCCTGATATCCTCGACCTGCCAGGCGGCACCAGTATTTTGTCTGCCAGTCTTCAGTCTTTGCTGTGTAAGGACACTTGATATTCAGAGTGTCCCCTTCCCGTCGTCTCTCGGCTTCAGGGGTTTGGCCTTGGAGACCTGGAAGTATCGGATGTGGTGAGGGAAGAGGGGAGCTGATCATGGAATCACAGAATCACAGGATCCCAGAATCCCAGGATCACAGAATTGCAGAATCTCAGAATCACAGGATCACAGAATTGCAGAATCACAGGATCACAGGATCCCAGGATCACAGAATTGCAGAATCACAGAATCCCAGGATCACAGAATCCCAGGATCACAGAATTGCAGAATCTCAGAATCACAGAATCACGGGATCCCAGAATCCCAGGATTACAGAATTGCAGAATCACAGAATCCCAGGATCACAGGATCCCAGGATCCCAGAATCCCAGGATCACAGGATCAACGAGGCTGGAAAAGACCTTTGAGATCACCGAGTCCAACCTATGCCCTAACACCACCCTGTCACCCAGACCATGGCACAGAGTGCCACATCCAGTCTCTTCTGAAACACCTCCTGGGATGGTGACCCCACCACCTCCCTGGGCAGCCCCTCCCAATGCCCAGTCACTGTTTGTGTGAAGGTGCAGGGCTGCCCACAGCCTCCTGAGGGACACAGGCAAACTCTGCCTCCGACCTTCCCCTGTGGACACTGGTGGCCGAAAGAACTCCAAAACCCAAAATCCCTTCCCCGTGCTGAATTCACCTGCTCAGAAACGGGCAGCATTGGGATTTGAGCTGGGGCTGCAGCTGTGGTTTAAAGCCCACAGACCAGCACGGGCTGCTCGAGCTCTTGGGCCCTCAAGCCTCGCTGGAGCTGTGTGTGGCACAGAGCCCCTTGTCACTGCTCCTCCCTGCAGGCAAATGGGGACCACTCCCTGCCCACACAGCACCCTGGGGGCCGGGGGTCAGTTTGGGATGGTGGGAAGGGGCAGAGGGAAGGAGCCGGGGCAGGGTGTGCAGCCTGCAGCTGCCCTGTGCCACATCCCTGGCGATGCCAGCGGCTCCTGGCTGGGAGGCTGGGCTGGGTGCGGGTTCATTCCCCAGCCCACCCCATTCTGGGAGCTTTGTGCTCTCCGCAGGGCTGGTGGTGCCCTGGACACTGTCCTGAGCCAGGACTGCCACCAGGAGCGGGGCCAGCGTGGTGGGAAAGGCTGAGTGGGAGAGGCTCTGTGCCCCCAGGGTGGATCACCCCGGCAGCCTGGAGGAGCCAGGGGTGTGCGGTGGGAATTGGGGCT